>VXBO01010696.1:150212-201312 GCA_013400135.1 Rhinoptilus africanus | reverse complement strand
TTTTTTTTTTTTTTTTTTAAGAAAAATAAATTGATAAGATTTTCCTTAAAAAATTTTATTTCAGAGCCTGAAATTGAAAAAAAGCCTGAAACAAGCCTTTTCCATTAGAGCATATTTTGAGTAGAGAATGGTGGTTTGCACCTCTTAACGATAAAAGTTGTTGCCCAGCAGTGTTTTCATAATGGTTGCTGTAGTATGCGTGTGACAGATGTTCACAATGGGAGTCAGTTGTGTGTCTGGCCACAGATGCACGCAAACACACATTAACACACGCACACAAATCAGTACTATAAACAAAATGTCCAGAGCTGCAGAAAAATTGCTGCTCAACATGCAGATGGCTGCTGTCAGTCGTTTGCTTTTACGCGAGTCCTAAAAATTCATGAGGATCACTCAATGAAAGAAGGTAAATGAATAAAGATGATGAGACTGCTGCAAGTAAAAGAATGCACATAGGCTGATATCAAGAGAGGGTGGGATTTTTTGAGCCGGCTAAAGCCATGTTGAGGATGAGCTGTCACAGGGAAAATCTTTGATGTCAGTGCTCATATATTGTGCAAGGTGGATTTTGGCTATGTCTACATTAGAAAACAGTGTGGCCCAATAGAAGGAGACCTGTAGAGCGGATGACGTAGGTGCTGAGAATGCAGGGTCCACACTGTATGTGTTTTGGGGGCTACTATAGTGATGCTAGTCTAGTTCTATTAGCATCTAAAGAGTGTTATACGTCCTATAGGATTACAGCTTTTTCATTAGTTTAATTTAAAGGAAATCCATTTGATGAGTTCAAAAACAGTTCTATGATATGAACTAAAGCACATTAAGTGAAGGATGTCTGGGAAATTTGCTTAGCTATAAGTAGAAAGATTTCAAGCCTGATTTAAGAAAAAAGAAAAGATAGTAAGCCAGAAGCATCTCAGATAGGTTTAGATGTCCATCATTGACACACAGAGCAGGTGTTCAAATATACTTCAAGATGACAAAGATTTGATTTTTCCTTCTCTTCTTCTGCTATGAATTTATTGACTTGGAGGTGCTACTCCTTATTTCCATCTTCATTAAGGAAAGAATTGGGACACTAGAGTGTAAGCAATGAGAAAGAGAAACAGCATATGGAGAGAGAGAAGCTTGCTTAAAATAATTTGAAAATGATTTGTTGGATGCAACCTCTACCCTCAGTGATTTCTGGTGTTATTACTTTTCTATAGTACAGCCAGGGAGGACAGTAACTTGCTGTGGGCTAAAGGTAAATTATGATCTATTGCAAAGGAGAGAAGGAAAAATATACTAAAGGTGGGTGTGTGAGGTACATGCTCTCCCCTGATGGTTTTCAGTGTGTTGTATCTCACTGGACTAATCTGCTCCAAAGCCTGCTAGGGAAAAAGAAATGTCAAGAGTTAAAACAAACTTCATGAAGTGGAGAAGAGAGGGTGAAATGGCAAGATGCTTCATTGCTGGGGCTTGTCGCACATGGACTTGGTAGTACATCCACTGAAGAGAAGGGAATTTGGGAATCTGCAGTTGCAACCTTGTTATTGTCTTCCATTGGTGGCCCAAGGTTCCTGATGTGGAGGGCTTTTCTTCACCTTGCAGTCATGCTGACCCATGTATTCACACTCCTTGCCAAACTTGTAATCCATCCCCATTCCCATGGATGTTACATGACCTCCTTGTCAACTGAACCTTAAAGCTCAAAATGTATTTTCAGGTCCAGCTAGATTAAGGGCTCACCAAGAATATGTTTTAGCAGCGTGTGCTGAGATTCACGTTTTACAGAAAAAAATCCCCAAAGTTACAACATTTTAAAAAGTATGGGGTATTATTTTTACTTCTGGATGAAAAGGCTGAAGCAAATTCTTTTCACACGACAAGTTGAAACCACTTAAACCAAGATTTCAAAAAAAGGATCCCTCATTTTGGATCCTCCATTGGAGACAGTTTTGAGATGACCTCGTGTTGCTAGCTGAGATTGTAGTCACTTTTAAAAGCTTTTGAAATTGGTGATATTTGCCTTACCGTTAGGTCAGTGAAATGTTACTAATAGAAGCAAATGTTTTTGTGAATGCAAGTTATTTGTCACCCTAGATTCGCTGCATGTTGTTTTGGACACTTGACTGGGTAATCTGCTAATTCAAAGTGCTTCTTGCATTCCGAGAAAAATGATGGTCCCTGCAGATAGTGTTTTTCTCCATTGGTTATAAAAGGTGATTAAGAAGAGTGTGTTTCTCATTTAGGGAATTCAGTCTGGGGGAAAGAAACTGAACTTCAGTTCCCACGGCCTGCTGAGCAAACTTCTGTCCAGCATGTTTCTTCACCTTGTGGGGACCAATAAAGACAAAAGATTTGAAATGAAGATGTTGTTTGGAAAATGTTGCATTTCTGATGCAAGCAGATGTGCACAAATCCTCTTTTGTAGCATTAATCCCGTCTCTCCTACATAGCATCAAAAATCAATGAGTGACTGTGGGATGATCCAAGCAAGGGAGTATTCCCTAAGCATGCTGGTCCTGTTTTTTATGTTGATTGACTTGTTTTTTTAAAAATTTTTTATTTTTATTTTTCAGGCTGGATGCCCAAAGTAGCTTTCACACTCTTGAATTCATCAGCTCATGCTAATGACAGACGATTAGTGCTCCAGGAACCTGTTGACTGGCAACCTGGTGATGAAATCCTGGTGGGAAGGACAGGCCTTGGAGATGTACAGCAGCAAGAAGAAATGGCTGTTATCGAGTCTGTGAACAACACAGAGCTGTACCTTAGATCACCGCTCAGGTATCCTTTCAAGGGCCAAAGTGATTTCTACAGCAGAGAGCTGAACCAGGGGAAATTTGGTCAAAGCGATGATTCACAGCTTCCTGTGGGATATAATAACTATATAAATCCCTTTAACAAAGGTGGTCAGAGATATTTCAGTTCCTCGCTCCCCTTAAAGCCCGTGGATGTTCAGTCCTGAATGTTTCTGACTATGTCTAAAGTCTGTATCATAACCATGAACTCAGAAAGCCTTTGATGCAGAAAACATTGGTGGCCAGTATAGTCCCGTAGCCTCAGCACAGGGTTGACAAAACATTTTTCTGCATAGTTAATTTCTTGAGAAAGTGCATTTTTTCACAAAAAGTGTCTGAATTCTGTAAAAAAAAATAAAAAATCTCCCTTCTTAACTGATTTACTTAATCTGATTAACAACACACTCAATGTGAATTACTTCAGTTTGGAATTGCTGATTCTGTGTTTTCAATGAGCTGTGTTTTCACTGCCTTACGCTCTCTTCGTCTTCTGTGCTTGGAGATCTTCATCAAACTGTACTTCTTATCATCATAACCTGAAACTCCAGCCTTGAAAAATGTTATCTGTTTGGGACGCAACCTAACTCCAATGCCCGTAAAGATTAATGGTATCATTTTCAGAAGTGTCTGGGGCTTGAGGAAGGAAGGTACTAATGGTTTTCGTCAAAATATGTTTTGTGAAGATGAAGGAAGTTCAAAGGCTGAAATATTTTGGTGTAATCATACATAATCTAAGCAAAATTTGTGAGCCTGAGAGACAAAAAGATGAAAATAAACATAAGACAAGGAAAAATATACCCTGACCATATATGCAGATGTGTTGGATATACCAGCGTCCGTGGTGAGATAGGACTGAAACCAGCTTTAAGTTTGGGCAGTTGGAGTCATAAGCTTAGGGTAAGCATCATTCTTGCCATCTGGAGGTACTTTTCTACCTTTTTTGTGTCTTTCCTTAGGTATTCCCATGGTGTTGGAGAGGGATGGGTGACCGGCCAAAGCCCGATTTTGAGTGCTGTGGTGGCACTCATTAGCAGAAGGGTTGTTGTTCAAGGAAATGTCACTGTGGAGAGGATGTCCCACCTCAAACAATGCGCAAAAGCAGGCATTACAAAAGGTGAGGAGCTCTTCCCTCAATGAAAACGTACTGAGGAGGAAAACTACTCCATTAAAATCACGTTGTGTTATCATTGTGTATTAGAGATCTTTCTTAACAGGGTAACTTTGAGACATACCAGCACCAGGAAAGTGAATTTATCTTTCCAAACATTGTTTGACATTGAAGTGTGAAGTCTTGGGAGTCGAGCTGCATTTCATCCTAATATCTCAGATGTACTATTTTCACATTGTTTTTTCAAGCCATCTTGGGAAAGACCCTTTAGTTTTGCCTGAGCCTAAGGGTGTAGAAAAGAAAGTATCTTCTGAAAACATGTTTCAGTGTACATAATACATTAAATTTTTAATTGTGTTTACTATTTAGTCACTTTAAGAAGAAGGAAAAATGAAACAGCCCAATGCTGTTTGTACTCTTTAGTGTAAAATATTAAGACATTGTTTAGTGTTTAGGGATACTAAGAAAAAAAAAAAAAAGATGTCAGTTTCTTGTAGCATATACTAAAACTAGTGAAATATATCTCGGTTCTCCTTTAGTTTTACCTGCATGAAACACCATAAAGTTTGACAGGTGGCTTCCTGATTTACACCAGCTGGTGAGGAAGAAGAATCAGACACAGTGATTATAATTTGAAGGAGAGTTAAGTTATCTGGCAACCCAGGTGTAAGTTCTCCTTTAAAAATAAAATGCCTTGGGCTTTCAGACTGTGACACAAGACTTCATTTGATATCCCGCAGCCAACTGCTTATATTACTCATAGATTTATGGTCCATTTTCTGTGGAACTCATAAATATAGTCTCTGAAATGTGCTAACCGTTTGAGGTTTTTATTTGAGTTAAAGGATACGAGGATTTCTCAGAGGAGTCGCCAGAAGATGAGTGGGCAGTGTTGTTTGCGGTTAATTTACCTTCTTTTAAAGAAAATTGAGCATTACTGAGCATAAGCAGGCAGCGCTGGAATTTGAAATCCCCTCTGCAACCTCCACTGAACAAGCACAAGTTGCACATTTGTAGCCTGAATCCCCTTGTACCAAAATATCCTCAGCAGAAGGACCTGCAGAAGGATGTCTTTCAGGAATGTCTATGCCTTCCTCAGCCCTATGATTTACTTTCCTTGTCTTCAGACAAGGTAGTAAAGTTCCTTCCTTACTACCCACCTAAAGTGGGTAGTAATAGTTCCTCACCCATCTGCAGGGACAGTGGGGAGAGCAAGAGTTTTAAATAAATTTCAAAACGTTCTCATTTCAGTTTAGCCGTGCCCAATCTCCTTTTCACGAACCTCACCCAAGGTAAATCAATGTCAAATCCATCTTCCCCATGCATAGGACTATTTAAAATTGAACACAAGAAACTTACCAAGGCATAAAACTGCCACGGCTTCCTGCTGGTTTTAATATATGTTCCTCAAAAAATGTCCAGACTCTTAAGGAAGGAACCATGAGAGTATTTAGAGGGAGTATCAAATATGCTTGCCTTTGGCTATTTGTCTCTGGGCCCATGTTTAAGGTCGTTGCTGGAGTTGAAGTTGATGTGATGGGTCTCATGATGTTGCTTGGGGTACTCTGCCCATCCCATGGTCACCATGGAGAAGTGACACTGACAGTTCCCACTGGGTTGTATTCTAGGTGGCTCCAGGTGCCTGTACAAGCGAAGCGAGAGGCGGCTGGGGTCTCAGGACCTGGGGGCCATCGTGGTTGTGGAGGCCTTCCATGGAGAGGCGAGTCGACTCCAGGTGGAGGGAGTTCAATTCCGCCACGTGGGCCAAGCGTTTCAGCAACACTACAGTGCCCTGACTGTTGCTGGCAATGCAGGGATGGCAGGTGAGATGGTTGCACTGGAGACGGGCTTGAATGATCTCAAGCGTCCACCTTTTCCTACCCAAAGTTGGGGCAGATGTCCTCAAAACCTGCTCAGCTCTTGAGTCAGTTGACAAAGCGAGCTGGTAAAAGCCTGTAGCCTAAGCCCAGGTGAAACTTGATGGAGTAGTTTAAGCTGCTTTAGTTCCTTTGCATCTCTGGGCAGCTTCTTGCTAAAATAATATTTCATTTTTATGGCACACCTCTGAGTTGAAATGCTACTTCTAGCTCTGGAAATTAAAGTACTAATATACTGTGAGGGACCCCAGAGCAGGCTCAGGGCTGTGCAATAGCATTGGCCAGAATTTAATCCTAATAATAAATAATAAACCTGAAGGTTAAGGAATATATTAAGTTCTTTTACTTTGTCACTGATAAGTTCTTCTGACTCTGTCAGCTCTGTAGAAGTGGCAATGAGGGCTCTGAAGACTGGTGGTGATAGGGTCAAGTTAAGTGGGCTCAAATAATATTTTAAGGATACTGGATTGGACTTTCCCCACCAGCAAACTCACACTTATGTCTTTCCTATGCCATCTTTGACACTGAGTGAGGATCTAGGCTTTCTGGTGGCAGAAGGCAGCAGTGGCCATGATACCATAGCACAGTGGGCAGGTTGCCGGTCCTGGCTAGGCAAGATGTGAAGGTTCTGCCATGTCCTCACTGCTCTTCTGAAACATTCCTCCTCTCCTTCAATCCCACTTCAATCATCCAACTGCCTGAGATCTTTTCTCTTGGGATCTTAGCCTAACCTTTTCATTGGATCTCCTCCTCCTTCCTCACGATAGTAGACTACCTCCATTCACCCATTTACATGCCCAGGGCCTTTCTTCTCTACTGTGGCCATCTCAGCAATGCCCACCCGTTGGCAAAGACCTGCCAGGTGAGTAAAAGTGGGCATCTGCAACCGAGCAATCTCAGGGAGCCAAAAGAATTAATTGCAGAGGATCAAAGGATGAGGAGCTAATATAAAACTCTCCCAAACTTCAAGCTGTAGTGTGTGTTTTACTCACAGCACTCATTTCTTCCCAGACTCTTACATACGTGGCTGTTGTGTTTTGGACTCCTTTGGCCAAGGACTCCGTCTGACTGGGATCTCAAACCTTAGTGTGGACAGTAATGTTTTCTACAACATTTCAGGCCATGGGCTTCTACTGGGTAAGTGAAGTAGGAAAATAGTTATCCTAGATGTAACAGAAACGTGTGCTGCTTACCATTTGCATGAAAATGTCTTTGGAGGAAACAACTGCAGATCCTTAACTGCACCCTGAGAACTTAAATCACATCTTCCACATTTTCTAGTATCAGTGAATCCACATTTCACAAGCATGATTCCACATGCAACTCCTAGAGCTATTTCCATTTGACCATGTACTCCCTGTTTCTTCAAGTCAGTCTTCGTTTGATCTGGATATGGTTTTTTTTCAGCGTACAAATGGAAGATTTTTTTTAGGGGATTGATTTATCTGTCTTTGGAAGAGCACCATTATACTATATTTAAGACCCTAGTTCAGCGAGGCATTTAAGAGCATACTTACCTTTAACTTCAGTCATTTGACGTGGAAGATAATGGAGTGAAAGCATATGTTAAAAGTTAAGCAGAGGATTTATCACTTAAATAAATTGGAGCTTGGAGCAACAAAAATGTTAAACAACAAAATATTTCTCCTAACTAACCATCAGGAGGCTGACTTGCAGCATCTTCTGCTGGGATCTCATGTTGCCTGAATACCTAAAGATATATAGCTCGAGTTTTGTATTCCATCGGAGATGGGATAAAAATGACCAATTTTAAGATAAACAGAGGGACTGGGGGAGAAAAGCCTTCAGTCCTGATCCCGCAGTTCCACACACTGAGTGAGTCCCTACACTAGGTCCTGTACATAAACATAATGAGAAGTGATGGATGATGATTTAAACAGAGGAGGCCTATAAAAGGAGAGCGATCGTACACGTCTTGCAGACAAAGAGAGGTGGCTCAGAAAGATGCAAAGACTTGCCCAAGGTGATGCCTTGGTGCTGTGGGGAAGCAGAACAAGATCTTCAACCTGCCAGCACGCCTTGGTTCACTTACGCTAGGACACGTGTCAGAGTCAAAGGACTCTGGGCTGAGCTGAACGTTTCTGCCAAAGTCTCAGCCTGAATATGCCTTATCCCCAAGATCTCTTTAATGGCTTCACTGTCAGCAGCTCCAGAGGGTCTGATGGATGAATTTATATATCATTTTGTTGCCTGTGAAGGAATATTTATTATAGCTGGCTATTTGCAGCTCCAGAATTGGACTCCCTCAGTGATTTCATCTAAAACCCTTATTTTCAGGGGGTTTGCAAGACTGTCATAAAAAGTCGCTCTGGGCTTAAAACTAATTGACACACTATGTCTCATCTTGAAAGCCAAGTCCTTTTATGCCACATCAAAAACCTATATGACTGTCGAAAGGTCTGCTTTAGGACCCTGTTCATGCTCTGGTAGGGACATTGTTTGTAGTAAATACAGCCTGGAAAGGAAATATTTCCAGAACAGATCTTGTTTCAAAAATGGAGAAAGACTCAAAGGGCTGAGAGGAAGGCTAAAAAATAATTACTGGCATCCCCAAACCAAAGGACATAAGTTTTCCTTCCATAGTGGCTTACTTTTGGGGTAGTAATGATTGGGAACGGGATCTTTATTTGGAATAGAACTTGAGCAGGTATAGTTGAAGATAATATATAGTCTGTGATAATAGTTTATGTTTGAGAATCAAAACTAAATAGATTTAATTTGCTCCTGATGTGGGCCAAACAGAGATGATTCACTTTGTGTTCTACTTCCAAAACGTCAGAGCAGGGGGACATATGCTAATGTGTTGTTCTTTTGGATTTGACTTGTATGGGACTGTCCACTTTTTGCCATTGGGTGGAACAGTTCTTTATGGTGTAGGTTAAAAAGACTATTGTTTTTCTTCCTACTTCAATACTGTTACTAGATCCAGGACACCCCATGACTCTGGGTTGTGTGATCAATGGGGTGATTGATTTTTCTTTTTCCTTCTCATACTTCATTGCTTAGAAAGGCAAACCCCCTCACTTTTCTGCAGTTGAACCAGGTGTTTTTAAGACTATTTAGAAATTTTCTTACAGGTAAGTAGGGCAGTGGATGGAGACACAGGAGACAGACAGGATTTTGAATTCTTGCACTTACCAGAAGCATGACTGGGTGTGCACTTACCCACTCTGACTCTCTCTTTTTCCAACTGTAAATGTACTTTATAATATTCCCTTTATTCGTTTTCTCCATAACCTTGTGGTATAGTATGGCTGGTGTTATATTCATAAATAACAGTAAAGAGTCTTGTGCATATTGAATTGCAGAATCATGATCTCCATGACCTCTTTGTAGAATATTCATTGTAGTATTCTTTTCTCTGATTGTTTTTATCTTTTAGAGTCTTTGAGTCAGAAACTATTTTTTATCATATATGGTCAGATCTTGCTTGCGGCCTCCTGACATTTCTGAAGAGTATAGCCCTTCTTTTTCCGTGCTGTGCACCACTGTGTTGAGCAGTCATGGCAGTCTTTGACCATCTCGTAGCCATCTTCTGCCATGCATTAAACACAGGTTTCTAAGTGCTTTTCAAACACTGATTTACCCAGGGATAGTTAGCAGGGAAAGTTAATTCCCAAGTGGGCCATGGCAGCAAACAGGCAGGGCAAAACCCAGCAAGTTCTGTGACTTGCATAATAGAAGGTTTCCAGCTATATTTATATCTGTGTTACTTTTTTCTTTTTTTGTTGTTCTTTTTTCTTTCTTTTTTATTTTTTTTCATTCTTTTTCCTTTTTCATTTTTTTTTTTCTTTTTTAAAGGAGGGGGACTGGAAGAGGGGAACACAATCAGTAACAACATAGTGATTGGCCTTTCTGGAACAGACGGTTTATCCAACACTGAGACACTGTCACCAGCAGGAATCTATGTCAGGGCTCCTGCCAACCACATCAAGGTAAGTAGTTCAGGTATAAAATGTAACATTTCCTTTCTAATCAAAGATATCAGAAAGGTACAGAGCTTCATTTATCTGGGAGATCATATGCACAACATTTTCCTCTTGGCTGAGCTGTCAGAAACTGTACTTGTGCTGGGATACTGAAACAAGTTCATATTCAAAATAAATTATATTCGTGGGCTAATTTATTGTTAGTGAAAACTTTATTGCACTTGAGTGGGATGAAATATTGAAATGAGATCCTTCATCCTGTGATATTTTAAAAAGTTGTTTTATTTTCAAATACTCATGAATTCAAAAAAATGGAAAATAAATTTAAGCTCAGCTTCTCTAGAACGTTTTCCCACTTGTCATTATAAAAAAAAAGTCTCAATTTTAATGGACTGATGAAAAACACTAGAATTCAGCAATATCAAATGTATCTCTGTTTAGATTTAAAATGACAACTTATGTACAGTCCAAGATTTGCATTCCAGGGTGATGCAAGGGATACTGGTCCATCACTGTCATCATTTGAGGGTGAAAAGGAAAATGCTTTCACCACCCTATGGAAATAACACTGATTTTAAAAGAAATCAAGCTTCTCTATTCTAAATAGTGATAAAATGTTGAATTCTTAAAAAGCTAAAGGACTAACAACTCTCACATCAAAAAAGTTGAGCTCAGTATAAAATCTTTATATTCGCTAATTCTCTGATGCTTTGTCTTAATTCGTACATTTTTTTGTCTTATTCAAGTCACTTTTCAGAATAAAGAGTCATTTTTAAGTGCTTCATAGAAGAAAAATCCAACGATTTCAAATAAATTTTTCCTTCACAACTATTTTAAGTCTAGAATTTCATTGACATTGACCTTCCTTACCATAGTTTCAGTTGTGACAAATGGACATATTCAGAAAAAAAAAAAAAATCCTGACCTGCTCTATTGCTAACCCACAGAAACCCAACCAATTATTAAGTGTATGTGAAGACCTAATCGCCTCTTTGGCTTCTGTTTCAAGAAGAAAAAATTGCACCTAAATTTGAAGGTGAAAAAGAGACCAACACATTTCCTATGTTAGTATGAAGACAACAGTAATTAGGAAGAAAGAGAGAACTTTTCTCCAGTCCCCTCAAGGGCATATTTATCATTTTTAAGACCATCAAATATGGTTAAAACATCCAACAACTAGGCAGAATCACGTGAATTTCAGCTCTACTAAACACAGAGTTGTGTACTATCGTGCACTGACTTGCCCTGGAGCTGTCTCCTCAAGTGCCAGTGGCTCAGCTTTTCAAAAGGGTTCCTGCAATTATCTCTGCGGGTCCGTGTGAACTGACTGTGGTCGGTTTTCAGCACATTTGTTCAGCTCTCTCGCTTGACGTGTCTTCGTCGCTATGCTCAAAGCTGCGTCTGTGGCAGAGTACCCGAACATCAGGGTTAAGTTTGTTCTCCAGAGATGTGCTACTCAAGGCAGAATAGCAGATGGCCCTTGAAGGGTTGCTGATAAACCTCATTGTCGTCGGTCTCTTGGAGCAGGCTATTTGAGGAGTTGCAACAGCAAAGAGAAAATATTAAGAAGCTGCCTAGCTTAAAATTGTTATTATCTGCACTTACCATTCTACAGCACCAAGCAGTGCTCAACAGAAGACATGAAAGGACATAGATATTAAAGAGAAAAAAATCATAGTTTTTCTAAACAAAATGCTTGTGTCTTGTGAACTTTTTCTTAGTAAAGTAATAAGCAGTAAATGCAAGGGATGCTGGTCCAGCACCATCATCATGATGTTAAGTTTCAGCACATTTTATTTGATCAAATAGCTTAAGAACTGGATATTGCTTTTTAGGTATTTATAATCTTAATTTAATAGGGAGTTTTGAAGAGTGTAACAGGAAAAACTCATCACTCCGCTGTCTGCTTTCCAAACCATGACATGGAGTAGAAATTTACCCCTCTAGATTTTAATATTAGGTCCTTTTTGGTTTTTGTGTTTGTTTGGTTTTTTCTTTTTAAATTGCCATTTTTCAGTTACTGGTTTTAAATTCACACACTGCAATCATTAAGGCAAGGATTACAGCTAATTTCGACAGAGAGCTCTAGGTCCAGAATGTGTTATATCTGCTGTACCTGATGGGTTAAGCTTTCCACAGAGAGTCCTGCAATAATATTTTCTTAACTACTCAATTTACTTGAGAACCTAAATTTGCATTGATGACTGAAGAGCTTAAATTTCCTTGAAAATCAGTGGTCTCCTAAACGGTGTTGAAATTGGGACACAGCAGTCACTCAAACCTGAACCTACAAAGAGATTTGGAGACCCATTTCCCACTGATTTCCATTTGACTTAAGCTTTTAAGTGCATTTGTGAATCAGGGTGTTAGGTGAAATTTTGTACTCATACAGCATAAGTGCAAAATGATTATTACAAGGTTAGGTTTTGGGGTTTTTTAATAAAATATGGAAGTCCTTGGTTAACACTTTTTTACTGTCATGAGGCACTTTCATTAGCAGGCTGGTTTCTTGCCTTTTAAATGCTATCAGCATGAGGAACTGAAGATGCACCTCTGATATTGGCTCTTTTGTCACTGAAATGGACAACTTATGTCCCTGGTTTAAGTTTTGTGTGCATCAAAAAAAAAAAAGTAGGTTTTTTAATCTTCTTTTCTTGTTTCTCTTGGGTCCCGTGGGTCTTGGACCTTTTGTAGTTAATTCCTATTCATAAACATTCAATGCTCCTAAATCCTAAAGCCAGCATGCAGTGCTCATGCATAACAACATACAGCCCGGGTTTAAGAAATTTAACAAGCATCCTCCCTTTCCTTCCTTTCTTGCCATGATGTTGAGGACTGCCAAACTGCTTAAATGAATGAATGGGGTGGAGATCAGCCTGTGTTTCCGTGTCAGAGGACTGACGGACGGTCTCTCTGCTGATAAATGAATTTGTCCCCTAATATCACCCAACCCAACCATTCTCCACAGTACCAAATAGGTGAGACTGAAACTGTTTGGGATTTATTCCCACCATTTCATCCCTACCAAGATCTTTTCTAAAACCTTCTGCCAGCGAGCATATGTTGAAGTGAGCATCGGGGCTGCATCCTGCCAGGTTCTGAAACTGAGGGAGTGGTGCTGGGCACACTCTGCAGAGCTTTAATGTCATCTTTAAGGTCAACAGTTTGAGCCCTGGCTATCTAAAAGAAAGTCATGAAATATTTACATTAGCAGTGTTGTACGGTTAAGAGACACTTAAAACGTCAGCCACTTTATTTTACTGACTTGCAATGCATACCTCCAGGTATTTGGCATGCTCAGGGAGATAATTTCTCTCTGGAATTTTGGTTGCATGGACATTCGTAATATACTGACTTCCACAAAGAATTGATTTCCACACAAAATTCCCTGCTTGCCTAAAACCCTTGCCCTCCAGCCACTAGCTGGCTGAATAAATATGCAGGTTTTTTCCTTATGAATCATCTGTAGAATGCACGATTGGAGTCGCAAGTAAAAGATCCTGGAAATAATGTGACTGGACTGCAGAAGTATTTTTTTAAAGGAAAATGGTCTGTGGCTGCACTTTCAGAAAAAGCATCAGTTTTACCAAGGGATAGAGAAAGCAGTGCTTTGGGTATCGATACTTCTTTGTTTCTTGACAGGTGTCAGAGATCACAACTGCAGGGAACACCGTTGGATGGGTCAGAAGAAAGTAATTGGTATATGGAGGCTTCACCTCTAGGTCACCAGGCTTGGCTTTGATTTAGACCATCAGAGACCAAAAAATCATTAGTGTTTTAATGCTGTCCGGTGACCTACGAATGGTAGTAGTGGGTGTCAGTCCCAACCTTAGAGAACAAACTCTTCTTACAGCTCATCTTGGACTACCCTTAGAGAACTAGATACCTCCAGAGAGCAATTAATCTCATATAAGGTAGACCAGAAGAATTGCCCTCTAGACATGCCTATAACTTATTTTTTCTTGGAAAGAGAGAGGAGGTTTGCTAGCCTGCACTTCAGCATCAATTTTTTACGCATCTAAGGTAGGTGAAAGGGATCATGCCCAGGTGTGCACATGATAACATCACTGTATAGACACCATCCAAAGCCATCTCAGTTTGACTGCTGTCCTAATGAAGCAGGTAAGAGCAGGTTTTTTCCCTAGAGAAGAAAAGCTTCTAACCCGCTGTATATAACTCACATGACCCACTTGCTACAGACTTGCTACCAAACCCCTAATTTTACGGCCAAGCAGATATTATGTTCACTTTTTTTTTTTTCACCATCTCTTGCAATAACTGTTGGACTTGATGATCTTAAAGGTCTCTTCCAACCAAAACCATTTGATGGTTCTGTGACTCATTAAGCTATACTAAATGACAACTTACAGCACATCTTCCCATGGTTATTCATTTATGCTGTTAAAAAGAATCCAAATCAAATAATTTACCACAAGTCTAAGTTTAGTTTTTCAGCCACTGACATATCGTGAAGACGTAGTTCTCTGCTTTCTCTTGATTTTTAAGGGTCTCGCATTGCAGTGCTAATGCTATTTCTTTTTACTGGATTTGCTTCAGGAGATATGAGAGAGATACAGATTGAGAAGTAAATCAATACGTTGGGTAGTTTGTGATTTACCTTTCTTTCATAACACGGCCTTCCTATTTAGAAAAGATTTTATAGGGTTAAGAAGTTTTCCACACACTTACTACTTCTTGAAGAATGATGGCAATACCTTTTTTCCCGTTGTTTGTTCCTATTGCTTAGCCAACTCTTGTTGCCTGGCTCGTGAACAGTTTTTTTTTAAGAGTGGTCCAAGCACAGAGTGAAAACAGGATGAAATCAAGGACACAGAAACAAGGAACCAGCTTCTGCCAGCCAGATTTACAAGAATTTGAACGGATCTCAGTTGAGATTTTAATTTACATTTTCCTTATGTTTATTTTCACTTCCAGAAATATGTGGTAACCTTTTTTTTTTCACTGTCGCATATGCTTCTCTGCAGGGTAACACAGTGTGCGCTGCTGGGTATGGCTATTTCTTTCATCTCTCCCCTGAGGGACCATCCAAAATGCCTCTCCTGTCCTTCAGCGAGAACATAGCTCATTCCTGCACAAGGTACTTGGGGGCTTTTGGTTAAAGAGATTTTCCTTCAGAGCATGGTAGTGCTAACTATAATTGCAATGGTGAGCAGAAAAGCTTTTCACCTCCTTTCAGGATTTGTTTTTCCAGATTTTGCACCCTTTTAGGGCTTCCTTTCTTTAAACAAAGTTCTCCACAGCAGAGCAAAATCAGTATTTGACTGTGATGTGACTGGAGCTGTTTTCCAGGGTCTGATCCCAAATAGTTTGCTTAAAGCAATGCAATCCTTTCTATCCTTTCTTTTTCGATCACAAGCCTGATTTGTGAACTTGAAGCTTTTTCCAGTGCTGTTAACAAGCTCCTCCAATTTACCCCCTTGTTCAAATGATCCTAATGTAGTAAAAGCTGCCACACTTAACACATTTCTTCGCCAACCATTTAACAGCAAAGCACTGAAGCACATACTCAGGTGTTAAATTTAAAGTTCATTTTCAAAGTATTCCAGACGTTTTGAGCAGAAGAGGGCTTTCTGCAGGAGAACAGGTACACGATTTCCATGATTTCTTTCTTACACTCCTTTAACATCTCCTGCAGGCATTAGAGACATGATACCGGCTTAGGCAACCTGGAGTGGCTTTTCTGACCTCTAGATGCTTCATATCATTGCAGCATGAACAGTCAACAGCTAGAGATTGGCATCTGATTGAGTAGATTGAAATAGAGACTACACACTTTGTAGTCCAACAGGATAAAAGGGGCTGTATGTGTGTCAGGCATTACATAGAACATCCAGGAATAGCTTCACTAGAGCATTTGCTTGTACTTCCCTAAAGTAGAGGTGATAGTAAAAAATGACATTATGCTAGAAGTCAGTGGGCAAAATCACCTGAATTTTGAGGAAATCTGGATATTAATCTGGATTTAGAATCTCTAAGAAAGTCAAACCAAGGGCTGCATCCAGGAACACACACATTTGTGTCATGGACCAGGACAATCTGGAATGTACTCCAAGTTGGCTGAATCCAGCATCTAGAAAAGCGTTAACTGTCCAGATTCATGTTGGACTCATCTGAAGCTGACACTGGCTGAAAGCTTCTGAGCGTGGTGGGGGTGTTTTGCAGCAGGAACCTGTAAGTGGTGCTGTACAGTGGTTGTGGGTACTGGTGTGGCTAATTCTGAACATACTTGAAAAAAGAAACTTAAATATGATCTCTGGCACAATTAGATGCCTAAAATAAATAATTTCTGTCCACTAGTTATTGATTTTAGATTAAATTATTGATAAAGTCTCCCACAGAGAACTGTTACGGATTTAAGATTTTAGATATTAAAATGGTGAATAGGAAAATCTGCTCATGAATTCATGCACTGGAGAGAAACAGTCTACCTTGCTTTCTTTCCTAAACAGGTATGGGTTGCTGGTGTACCCAGAATATTTGTCAGACAGCCCAAACAGACCTGTTCGGTTCAACAACTTCACAGTTTGGAGCAGCCGAGGTGGAGCACAGGTACGTTTGTTGTGACCACCCTCTGTGATGTTGTCATGGTTTAACCCCAGCCAGCAACTAGGACCACGCAGCCGTTCACTCCCTCCCTACCACTCCGTCCTCCCCTGTAGGGTAGGGAGAAGAGGGAGAAAAAGGAGGAGAAAAGCTTGTGAGTTGAGATAAAGACAGCTTAGTCCAACAGTAATGGAAGAGAAAACCAAAAATAATAGTAAAAGATATACAAAATAAAGTGATCATAGAACCATAGAATAGAATCATGGAACGGTTTGTGTTGGAAGGGACATTTAAAGGCCATCTAGTCGAACCCCCCTGCCACAAGCAGGGACATCTTCAACTAGATCAGGTTGCTCAGAGCCCCGTACAACCTGACCTGGAATGTTTCCAGGGATGGGGCATCCACTACCTCTCTGGGTACCTGGGCCAGGGTTTCACCACCTTCATCATAAAAAATTTCTCCCTTATATCTAGTCTAAATCTTCCCTCTTTTAGTTTAAAGTCATTACCTCTTGTCATATTGCAACAGGCCCTGCTAAAATGTTTCTCCCCATCTTTCTTATAATAAACTCCCTTTAAGTACTGGAAGGATGGTATAAGGCGTCCCCGGAGCTTTCTCTCCTCCAGGCTGAACAACCGCAACCCTCTCAGCCTGTCCTCACAGCAGAGGAGCTCCAGCCCTTTGATCATTTTTGTGGCCTTCTCTGGAGTGGCTCTAACAGGTCCACGGCCTTCTTATGTTGGGGGGCTCAGAGCTGGAGGCAGCACTGACCCCAGAGGGGAGCAGAGGCTCAGAGTCACCTCCCTCACCCTGCTGCCCACTCTGTATTGCCCAATGCAATACAATTGCCCTCACCACCCGATGATCAGCCCATCATGCTCAGCCCATCCTGAGCAGCAATTCCTGCCCCCCAGCCAACCCCCTTTTATATACTCAGTGTGGTATCAATGATGTGGAATATTCCTTTAGCCAGCCTGTCCTGTTTATGCTCCTGTTGAAGCTGAAAAAGTCCTTGACTTAATAAAAGCATTACTTAGCAACAACTAAACCAATAGGTTTTATCAATGGTATTCTCATACTAAATCCAAAACACAGCAGCTACTAGGAAAAAAAATAACTCTGGATTAGCTGAAAACAAGACTCAGAATCTTTACAACTGTATCACCTCTACACTGGCTTCATCTTCTAAGGCTGAAAATAGGCCAGTAAAATCTCTTGCACCTGTATGTCCACATCACTCAAATGGAGGCTCCTATTTTGTTGATAGAAACACAATTTGTGTGAACTCTCCTTACCACATCAGTGCAGAACCGGTGCTGCTTTCATCAATAACTGGTCCAGAGGTACCAATAACTGGTACAGAGGACATCAATGGTGTTCTCTGTAGTCATCTAGCATATGTCTGCCCTTATAGCCACAGAATCATAAAGTTATAGAACGGTTTGGGTTGGAAGGGACCTTAAAGATCATCTAGTTGCAACCCCCTTGCCCTGGGCAGGGACATCTCCCATTAGATCATGCAGCCAAAAAATTCCTCCCAGTGAATCTGAGCTATTCATAAAGACTGCAGTTGGTAGAGGATCTGTTATCTTCATAGGGTTAATGGTTTCCATGTGAATTTTATCATCCTTGGTAAAAATGTCTCCCTTTTTTTTTTTTTCCCATGAATTTGTCTCGCTTCACTTTCTATCTGTTGTAGCTCCCTATTACTTAATCGGATTTAAAAAAACACATGACCCTTTACTATCTGATACTTTCTGCCCATACTGATGCTTAGAGGATGTGATCCTCTAAACATCCGCATCTGATGACCTGAACAGACTGTATGTGTTTCTCTGTAAGGCCTGTTTTCTCGTCTGACCAATCCTATGGCTCTTCCCTTGAAGCCATCCAATATTTCAGAGTGGTTTTTTTTTCAGACTACTGCATTCTCTTTCTGGAAAAGCTTATTTGTATGAAAAGAAAACAAAAGGACAAGAGGAAACAGCCTCAAGTTGCACCAGGGGAGGTTTAGACTGGATATTAGGCAAAATTTTTATGCTGAAAGGGTTATTAAGCATTGGAGCAGGCTGTCCAGAGAAGTGGCTGAGGCACCATCCCTGGAGGTGTTTAAAAGACGGGCAGACGTGGTGCTGAGGGAAATGGTTTAGTGATGGTTTTTGTCAGAGTTAGGTTGATGGTTGGACTAAATGATATGAAAGGTCCCTTCCAACCTCGGCAATTCTGTGATTCTATGAAAAGGATGTTTTGCAGTTTTGGTTTTGTGGTTATCTCTGCTGACTTGTAATTTCTTTACATATTACTGACCTAGCACACATTAATAACTAAGTTTATTCTGCTTTTTTCCATGGGCTCCCTCTAGGAACAGTCTTCTTGCTGTTATTTGACTGTAAGCAATACCTCTGGTTGTTTTCAGTGTAGCATCTTTCTGCTACAAATGTTAATTTCTTTACCCTACCCCAAAAACTTCAAGAACTTTTACCTTGTCTATGACTGATTCTTAGTTATAATTTTCTTTCATAGTGTTCTTTTTTCTTTTAACATGAAAATAAGTTAACAGAATGTAAAGATTTTTGTATTATTAATTGAAAGCAGAAACTGGGTATTAAGGGGAGATTCTCAAATATTAAATATGCTTTCAACACTTTTATGTGTTTTTGCTGTTCCCCTTTCTATTGTATTGTAAGGAAAGCAGAGTTATAAATCAATTTTTATTATTATTTAATATTATTCCTTTTTTACGTAGATTTTCAGAAGCAGCAACCTTGAAATCCAAAATTTCTGGATTTGTGCCTGCAAAGACTTTGGCATTGACATTGTAGAAAGCCTGGGAAACACTTCTGTGGCTGACAGTGTTTTAATTGGACACTTTGGGCAAAAGGTAAGCACTGCCGGAATTATTTCAATGTCTCTTGAGTTACATAGCTACCCTTTTAATAAGAATTCGGAGAACCAAGAAAGTAACTTGAGAACAGCCCCTGTTCCATGGCAGCTTGGGTAAAATTTGAGATTTTAAACATATATGTGAAGATAAATACAGCTTCAGGATGAAGTTTGGCCACTGATCTCTTTGCTTAGTCCTCTAGCTGTGTACCACCCCTTGGAAAGGTGATGCCTCCAGTAGCAGCACCTACAAGGGACATTGATTTGGTGATAAAGCAGAGAAACCTGGAGCATCAGTACCACTCTCCCAGCCTGCCAGAACCAAGGATTTTGTTGCTTCTCCAGGCAGCAGCAGAAGAGAAATAGCATTTGGTCAGCTGGACTTTGCATAATTTTTCAGGTGCTCCATTCATACCAGGTGTAAACAGCAGCTGTTGAGAAAACAGAGATCACATTCTGCAGGAAATTTCAACATTTTTTCCAAACGTCTTTTTATTTCAGTATGGAAGTTCTGAAGATTTTTTTTTTTAAACAAATTTGAAGCAAAGGCTCTGATTTTTCTATTTCAATTTGGAAGTGTTAGACTTTATATTATAATGCATATTCATGTACATTTTTTACAAAACATTCAAAATTAAAAACAAAATCACAGTTCTGTTCAACTTACGAGATGAAAGCTTTTAGTAACATAAGTGTTATTTTTTTCCCAATTCATGGTTTTTTTTTCAAGATTGACATAGTTGGAACCTTGGAATTTCACAGAACCTGATTTTTTGAGAGAAATCATAATTTTGGTTTAAACAACCTTTTCTAACATAAATTCTTACTTCCCTTTTGCTGTAATAAACAGACACCATTTAACCATGCACAACTGGATCTAGTTTAGTGATTTGAGAATAACGATTTGATTTCTATCCTAGTTAACACTTTGGTTTCCTCTGCTCTCTCATAACACCATTGGTCCATCTGGAACACAGAGTGCTGCTTTTTAACTCCGGAATGAAAAATGCCATCGAAACATAACATTTTTATTTATGCAGTAAATATGACCTTCTTCCATTATTTCTTTAGGCAGCTGGACAAAATCGTTTGGGTGCTACCAGGTTTTTTTTTCCCAATTCATGTTTTTTTTCAAGATTGACATAGTTGGAACCTTGGAATTTCACAGAACCTGAATTTTTGAGAGAAATCATAATTTTGGTTTAAACAACCTTTTCTAACATAAATTCTTACTTCCCTTTTGCTGTAATAAACAGACACCATTTAACCATGCACAACTGGATCTAGTTTAGTGATTTGAGAATAACGATTTGATTTCTATCCTAGTTAACACTTTGGTTTCCTCTGCTCTCTCATAACACCATTGGTCCATCTGGAACACAGAGTGCTGCTTTTTAACTCCGGAATGAAAAATGCCATCGAAACATAACATTTTTATTTATGCAGTAAATATGACCTTCTTCCATTATTTCTTTAGGCAGCTGGACAAAATCGTTTGGGTGCTACCAGGTTGTTAACAGATTAATAACATGGATAACAATGGAATTTTAGTTACAACTGGCCACAGCTGCTTGTTCTTGATTTTGATGGATTTTTTTGCTTTGCTCAGTTTTCTACTGTTGCTTATAAAATTAATTTTCTCTCTGACTGACAGAAAAATAGTTTTAAATGAGTTTTCTTTGGAAGATCACGGAAAGAATTCTTTGTAGTGGGTCTATTGAAAGTATATAACTCAGATACCAGCCTGGCCTCACCAGTCCAACCTTGCAGCATCCCAATGACAGGATGAATTTCTCTTGGACACCAAAGGGTAGATGTCTTTGTTTTTGCTTTACAGGATCCATGGAAAGACTCTGATGTTGTACTTGTTAAGAGATTTAGAGGCGCTCAGCTGTGCCTTGTTTCTTGTAGTACCCCAGGGGGGTGATTATCTTTGATTATCTCATGATAAGAGCCTCCTTGTCATAATTTACATCTTAATTTATGTAATTCTCCCTTTAATAATGATGTCTTTTTAATATCAATTAAAACTTTATGACATTAATTTAATGGGAACCTTAGATATTCCTCTCTGCTAGCCCTTACAGTTTTCAAAAAATGCTTTAAAACGAGATTGTTTTTGGAACTATCAGGGCATTTAAAAACTGGAGCTTTGATCAATTAAAACATGAGTGGCAGGGCTAAATCTAGGGCCTGTGAAAGCCAAGGGAAAGACTTTTGTTAGCTTCCTTGACATTCAGCAAGTCTCTTCCATGTTCTCAAAAAGCAACTCATTGCCCTTGTGGAGCCCTTTGCGGAAAAGCATTTCTTCCTGAAAAAGCAAGAGGCCTGAGACAGGTGACACACACTAGGGAGGAATTGTCATCTCACATCCTTCTTGTATTTTCTATCTACTTAAATAAAATAAATTAATTAAAAAAAATAAAAGAAAAGATAGAAATGGGGGTGGAGTGGAAGAACAGGCAAAGGTAAACAAAAACCTGATAGTCTTTCTGACCAATTTGTTACCAGAAGCCAGGGACTTCTGTTTAGCAGTGACTTGGAAGATCATCCAAGAACCAGGACCATCACTCCTGATGTTTTGGCCTCAAGGTAAAAAAGAGGATGGATGTATGGTCTCTTAAAGAGACTGAAGACAGCGCCATCTCTTTGAAATGATAAACCATTTATAAAAATCCATTTTGTTCTACATTTTCATTTAAAGAGGATGTTTCCACATAGAGTGGATTTCTTGATTGATTCTCTACTAACACTTTTGAGAGTTGTTCCACAAAAGCATTTATTTGCCTCAGAAACAGAATCATGCATTCCTGCCAGTCCTTTCCCCTCCAGGCTACCCACTAGCTCTGAGCACATCCTTCTTCCCAGCCTGTCTCCAAGAGAAACTGGCAGAGAGATGTACACCTCCTCTGTGGCATGACCTACAATCACCACAACATCTAGTTTGTCCATTGTGTTTCCCATCACTTGTGGGTTTTGCTTTTCCTTTTCACATCTTATGTTTTCTCCTGTCTCTCCCTGATATATTTAACTTCTTGTTGCTCTGATGGACCCTGATGTCAATCAGAGCTTTGAAGAGAGCCTAGCTTGCATACTTCCCCCCAGCCACACACAACGGCCTTGAATCTCAGCAGTCAGGTTTTTTCTTAGAACTTAAATTAGGATGATTAACTTCACAGAGTAGTGAAATTTCCTGCCTGCTGGACAAGACAAGTTAGAGTAAAAGGAACTGTAAACAAATCTGCTCACTGAGCCTTCCAGGTGGATTCTTTCTTCCCAGGGAATGTGCAATTTCCTTTTCCTTCAAATGTCCAACCTTTAATAATACACAAAAACACGGACAGAGCAAACAAGGTAACCACTGCCCTGAATGTAATACTATCACATACTGCAAAAGGTGAATTAAAAAGGTATTACTTGTCAGAATTTGCAAAGCAGTAGCTTAGATCTGTCCTTCAAACAACATACATTGCCCCACAACCGTGGGCTTGAGTGCAACCATATCCGTATGTCCCAGCTGCTGCATCATGGACTCATTAGACTTGGAGATTCACATGGTGATATGTTTCCCAGGGCTCTTCGTTTCCTCATTGCAGGATAGGACCTGTATGTCAGCAGGACTCAAAACTCCCAAAAGATACCAGCTATCCATCTCCAACACTACTTTCAGGAACTTTGATGTGGACGTTTGCACAGCGATCAGGACTTGTTCTGGCTGCTACCAAGGGCAAGGTAAGTCTGTTTTATGCTTCTTTAGCAGGGTTTACATAGTCCCTGGCTTCCTCCCATTTCAAATTCGTCTGTTTAGAAGTTCATATTGTCCACCGACAACCATTGATAGATATTTCAGCTGAATGACACAAAAAGCACCTTATAAGGATGAAGAGTACTGGTCCCATTTTTGCTTCTGTAGTTTTGTCACTGTGTTTGCTGCAGGTGAAGTATCAAGAGCTTGGTTTTGAGGTATTTGCATACCTGAACTCCTTAGGTTTCTCGGCACTAAGTAGTTTTCAAAAGTGTCACTCTCTATATTTCACTTCCCCAGTCGGGACAGAAGGATAATAGCTCTTCCCCATTCGCGGGAAGGTGGGGCATGAGATGACAATATGTAGATGCAAGATAAATATTGTGTGTGATGTGCAGCTCAGATGAACTGCGAAAATCCCTGAACTGGGATTGTAGGGATATCCATAACAACCAGTCCTCAACAATACTCACTCCCTTTAGCGTGTACATTTTGCTGACACAGCTGGTGGGCTGAACCAGAGCCTATAGCTGCTCTGCTCTGCTCTGCATGGGCTGACGTTGCAGCTTGTCTCTAATCTCCCTTGGAAATAGCTCCATCACTTATTTGAACCACATACATTTTTAAGACAAAGGTAGCCTTATTTTTGCACTGATTTCATTTTCTCAGTGGAAGGGTTTTTTAGACGCAGACTTGTTACTGCCACTTCATTTTAGGAGGTAAAATTTCAAGAGCAATGTTTTTTTTAATAGCTATGACACAACCTCACAGAATTTCACCAAGCTCCTACCTCAGGCCAGCCTAAACTTTAGGTGAATTTGCCTAAGATAACGTGTAAATTAAGCTTCCTTTTGAGCTTTGAAGAGGTACCCAAAGGCTCTTTGAAGAATGTTCCAACTGCAATTACCTCTTAAATATATTTATATATAAACTTATACTACCCTACAATAACATAACAGAGAAATTTTCAGGAGGTGAGATCAAAGGACAGGGGGAATAGCAAAATCTGACTCAGAGAGTCTACAGCTGACAATGTGATAATCAAATAGTAACCAAATGTGGTGCATGAATGCTCGTGTTAAAGCTGCCTTGTTATGGTCCATGGGGCAATGATTTTCTGACACTTATGGAAATATTAATGTGTTCAAAAACTTCCTGTGCTTTATTCTGCATGAATATTCCTTCTTTTTGTAGCTATCTGTATCACAGTAATGAAAAGGTCCTCCAGACACATTTTTCAGCCAAGGCTTTATTGTGCCAGGTTCTATACACATGCACATAAGTATATTTACACACACATAAACAGTATATTTACATACACATAAACAGTCCTTATCTCTAAAGAATTTATCTTATAAATAAGGCAGAAAGGATCTGTAAGAATCACTCATTTGGGGACTGCAGCTTCTGTCAATGGGACTTGCAAATAAGCGTTTGGAGTCACTGAGGAGGTGCTGGTAGGGCCAGGAGCAGCACCTGGATCAGAGGAGTCTGTAACCACAAGTTCTGTCACAACAGGGATTGGACAGATGGGACCTGGCCATAGCATAGCAATGGCAATTCCTGCAACCATCTTATTTATTTATTTATGTTCCTGAATCTCCCGTTCTGGTTAACTCAGCAGAAATTTTTCCAAAGTGAAGATAAAATGAAGCTAGTCTCTTTTTCTCCAATGGTGTCTTCAGGCCTATTACTTGAAGAGGTCAATCTCTGTTTCTGAAATGCTGTTTGTTTCCCCCAGGTGGGTTTACAGTGAGAGCTGAACTTCTGACCTTCATCAATTCACCTTTCCAAGTGTCCTTCCCCTTTCCTCACTCTGCCATCCTGGAAGATCTCGACGGCTCTGTCACGGGGCAGAAAGGAAGTCATCTCCTCCCTTCCACAGATATCCTGGCGGCATCTTGCACAACCAATGCTAACTTCAGCCAAGCTTCTGGTGGCAGTGTTTGTGGCAGGGACCTTGTTTTCCATCGTATGTCTCTTCGTTTGTAAGTAAACATTCAATTTCTGAAAAATCAGCATGGATGTTGCTTGCTATGTTTTATGTTGAGAGAGTTTCTGGGTCTGAACACAGACCCAGGACGACTCCTCACTGGGTCCTAAACTAGGTCAAAAGCCTGAACGCTGGTATACATTAGTCTGTGCTGTTGCCCACGTGGTCTCTGGCATTGTGTTTGTTCTGGCTACTTGTCCTCACCCAAAGCATCATGGTTTTGGGAGGATGCTTAGTTACATGGACAGCTATGAGAATTATGTATGATACTTGACCTCCAGGCCAGAGGACCATCTTTGATTTATTTTATTTGCTAATTTAGATATGATCTGCCCAATTTCAGGTTTTTTTCTGTTGTTCTCAGCAAGCTGCTTATCTTTCTTATCTTAGCACCCTATCTATAGTCTTGATTCCTCTCCAGAGGCAATTCTGGCAGTGTTACGTGGGCCTTTAAGTGGAGGCTGTGATGTATTGCTAGTTTGTCACTTTTTGAATTATCATCAGAGGGATATAAACTGGCCTTTGTAGAAATAAGAATCCAGCTCAAGGTGGGCACTGATGTTTAAAATGAGATTGATGGCCAACCCCAGGCAGACAGAGATTTAGTGGGCAAATTGTAAACTTTGCCAAGATTTTCCAAATCTTAAAATATAAAATGCTTCCAGGTCATGTCATGTAGTCTTAAAAAGATATTAAAAAGAGATGAATTTAATTAGATTTTAAGTCAAGTTCTGAGAGTGTTTCCTTTTATGTTCACTGTGAGAGATTTCCTCAAATGCTCCCAAAAAATAAGTGGTCATGAATAGGGTACCTTTTCATGTCTTAGGCAGATATCTGGGAATTCCTGGCATAAAAAGAAAGGGGGTGGAAAAGTCTTTTAGTGATCTAAACACCACTTCTACTTTTCTTCCCATGCTCATCTTCCCTCTCCTTTGCCCTGCTCAACATTTCACTTTTTTTTTTTTTTTTTTTTTTTTTTATTACCACCTTGAACCCTTTTTTTTTTTTTGCTGAAGTTCAAGCCTGAACCATTATCTGTTTTTTGCTGTTTCAGGTTAGTAGTACACAGGCAGAAATCCTGAAGTTCTCTGTCAGAGGGCTATTAATAATTCACATCTGTCTTATAATTCATGTTTTAGAGAAGGAGGAAAACACTCCCTTCCCAAATAGGAAAAAAAAAATAATCACATGTTCCATTGAAAGGGAAAACTGTAAGGCTTTCAGCTACCTGCAGGTTTTCCATGTTATCACTCATTCTCATAATGAAGATAAAAGTCTGCAATTAATTAAGTGTTGTGAATAATTCTTATTTAACAAAAAGAGTACTGGGTAGAAGGCAAAATACAACTGTGTTAGTTCTCCTTCTGTACCATTTAACCATGAGTTCTTAGGAAAATCTGTTCCCTTTCTAGTCTGTGTTTACCTTGACTACATGGTCTCCCAGCCCTTTGTGTCGATGCTGTGCAGGTGGATGGAGCTTCTCACAACATTGCCTGTGGTTCTATTTGAGTCCTTTTGGATGCTGCCACAATGTAAATGTTAATAATTCGTGCCAGCTAATGTATTCAGTACACCTTATTCCTCCTTGCATCAAAAGGTGTTTAAAGAGTGAGTACAAACAGGAGTTCATATTCACCATTGCTGTTGAACTTTGGAAAAGTTTGAGCCCTGACTTAAACTTTGTCTTCCCCAGTAAAATGCTTAAGGGTGTTAGATTAGTCATATCAATGACCAGGCACTTCT
Source organism: Rhinoptilus africanus (assembly GCA_013400135.1). Classification (NCBI taxonomy): domain Eukaryota; kingdom Metazoa; phylum Chordata; class Aves; order Charadriiformes; family Glareolidae; genus Rhinoptilus; species Rhinoptilus africanus. Next base: position 174,662 of record VXBO01010696.1, on the reverse strand, counting down.
CAACCTTTTCTTTCAAGCAAGTTCTCTTGCTTTCCCTTTTTTATTCTTCATCTACACGAGTTAGGAGTCAACATACATCAAAGACTCTTGGCAGGCTAAATAGCAGAAGCCAGCTTCTAGCCTATCCCTTAAGTAACCCAAGACACTGAGAGCATCCTCTTGTGTTGTTTCCAGATCCTCTCCCCTGGGTAGCTCCTATCAGCCAAATCACCGTCATGGTCAGTTGAAAGACTGCCAGCAAGAAGTCAAGCAGAGCAAGCAACAGCCTCCATTCAAAGCAATGAGTCAGGGAGGCTTCAGTCACATGGATAGGGCTCCAAAATGGACCTCGTAGAGAAACAGGGTGGAGAACGAAAGGAGCTGGAGAGGATCAAGAATGCAAGTCAATTAATAAAGTATCCACATCATGATCAGAGAATGAGGGGGTGGAGGGAGAAGAAGAAAGGGTGAATTTTGTCCAGATGTATTTGAATAGTCTTTGCAATAAAAAGGGAATAGTTTAGGATTAAGACCACAAAACATGACTAGGAAAAATTGTCAGAAGTTGAGTAGTGAAAATAAAGACAGGTGGGTGATAGGAAAAATTTCCTAACAGTGAAGTCTATTGGCTTAATCTGATTTCAGTAAAAGGTGAATGTACTGTTGCTTGGCTTTCTTTAGGTTCTCGTGAGGAAAGAATTAAAAATCACCCTGGAAGAAATCTTTCTGTTGTGTTCTACCAGGCCCTGGAATATGTGACCTGTCAGATCTGCAACTTGCTAGTTGTACTTTCCCCTCATGGTAAGCCCTAGAGTCAGGGCTTTTACTTCTCTTGAGCTTCAGGGATGGACTCCAGATCCAAAAATCTTAAAAACTGAGGCAAGTAAAGGATTTCAAGAATATGGCAACCTCTGTTCCAGCAACCACAGTCTCATTACCTGACCCTGAGAGCAACTGGCAAGGCTTGGCCTTGTCCACCTCATTTAACCTTTGTCCACCACTATTTAACCTCCAAAACATCAGGGAAGTTCCATCACTGCTATCTTTTAGGAAAGATCCCCTGTCTGGGAGATGTCTAGGATAGGGCTGGTTGGTGCAAGCTGAAAGCATGTCTGGGACCATTTGAATTATTTAAGTTACAATGTGAGCAACTGAATACAAGTGAGTGACTCTTTATTTTTGTGCTGTTTAATTTACTAAAATGCATGTAGCGTATTGGCACATTTTTCCCTTTTAAACATATGCTTGGAAAAAAAAAGGGGGTTGTTAGAGAAAAACCCCCAAAGTCTTTTTTTTTAAAAAAAAAAAAGAAAACAAGTATATTCGGTATTTCTTGACTCTCTGTCCTGAACTGCTTCACCCAACAACTTCCAGGGCAATCAGGAGCCATTTCCAAGCTTGCATTGTTGTAACAAAAGCCCTCTTCGTGAAGTCCAGTTGAAAGTTAAACTAATGTGTCACTTAAGCACCCTTTAAAGAGGATTTTTATGTCCTTTAAAAATGTAATTGAAGCTTATAAAAGTCTTTATAAATTTATATGTGAGAAAGTTATTGAGTAGTCTGAAGAACAGCTTATGCCATGGCACAGCACAGCATGGCTGCAGGCTAGATACGGCTGCTCCAAATGCCACCGCTACCCATATTATCAAGAAAATATGAGTCTCTATTAATTTTAAAACAAATTTTCATTAAAAAATTGTCATAACATGATTAAGTGACTTTAAAAGTTTCTTCACATTATGCATAATTTTTACAAGAGGAGAGCATTAGAATAATCAGCAGCCAGGCAGCACCTTGCGGCAAAGGGGACTCCAAACACTTTGCGGCTACGCACACCAGAAGGAAGTTTGCCGCTTGTTCCCTTTCATTTGCTTTCCCTTCCTCACTGCGGAAACCTGGGACTTGTTCAGCACCAGTCTTGTAGTTGGAGCCTTTTATTGCTTCCCTCTTCTTAGTCTTCTGCAGAGGAAAAGATTAACTTTCTTCTTTATAGCCTTAATTCTTAAATCTGGTCTAATATCCTCTCCTGTAGTGCATGCATTCAGTTGCTGCAAACCCAGCCGCTGCTGATGGGTTAGTGTGAAAAGAATAGCATACCCCCTACCTCTGCGTCTTTGAGTCTTGAAGAGAGTTCAAATGGTTACTCCAGTTTTGCTATTCCTTTGATATTTACTTACTGTGGTGCCTTCAGATGAACACCCACCTGCTGGGAAACACCCTTACAATCACACTTCTTCTCTCAATGTGTGCATGCTCAGTTGCTCTCTCATCGTTCATCCTCCCTGGGTACATGACTGTACCCTGGGTACATGTTCACACTCAGGGCAGCTTACGCGCTCACTTGGCCTCATAACCCACCCCTCTCAGCGCTCCCGTGGCATAACGTGGAAGGCAAATATTAATTCGTTGGCTGTTGACTGCTCAGTTAATCAACACATCAGCTGAACTTCAGAGGTTCAACCCTTACTGCGCTATATTTCTGGCATCTTAGCCATACCACCAAAGCAGCCAAGAGAACTTTGGTTCCCAGTGTACCCCTTTCCATTTACTCTGCAGCCTGGGGTGTTGGCAGCAAAGCCAGATCCCATACAGGCTTATGAATATGCAAGAGAAAATGTGTCCCCAGGACTAATCCCTCAGCCTGACCATTGTTTGAAATGTTTCTGGGCGCAAGGAGATATATTAGCAATGAGGCAGCAATTGCTAGCCCTGTGGTTTCTTTGCTTGGAAGAAAAATGTTGGCAAGCCTGTTTGATTTTTCTTGAGGTTTGGAAAGATCTAGGTATGCCAGCTGGGACTCATTGTCATAACCAAGGGATTATTAGCCCTAACATTGCACTAATTGGTAGAGGATTGCAAGTAGGCCATGGAGGTGCAGGAAAAACATGCCCAAAGTATCCAGTGTCCAGATTTTAAGATCCACTTTGGAAGCTTCAGAGCTCTGCCTGACATGGGATAAGTGAAGGGACAAAGAGGTCTTCCACAAGTCTTTGCTATGCTTACACTGCAGAGATGCTTGCTTACCAGCCACTTTCCAACTCAGAATTTGTATCTGATTTTAGTTTTCCTTAAAATACCAGCCTGCAAACTATAGGAGCTGGGGAACTGATTTAACAACAGAAGTGAGTTAGGAAGGCAGGGGTAGAAAACTCAAAAACTACCTGAAATGGAGCCATCTTAGCTTGTCAGCCACACTGGGAGACCATCTGCAGCTTCAGAAGATCTTTCCCAGAGTGGCTACTCAGGATCAGCAATATTTTATTTTCAAAAAGATCTGTAGATGCAAAAACTCACTGATGGTAAGGATTAATAATGTAAGGCAGATTTGAATCATATCCTTAGTCTCTCAATAAACATACACACATTTACTGAGAAAAACTGAAAATTCTTAATTCTTGGCAATTAAAATAAAATGAACTGGGTTGGGGCCCAGCATCAGGCCTGGAAAGTGTTTGGTATGGTCATAATTTGGAATTGGCCTCCGTTTGGCCAACAAGAAATTGGACTGTTGATATAAACATTTGGTGTCCCATTTGAAGTTCAATGTTATACTGTTCCCTGTTTTGGAGAGGGATAATTAGAACGGATTATTACACAAATGTATCAAACAGAAAGCATTTTAGAGCTAAATACAGTGTCTGCCTTCACACACACAGATATGGACCCTTAGGATAAGTAAGTTAATGGTAAACATAAACAGGAGTTAATATTTGTTCTACTTGATGTTGTTGATTGGTTTAACAAATCCTTTGTGGCCCATATTTGCTGAGCAGCTCTGCACAATGCTCTTGAGCTAAATTACATAATAGTTTATACCGTCACAATTGGTAAATTGTGGCTCAGACTGTAAAGTCCTATCCAGTAATCCTGCCATATTTCTAAAGCAAATTGCTCCTTAATTGAAACCTGCTTCAATATAAAAATACAGCCTTTTCAATGAGTCATCCTCTTTTTTTTTTTTTTTCCCCTTACAGTTTGTAAAGGCTTCCAGCAGTTTAAAGTGAGGGTTAATTTTGCATTAAGACCATTGCCTCCTAGTTTCTTTCAAATAAAGCCAGGGGAAGTTGAGGGGGAGGCTCTTTCCTCTGATAATGAAGCTCTCCCTGTTAATGATGCGTGCAGGCTCCCTCGGATCCTCTGAATTAGAAATATGTGTGCGAGCACTACTCTGCTTCATTAACATTAAGGAGAGGTAGATTGGTGGCTATTTAGGGCACAGTGAAATCGCTGGCTATTTAGGGCAAATGGAAATGGTGCTAATTGTGGCTGGTAATTCCATTAGTAGGGTACTTCCATTTTGGTGTCTGTTTGGAGTAGAGGTGAAAAAACACAAGCACACTGACATCTTTTCAAGGGGAATGTCATCACAGGCTCATTGTTGTGTTGTGCCAATTAATTTCTGCATTGAGCTGCAAAGTTTCTCAGGTTCCCCAGATTTTCGTTTTGGTGTTCTGGCACTCTATCAGGAGTAGGGTATGTGTTTGGGGGTGGCAACACCTCGAGCAAGGCGTGTAAAAGGCAAGGGCACAGCACTCCACCTCAAGGAAATCCCAGAGGTTTCAGGCCATAAGATGCCTCCTGCTCCCTTTCCTTCCTGGGTCATGAATAAACTTCCAGATGAAGGTCCTCAGAAAGCTTTTCTGGCATAAAAACCCATAATTTTTGAACAAAAAATTATCCAGTGAAGTCTCCCCATCTCTCTATCACAAAGACTGAGAACAATTAACTGAAAAAGGAAGTTAGTACTGTCAGAAGCAGTCAAAAGTCTACCCAGCTTTGAAGTCTAGGGAGAGGACACTTGTCTGTTTTAAGTAGGCATACTGGAAAAGGTGTATTCCACTTCACTGTAGCAATCTGCAAAGTTAGTTGTCTAGTTTAGGATATTTATTTGAGGTGCCTTTGTAAAATTACATCAAGATTGGAGCTGGATTCACACTTAACTCACAAGCTAGTGAATTCACACTCACTAGCTAATGAATGCACATGGTTAGTGTAGAATTGCCACCTAACTTTCTTACAGATCATTTAGGTGGCGTATATCCCTCCCAGTATCCCAGCAGGATTATCCCTTCCAGGTTTTCTTTTTTGTCTTTAAAACTTCTTGGAAGTACTGAGGAAAAGTCCCTGAGAAAAGTGATTCAAGGTGTCTCATTAGACTCCTCCAGCAACAAAGAGCAAAACCCTGTGGATTTACGGCTGAGTCTCCATCGCTCACTGTGGCATTGTGCATCTTTGTAACTCAACAAGGCAATTTCTTACACGCAGGAGAGTTTAATGTGTTAATATTATGTGTGGTGTGCTTCTGCTGCTAGAAATGTTCTCCTGAATACCTGAGCAGGTGCTGATAACCGTGGCAATAATGTGCTTGTTGTCATTTACTTGCTTAATTAGCAGCCTAATATCCTGGTCCAGTTAATGCTTATAAGAGGAGGTTTATTAGTAGTACGAAAGCTGTTTAAGCCTTATAAACTCCTTCCAGTCAGTTTCATTGGCCTGCCAATATCTTCTGGTTGAGTGATTCTTTGCTGATTCACACTTCTCTTGTTTCCCACTGCTGTTTCTCAGCTGAATGTTTCTGGGTAACCAGAAAGTCCTTTGCCAAAGTGACAGCCATCAGAATAGCACAAAAAAAAAAAAAAAACCAAACCAAAAAAACCCAACCAACTGATTTTAAAACAGAAAAAACCAAAATATCTGCAGGCAACCCTCCTCCAAGATGACTGCTATTGTAATTATGTATTGTCTCCAAAACGACAAGGGGAAAAACAAACAAAACCTGCAAATACAAACAGGCAAATTGCAGGATGACATGAGTTTTAGCACTATCTGTCTTGGGTAAGTAAGCCATATCCAGTCTGGAGGGCTGGCTAACACGTTGAGTTTTTTAGTTGTAGGGTAATAGCATTTTAGATATGCTTAGAAGAGGGTTTGTGGGTTTTTTTAAGCTTAGTGTCAACTAAAATGCCAAAACTGACTAAGTAGGCTAAAGGTGAAACTGCCAACTTGCCTTGATCCTGCAGCAGCACTTGATTCACATATAAATCTGCTGTATTCATCTTTGTGGCAGAATCGTGGCCCCAGGGTACCTCGGCAAGCCAGCAAGGCTTCTCTTCAGCTGGGAATGAGAGCTGCAGTCCTGGGACGAGGATCCCTAGCAATTCCCCATGCATAATGTGAAGAATGCAAGCAGGAAAAACTTTGTTCATTGCAGTTGTGCAGCTTCAACCCCAATTTTCTAACAAGCACGTCCAGTATTGGCCCAGACAAGGATGGGAGATGCTGGTGGTGATGGTGATTTTGGATGTGTCCATCAGAGCTCCTCCTGTACCTTTAGTGGCATAGTCAGCCCTGCATCAACCCTTTTGCAAGACAATTGGGATCATCCTCAGGGTGGGGAATTATCTCTACGAGTTGCTACGAAGAGGAGAGCCCCAACGAGATGCATCAAATTCTTAGGCAAGCTTAGGCAGTCCATGCACAGCTGTGCAGTAAGGGGACAGGGAGGAGATTCTTAGGCTATGATTTATTCTTCCTGAATTTTGATACCAAAATACATTATCTAATGTGGAAGTCTTGTCACCCAAATTCATTAAGGTCATGGAGAAACGTCAACTCCAGGGAATATTTTAGCCCACCTCACATCTGACATCCTCTAGAGGAGTTTGATGTTCCTTATTTCCTCTAGGAGAGGAGACCTCCCCAGGCTTGTTTCAGATGTAAAGCAGTAACACAGCGTAGCTGACCAGAGCATAGTTTCAAACGTGATTTCCATCACTTTCAAGAGATGTTGTAAGAATGGAAAATTCTGAGAACTGGAGGTAAGATCTTTGTTTTGAAGAGGTGGCTTATGTTCAGGTGTCCCTGGTCAATCAGACATGAAGAGACAATGGACGTTCAATGATTGAACATCAGAAGGGTTATCTGCATTTCAGCTTTATCTTTTCCTCCATGTAATTTGTTGCTTTCAAAAAAGCAGTTCCTGAAATCAGAGTATTCTGGACTTTACCTTACACAGCATTCCACCCTGGGTAAACTGACAACCATAGCACTAAGAGGTTATTCTGTACAGATGTCCAAATAATCAGGATCAGTTTAGTGTAATTTGAAACAAGTCTATGTGCAGGAAAAAATAAAGCCTGCCCCTAGAGAGGAAGTCAAGGTGGATTGTTATACTCCCTTCATCCCAGCTTCACCGTTTTATTTCCTATTTTTAGTAGAGAAAAGTCTCCAGAGACCTTAAATCTAAAAGGTTCGTGCCCACTCATGATATCATTGCTACTGTTGATCTGTTCAGTGAGGTTTTTTCCTCTGTCTAGATTGGACAGAATTTGGGAGTGCAAAGTTCTAGTGGAAAAGGGGTTTAAGTTCTCATTTGGATGCTCAGAAGAACTATTGTACTAAAAGTTCACCCATTTTGCGAAGGCTTTCATCAGTCTGAAGCAGCCCCGGCTTCATACTGCATGCTGACCTGGGCACCGAGTAGCTTTTTGAGTTATGCAGGATTTTTGCACCTTCAGCCTCAATGAAACTTTTCACTGCTCAAACGTGAGTGAGAAAAACTCCTAAAACTCTATCAAACCATTTAACGAAGAGGAAGATCCTAAAAGTTGACCCTGAAGCTCACAAGTCTGGTGGATGGGGAATAGCCTGACAGTGAAGGAGCTGGTACCCTCACTCTTGCCACTGCTTTTCTTTGGCACAAGCTTTGCTCCTCCGTGCTTTTATTTGCCTCTTTTCCTCTCTTTCTCTTTTTACAGCACTTTTACAGGCAGGTATTGTTTCTTACCATATTTGTGAAGAACTACACAAATGAAGTCACATTCTGAGAGAGAGACAACATATACTATTGTAATAAAAATAAAAACAGAACTGTTTCAGTGAGTTCAGTGAAAAAAAAAAAAAAGATTATATTTTTTTCTTCCAGAAAAGATGCTCCAGACATTCCTTATAATTTAACTGTGACTAACAGTAGGAATAAGACATCCACGGTCAATTACGTCCCTGATACCTTATCAAACCTGTATGGCTGGATGGTTCTCCTCTTGGATAAAGAGACTTATACGTTGACATTTGACAGCCCTTTGGTCAGCAAACATCTTCAGGTAACACAGGAATATTTTAGATTTTCAAAATTATATTTGGGAGAGATAATCATGCGCTCATACTTACGGGTGAGCAGAGAGAGGAAAAATAGTGCTAAGTGCACTGAGAAAATATCTATGTATTTATAGGCAGGGCTTAGATATGGTGACCTAGTCCCTAAAGCTCTCAGTAGTAACTTGGAGCCAGAAGCTGATTTTGGATGTCTTAGATGAAAGTTTGGTGCGGTGCTTAGGAATCAATAAAATTTACACTATCGTCTTAAGACATACTGAAGCATGGTTTTCAGAAGACATTGTTTCTCTGCACCTTTCAAAGGTGGTGAAGGGAGTTGATTTTGTGTACATTCAGCAATGTTTTCTGCTCAATCTTACATTTCTCTTCCATGTTTAAAATACCCATTTAGAAAAAGAATATGTTGCCTGTGAGAAGCACCTTCCTCTTTATCCCTTTATACTACACTCCGTGGAGCTCTAATCACAGACGTTTATTTTGGTTCCCTCTTCTTTAGTACTCAGTGACATTTAGCAACTTCACGACTGGGAATTACTTGCTGGTGGAACACAAGGATCTTCCTGAAAATCCTGAGGTCGTGGTGTCCTGCGGGACAAGTACTGGACAGCCACTCCAATTGCTGCCTTCATACGAACATCATAGGAGCTGTGACTGGTATCTTGACAGCAGACTGAGGAAGTTAACCTACTTGGGTAAGCGTAACATGAGGGATATAACGTACCTTTTTGTTCAAGAATGGGGGCAGAGTTATGTCTTTCTAATTTAAACACCCAAACTACATAAGGCCTTAGACATAAGGCTGTCTTCCAAGAGCCTTTCAGTAAGTGAGAGGTCCTTCAAAAAGATCAATCAAATAGGTAAATGTGTGCACATCGAGTCCCTCTCTATCAGATCTATCCGATGCCTGATCTATCAACAAAAGGAATGTGTCATAAATAGTAGGTGATGTGACATCAGTTGAATTTGAATTGGAGTATTGGAGAGAAAAAGGCATTAAACTCCACTAATGATCTCTGTTGTCAGCTGGTCCCATATCACATGTATCATTAATAAATCATGTGCAATATATCGGGGCTGAGCCCACTGAAGGCAAGAGAATTACTGGGCAAGATTTTTTCCTCTAAACTTCCAGAGATGTCATAGACCTTTACAATTGAGTATGTTGGCTTTTTATACTAGATGATGAAGTGTGGTGGTCATTTTTTTAAGAAATTCAGATATTTACTGATAGTTATTCAAGTTTCATTTATTCTTTTAAATCTGGGACATTATCCGCAATTCCCATTGTCAAGTTAATGATTTTATAAGGGTCTAAGTTCTATATGTAAAAAGTAAAGTAATGGTCGTTGTCATTATTAATAGTAGTAGAACCAAGAACCACAAAAACATTTCAGTGCCTTTGAGAAGCATAACTTGTCCTTCACAACTGTCATTGAGGACAGCTAAAAATGCTGATTTTCACAGTAACAGAAAATTTTGTCACTCATCTAATCTATTACTTTTAACAAATTTATTTTGATTTGCACTGATGAGGTGACATCATGGAATGAGCAACTAGAAAAAACAGCGGAACAGTAGAGAGGAAAACACGGCTGGAATGAGGGCAGGTAATCCACTGAGCTAAGTCTGACAGCAATGAAAATCATCCACGGTATATTTGAGGAGAAATGGAGAAATTCATAACTTAAACTCAGTCTGAGGGTCATTCTTGCTGCTTCCATCTCTGGTCCTGCATCCAACTGGCATCGCACAGTTTGTGTCCACACAGCTTAGCATTTTTCCTCTCAAAACAGGCTGGATGCACCCAGGCTTCAAATTAGGAGAGATCCCTGTCCTGTACTAACTCCCAAACCGTAATGATCACGATCTGGGAGAGTACTTTGCTTTAGGCCAAAGCTGTGCCAGGAGCTCGGCCAACAATACAGCCGTGTAGATTTTTGGGGTCCTGGTTCTTTTTAGGTATAGTATAGTTATAGATTGGCTGGTTGAGTCTAAGCCTCGCCCATTATTATGCCAGGTATCTACTGAAAGAAGAAATGTGGTTTTATTATTTCAGTTTACTAAGAGTGTAAATTTGTTCTTTCAAATATAAAAGTCAACTGCTTTTCAATTCGCACATCCTGAATTGCACGTTCATAAATGGGGCAGCATAGGAAATCTTAGAAGATGACACCTATATCTTGGCCTTTTACTGCTGTTGAAAATAGAGGAGATGACAGTCTTGGGAAGGCTGGGACCTAGCGATCTGCCTGGCCTATCTCACTCTTGCATCATAGATACTTTCTTGTCCTTCTCTTGCCTTCCTTTCATCCTCATTTTTATTATATGAAGAGCTCATTGTTGTTTCTCATTTTAATGCAGAGAGAAATAATCATCCAGAGTACGCGAGGGGAAATTTATGAAAACACCTAACATGTATAATTCATGCTGTGAACATTTTCAGCAAGGACTTTTATAGCAGCGAGATCAATAATTCAGTGTCAAGTACCTAATATCTAATGCTGTTGATAGGGTAAAAGTCTGAAACAAAGCGAGCAGATTCCTAGCCCTGGTGTGCCATTTAATTTCACTCCTAATCTCCGCTGTGCAGGCTGAGAGGGTGAGGATAATTAGCCATCAGAGGAGACTCATGGCATGTGGTGGACTTTCCATCACTCAGGGTCCTTAGATGATGCTTGGCCGTCTTTTCAGAGAAATATGCTCCGGCTCTACAAGAAGCTATTAGAAACCTCACAAGGCAAGATTCACGCTCTGTAGGAGGTCAGAGAAGGCTGCCACAATAGTTCCTTCTGGTCCTAAAAACCCACCAATCGGTGCACCGATCCGGAGAGGACAACGCTCGAAGGTCTGGCCTTCAGAACGTGTTCCCAATCTAACTCTGCAAGCTGCGTTTTTTGGTTGTTTTGGGGGGGTTTTTTGTTTTTTAATTTTTTATTTACATTTAACTATATGAAATAATTATCCAACTAATTAATCCCATTTACGAGCTTTGTCGGATTCTTCAGATGTCAGTCATGCCCGAGCCCAGGGCCGGCGATGAGTCTCAGCTCCCTCCTTCATCTGACTTGGTCTCCATGGCTACAGGCGGCATCTGCTGACACCCCACTCTCTATTTACTGCTTAATTAAGAATTTCACGCTCAGCCCTTATCTGCTGCTAAGAACAAGAACACACTGTTAAGAAACTCCAAATTTAGGCTGCTGCACAAGGAAAGCCTTTCTTGTCGTCCTGACTGCGTGGAGCCTCTTTAACTACCCTCTTGGCAACTGCGCTGCCACCCTTCAATCAAAAATCATTAAATGGGGCAGAGATAATGAGCATGTAGCATATCAAAAGGAGGATGTTTGCTCGGGCTAAGGAGGAAAAGCTGTAAGGGCCTATAAGCAGCCGCCACTTCAAAGGGAGAAGGGGTTGATAAAGAGTCATTTGTTCCTGTTTGACTTATGTAAAAGGTCTGGTATGTCGGAGTCCCGTCTCGCAGACGCGGGTCCCCCTCTCTCGATGCTCGTGTGTCAGCCATCGGGCAGCTGGGCGCAAACAGCATCAGCCCAAGCATATAATCACTTGACTCCATGCCGACAATGGGCACTTGTAGGGGGTGGCGGAGGGAGGGCTGGGGGACAATGGGAAGACAATTATTGCAGCTGCTCGGGAGGGCCATAATTCTTCCTGCAGAAAGTCTCCGGCTCTTGCAGGGAGGAGGGGAGCGCTCGAACGTATTAGTCATCCTCCGACTTTTGGAAGCACTTTGCCGTGCCGGTGGGGTTTCGACAGCTGCTGGTGTACCGCCTCTTTCCAATAATTGTACATTCTGGCAGGGGTCAACTTACTTTTGACCCTCTGCTTTTGTGCCCATCAGAAAGCCTTTTAGGGCAAACGGTGGGGAAGTGGCAGGGGTGCATTACATCCAAAATTAACGTCGGTAAATACGTATCAGATGCCAGCTCATTCACAAGCAGGCTCCTGAATTCACACAGCCTTTTGCTCAGGCCTGCATGGGGGAGAAAGGGGGGGAGAAGGAGAGGGAAAACCCCATGACTGAGAAGATATTGTTATTCAAACGAAGCGGGCAGCTGAATGAAGCCACCTTGGCCAGCAGTTTGCATCGGGCTCGGCTTTCTCCATCCAAAATTGCCTGGCGTTGGTGCAAGTGTTTGTTTATCTTTGGGGGAGAAAAAAGGCCTGTCTAACATAAAAGGCAAGAAAGTATACCGTATGGAGGGGATTAAAGGAGTTAAGTTGCCCTGATGCTTTACATGCTTGCAGTTTTGTAAATTAGGCTTGGGCATGGGACAATGCAGGGGATGCTGAATGGAGAGAAATAATTGTAATAGAGAATGTTTCTGTTATGTGGGCTGCCTACGCAATGATCCTGTTAACAAAGGTACTCGCTTCTATCTACATACATGAAGCCCAGTTAACTAACCCATAAGTCCCTTTGAAAATAATCTTTGCAGACCATTTTAACGGAATCAGCATTGAAGGGCAGATAACCCCATGTCCCTGCTGGATGCTGGATGAAGGGGAGATGAGGAAGCTTCAGGCATCCAGTGCCAGTCATTTCTACGTCATCAGCTTTGCTTTGACATTATTCAGTCCTAGTAGCATCATCCTGATTTTCTCTGGGGCACCCCACGTCTCGAGAGAAGTGTTTCTCAGAGGTCACTGATTTTTGAAATTGCTGTATGGGTTGGGGTGCAACCATGTCTCAGGAGATTGGTCCTAGCATGACATGACCGTGCTGAATCAAAAAACCCTTGTCTTAAGAAGGGAGGTGGAACAAAACATCGCACTGGGACATTTGGGATATTTTTAGGAGAAATATTCTCTGAAAATTACAATAATAACATTATGAGCTTTTTAAGTCTGTTACAAATATGAGCATATGGTGCCACAGCGTGGCACTGCTCCTTGGTTAAGGTCCCTGGGCAATACTGGAATTGGCTAAAAACCAGAGAGATGTTGTTTCCTTTTTGTTCACTTTTGAAATGTTTAAACCATTTTCTTTTGGAATGAGACAAAGTGTTGTCTTGCTTCATCTCCAGACTTCTCTTGGCTTTTTTTTTCTAAAAGTGAAGTACTGGACACAAACGTTATTGAAAACATCACTAAAAGGATTATCAAACCTTTTATTTATCCCAAATACTTTTTTCAGTAGACACAACTTTAGTGGAGATGGGTCATCCTGCTGACTGTGCTCAAGCTACTCATGTGTGAGTTGTTAAGAGGGCCTGAGGCTCAACCTCATATTACTGCTGTGTCAGAAGCAGGTTTACAGTTTCCATAGTTCTTAAAAAAAAAAATAATAATTTGATTACTCTTATTGTCTTTTCTAAATTCCTAAGGAATGATCTCACTTCCATTACACTCTGTGGGTTTCTCTAATTGCTCTGTATAGGAGAAAAAGCAGCCTTTTAAGAATGTTTGTTTCTAATTTTAAAATACAGAAAATAAATAAACAAAGATATTTTCTGCAGCCTTATTGCTCAGGGGTAAATGAGAATCCTAGGTGAAAGACCTAAAGAACGTAGTTAATTTGTTGCAGAGGACTGGCATGAGTCTCTTCTTCCAGCTAGATAAAATTCACCCTCTATCAGTTGTTGCAGAAAGTCGGTTGACTAGATATGGGCTGCTCAGTGGCCTCCATGAAGTGAAATGTCAATTTTTTAGCAAAGAGGTGCCTTTTGTGATGGCCACAAAGAGAAAAATCAACCTTCTCCTGGCGGATGAGCTCCTGTCCTTCTGGCATGGCAGGAGAGAGGCCAGAAAATGTAGCAGCTACAGAAATATGATGATGAAATGCCCTTAAAATCCTGTCAGGGATGGTCTTTCAACTGTGTGATCTCTGCAGGAGGATTTTCATTCCTTCACCTCTGCCTCTGCAAATATTAATCTGCTGTAAGAAAGAATCTGTGTCCATTAACCCCATTTTAATTTTTTTTTTTGTTATTTTTACACCTCCTGCTTACTGACTTCTCCCCATGGTACCATATTTTTGTGTGCCTTCTGTAACAGATCCTGGTAGAGGATAAGGAAATATCCTATCCAGGTTCTCCAGTTTCTAGAGGTGTTTCTCACCATGTTGTTGATTGCGCTGTCTAAAAGTTTTGATTTTCCTGTGATGTATGTTAGCCCAATTGATGTTAAATAGCATGGAGCTGCTTGTTATTTGTAAGTCAGGCTATTGGAGCCATTTATCCTAGTTTCAGCCCTTCCTAATATCCACAGGCAAAATTCCCCGTCACTGCAAAGCTGATAAAAGACTAAGTTGCTCCTCCTTCCTGTTCTCTCAAGGAGCCCTGAACCAGAAGAAAGTTACCAAGAGTATCGTCAAGAAGGCCTGTATTTATGATTCACAGCCCAAACATCCAGGAAGAGCTGTAATAAGACAGAAAATTGATGAGCCTTATAAAGGTTTTATACAACTAAACCCTGGAGCCTTATAAATGCATTTGGGGAAGAGTCACCTTAATTCAATGTTTAGTAATGACGTCCTTCGTCTGTATTGCCTATATCTCTTCCTGTCCTGTACAGAAACAATGATAACATACTCAGCAGCAAAACAAAACAATCAGAAGGACTATGTCACTGTAGCCTTGATTATTCCCAAGGCCTGTATCTCTCCTGTCTTGATCAGGTTTTAGGCATATTTGTGGGAAATGGCAACAAAATACTATTGATTCGCGGCCATTGCACCCCATCAACACAAATAATTGTGCAAGTTGTGAGGCTGAGAATAATTCAGCCCCTGATTCCTGCACTCGTCTGGAGGGTATAAATGACTTATAATGGTTTGGATTGTCATGCTCTGTGGTTGGATGTCTATTCAAATCTGAGACACTTTTATCCTTGCCCTGAATCAGGACAGGACTGTACTGAGTTAAGTGTTATTGGTTCCTTTCTTCACTGTGTAAGGGGACTGAACCCCTTTATGAGGTCGATATAGCATGTTGATCGAGCTTTATGTCTTCTCAAGATTTAATTAGAACAGCTTTTCTGTGAACAATACAAACACCCTTAATTAGAAAATTGCACTGTACTGTCTGCAAAATTAAGCAAAAAAACCACCCAATTAATCTGACAAAATTTTTTTTAGTAAAAAATGTTTACTGTCAGGGCTTGGTTCTCTCACTTTTTCTAAAACTGATGTAACACCTTTGACTCTGATTTTCCCTGTTATGAGAGGAGGAGAGCCACCATAACCATAAAAGTGTCCATAGAAGAGTATTGCCTAAAAGCCACATGAACTCTATGTCAAATAATTTAAATTGGCAGCTTCATGTCATTCTTTCTCCTCAAAGGTTCACCTTGTGGCCACCCAAAGGCATGATGCTGTTCATTTTGAGCTCTATGTGATGATTTGGGGCAGATCGGTTTGACTGATAGATGGATGAGATCACAGCTACCATTGGGAGAGAAGGTGTCACTGAAGAACAGGGCTGAGGCACCTGATTACTAATTAATCAGATATGAGAAAAACCTCATGGAATCAGTTTCTATTTAATTATGGAAGCCTCATTTGGCATAGGAGCATATGCTACTAACTCAATCGAGCGCTTTCAACTGACATCAAATAGTAATTATCAGAAAGAATCAAGTTTTTTGATTATTCATACTAATTTATTGAACACTTAAAATTAATGAACCTCAGTTATTTTAAATTTGCTCAGTTGCACTGGGAGAAAAGGAGGGAGGTAGGGAAAGACCGTTCTCACAATTTAAAAGTACAGAGACTTGTTTAAAGATAAAATAAGTAAATTACAATATGGCATGAAATCCCGTCGGTGGCTTGATACACACGTAGGAAAGTTCTTGGCGTATTCTGGAAATGAGGAAAGTTCTGACAATGGCTTCGTTTATACAATTCTCCTAGCACCAAAAAAATCTTCTGATGACATTTTAGGGTCAACATAAGGGGTTGCTGGGCAGTGGACAGGAGATTTATGTTTGTCAGAGTGTTTCTATTTTAACCTAGAGTTGTTCCAGTCTGGTGACTGAAAGGAAGTGCCTTTATATGCCACTGGAGGTGAGGAGGAGGTACTCTTTTAGCTGGGTCTGAAGCAGTTTTCTTCTGCCCCTCTTAGTTTGATTTGCATTATCCTGGCCCTTCTCCTGCTGACAATATACCGACACAAAGGTTACAACTGTGATAATTGCTTCTGACCTCTTTTCACAGCAGAGAACACAGGGTCCCTGTCTTCAGTCTATAAAGTCGGACTAATTAAAGCACCTCTTTGAGATACCAGATTCAGGGGGGAGAAAAAAATCAAAACCAAACCGCAAAACAAAAGCTTTAATTTGCTGTTTGAGCCAGTTAATACATTATGCATTCAGTGGTGGAATATCGCTTGTGTTTAGTGGAACTGCTGTGGATTTATAGCGGGATAAATGAGATTCATGTTCCAGCCTACAATTTCTGATTGTTGAATGTTTTCTTTTAGCTGTTTCTAATGAGTTGTCTTGAGACCCTCCGCATCTGTAAATTAAAATGTGTTTGTTTAATCCTTTCTCAAAGTACAAAAAAAGAGAAAAATGCTTAGAACATACGTATAGTTGTTCTTAATTATTTTTTTTTTGTTAGAAATGTAAAATGTTGCCAGAAAATCATATATAGCAATTGATTTACTATGATTATGTTGTTGTTGTTAATGTGAAAGGCCTTGCTCTAACTCCCTATAATTCTCTGTGTTCAGTCGCAGGAGCTGACTTAATTCAGGTCACACTGAGAGAGAAGGAAAGACTGACTTTACCTACCCCAGGTGCGTGACAGTCTTTCTGAAAGGCTTGATCTGGGAGTCACACCATTTCTTTTTTACTACTTTTTCATAAATAGATTGCTATTTTTCACTTCAATATTTTGTGCATCTATCAACCCAACAGGGGTTCTGGGCATTCATTTAAGCATTTCATTGAGCCCTATCTACCATTGCTCATGATAAATGTGTGATTCCACAGCATAGAAGACTATAAACTTTAGTTAGGAAATACCATAGCAGATCAGAAAGGTCATGGGGAATGTAAGACTACAGTGTATTTTAGTGCTCCATAGTGATCTTAGTGTAATAGTGTGATATTACTGCACAGTTACATGTCAAATCAGACAGAAAAATACACCAGACACAAGGGAAACCTCCAAAGTTTGGTCTTAGTTGCACAGCTGCCTTGCTGCTTATTAACAATAATCATTTATGTGGCAATAGGGTTTAGAGATCTTTTCGCAGAGCGTTTCCCCCGAATAAACAAGTAATGTAAAGACAGACACAGCCTTAAGTAGCTCCACCTGGGTTTCGGTTCTCTGCATTTCCCTGTGCTGGTAACAGAGGGTTTTTCTACTCCACAGCATTTCTGATGCAGGGTCTAACCCCCCAGATTTAGGCATTAGCTTGCCCTTTTGTTTTCAATACCTAATGAAGCCCTCCTAAAGAAAATAAATGCCAGAATTTCCTTTAGAGTGGTAGGACAGAGGTAGGTGCTTGTAGAGGCCTCCAGAGGGAGGCCCTGCCTGCGTTAGTTCAGGGTTTACTAAACTTAGTGGACTAGATTTCCCCAAGATGCTTTCCTTCCTCTCTTGATGGCAGAGCAAATTTAGGGAATTAATTTATGAAGACTGGCTTATTAGCTGTCTAAAATACAAGTGCAAGTTAAGCACCTACATTGTGTGAGCTTCATTTCTCCCGGTTTTCCTAAGACTCAAAAGTTTCCTTCTGGATTGAGCTGAAAAATAAATCTTTAGGGAGTGAGCAGGAGTGTCCGCATGTCTCAAGCTGCTTTTCCAAGGCAGGTCTTAATTACCCTTTGCAATGTAATTATCGCACTTTTCNCTTTAGGGAGTGAGCAGGAGTGTCTGCATGTCTTAATTACCCTTTGCAATATAATTATACCACTTTTTTGAGGGCTATCAGGCTTGTGAGACTTGATCGCTCCTCTTTTTAAATCTTTCATACTTTGAGCAAGTATAGAAATTCTTATACCTTGGAAACTCAGTCTGCTTCCCAGAGTGTTGGGGGAGAAGAACTGCGTGAGAAGAGTTGGCACTTTCTGGTAGGGTTAGTTACCATTTTGATCATCTGGTTTTACCACCAAGCAGCACAGGTGACTGGCTTTTATTTTCCTTTATTCAACTTAATTTTCTGTTCAAAGTGCTCGGAGCTTTGGATGGCATAAATAAAAATAATGAAGCTGTTGCTTGTGAAGCATATTCACAAGCAATAACACAAGCTAAGCATGACAAACCTCTAGATTTTCTTTGCTTTTGAATGATCCCAAAGAATTTGAATCTGTTTTTTCAGTTATCTCCCTGCCCTTTAACTTTGAAAACATAGTCCTGGGAGAGATGTTTTTTTCACATGGGGCAGCTTCCTTTAAGCATGGAAGATAACAAAGAACAGTTAGTATTGCTTCAACAGTGACAAAAGGAGGATGCTAATGCCACAGATGCTTGACTATCAAAGAAATGGTAATTCTCCCAGCTACTGAAAATGATAATTCTGCCTTTGTATGTCCTGTTTTGTAGTTCCTTCTGATGCTGTCTTGAAATGGTCGCACCCAGAGACATGGAACGATGTGGAAAAAGGCTGGGGTGGATCCAATCACAGCATCCCAGGCCCTGGGGAAGACGTCATCATCTTACCTAGTAAGGAAAGGGAAGGAAAGCTGTTTAATTTCTGTAGAGGTGATGGGCTCTTTCTATATTGCAATATGTATTTCTGTTGCAACACAGGCTCCTTGGCATTAGCATCCATTCTAGTGTGTGCAGAACACCAAGTTTGTTCCTTGTCACATTGATTTCTTTGCTAGTGTACAAAAGTGTGATCTTTTGGAATAAATTCTTCTCCATTTACATAAACACACAAACACACAGACATATTAACCCATACTGTTATTCAAGCTTAATTATATTAAAGAACTTTATTTCTGGAGCAGAGAACTTGGAAGACCCAAAATCACAGCTCACAGAGAGGTCCTCTCTTGACCCATCTCTGTGTTTTGTGCAGGGAGCATATTTTACACTTCCACAATTACATCATCTTCCATTTTATTTTCCTGTTGCAATTCCCACTATCAGTGCTAATCTCTCAATCCATTTCTAGATCCTTTCCAGCTGAAATAGTCTATTCTTATTGCGTTCTTTCAGTGCTTACAAGGGCCTATGGAGAGATGAGCACAAACTTTTTAGCAGGGCCTGTTGCGATAGGACAAGGGGCAATGCCCTTATACTAAAAGAGTGAAGATTTAGACTAGATGAAAGGAAGAATTTTTTTACAATGAGGGTGGTGAAACCATGGCTCAGGTACCCAGAGAGGTGGTGGATTCCCCATCCTTGGAAACATTCCAGGCCAGGTTGGATGGGGCTCTGAGCAACTTGATCTAGTTGAAGATGTCCCTGCTTGTGGCATATGAGTTGGACTAGATGACCTTTAAATGTCCCTTCCCACTCAAACTATTCTATTCTATTCTATTCTATTCTATTCTATTCTATTCTATTCTATTCTATTCTATTCTATTCTATTCTATTCTATTCTATTCTATTCTATTCTATTCATTTGCCATGGATGCCCCCTAGTTGTTTTAACCTGTCTGTATTGCAGCCTCAGACTTGAGTTACATTTAAATCCCAGCTCAGTTTACAACATTATTGCATGAACAACCTTCTAAATCTTAACAAAAATATTAGTCAACTTGCAATGAATTCTGGAGGAGAAAACTTGTGATAACCTTTTTACCTAAGCTGACCTTGCTCTGATCAGGAAGTTGGACTAGATGATCTCCTGAGGTCCCTTCCAGATATAATTATTCTATGACCTTATGAATACTCTGCAGTATGTATCTGACATAATCTGGAACTTGGTGCTGGATCCTCTTCAGATAAGTCTGTCTGGTTACCACAGCTCAACTTCTGGATATGGGGATAGCGCTGTCCTAGGTCTCTTACTCTTCAACCCGGTTTTGCTTTATGATGTCTTTGTGGAAAGATGTTTCTGTTGTTTTGTGTTGGTATTTGGCCATGGGGCCTCAGTCAGGGTTAAGATTTCCCTGTCCTATGTCATTAACAGGTTTTTATATATATATAAAATTTCAGATTACATTAAGGATTGTGTTCAACTTTCAATGAGTATTCACCTTAATCTTCAGTTTTCTGACAAATGTTAAAAAAACCCATGCTGTTTGAAATAATGGTTTTCTTCACTTTTTGGGTGGAACTTAGATTAAAAGGAAGAGTAGACAATTTCCATTTTGTGATAAGGTCCCTATTTCCTATCAAACAGGCACAATGTGGGTTTTTTTAAGTTTTGCCATCTCACTAGCTATAATGCATAAATGTATTTAAGAGTTTGTAAGTTCAGAGGCCATAGAAGGTACAGAAATGTCCCTCCAGATATTTGCTTATCTCCTGTAGGTCCTGTGTCCTCTGTGCTCCTAAGGTAATAGTAATCACATATGTTTAGACATCTTAACCTGTTCCTTGTCATTACAGTAATCACATATGTTTAGACATCTTAACCTGTTCCTCTTCATTACAGTTAGTAGAGCTGGAAGAGTTACTAAGCTGACCAAATGTGGGTATCTGATGTGAACTGAGTTGTTCTTCGCTGGTGGTATTATGTAGAGCTCCAGGGCTCAAGTCACTTGCTTATATGAAAATATCTAGTGTTGTTAGAAGCACACCAGGAGCATCCTGCCTAGCCAGGTGAAACCCTACATGGTTACAGGTGTCCCTTATGTTGTATTTGCCAGTCCTGTGTGAGGTTTCAAATATCCAAGGACATTTCAGATAGTACTAAATGCCTAAATGAATTTACTATAATGGGAGCTTAGACAGCTAGCTCCCATCAGATAATTCAGTTCAGGTGCCATAAATTGAGGCCTGAACTTCTTTTCTACAGATAACATTTGGGATCACCTGAGGTATGAACCCAGCCTCTACTTAATGTGTGTTGTCTGTACCATGAAGTAAAGATTTACTTCTCTTTCCCTTGACAGTGTAAGCAACACTAACATCAGTGTAAAGATGTTGGCAGTGGGAAGATATACCATAACAGGGGATGGAGCCCCAGTCTCCAAAGTCCACATGCAGCACCCAGAACACTGGATTACTTTCCTCTTCCAACAAAATTACTCCAGCTGTGCCACTGGTACTTCGTGTTGAACCTGTGTCTGCTTGCCAGTCAGAAACAAGTGTCCTTTCTGGCCTGGGTTCCTTGGTTCCTACTGCATTCTCACTTCCGCTATATCTCACCCTGTATGCAGGCATTAAACACTGGGGCATGTCTCATGTGTATTGCTCTCTTTCACATCCTCTTGCTATTGCTGGATTTTGCACACCATTGCATATTTTGTCCTTCATACGTTTTTGATAATCAGGCCAGAGACACCACCAGATCATCTGTTTCAGTTTCTTGTGTATCACATTATAACCATTTCACCAATATCAGCCTATTTGGTCAAAAGACCAAATCATTTCAGTCTTCGAAACCATCATCTGCAGATATGAAGAGGCACAAGGTGTGCTGTTGCTAAGGCCTCTGCACTGACAGTGAGTTAATTACGTGGAGTGTGCTCAGACGGTCACCAGAAGCAGAAAGTAAGAAATAGATTTAAAAAAAAAAATAATAACACACTTGGCTAAGGATATGGACTTTTGTTGTTTAGATTAGAGTGAGAGGGTGGAAACTGGATGCTGAGGTTGTGGCGATTCTTTGTGGCGGTTCTTCTTTTTCTCAAACTCACCTATGAATACGACTCCTCTGTGCCCCCTGCAAAGGTGAGCGTAATCCTCTTGATTAAATAATTTATTTTAGCTGCCACATAAGATATTGACCATGGCATTTGTCACATATCACAAGGCCCTTCATGACTAAGCTGTGCCTGAAGCGTTGCATGTTGCTGCCCCCAGCACAGTCCAACTGATCTAGTTCTGGGACTGGAAACAAGACCGCTGCATCAGCATGCTGGTATACCAGAACTAATTAGCTCTCCGGAGAGGCAAAGCTCATTAGCTCAGGCCTGGCGCTGTGCAGCATGACCGCATAGCCTTTGAGGTCAGAACTAACATCTCCCAAATTTAGAGCAGTGATGGTTTGGTCAGTTTAACCAAGGAATGTCTGCACTGCGCTGAAGAATGTGGTATGGGGATTCTCTCTAGCATACTAGTGCCTACTGGTTGGGAGGCAACAGGATAAAGGTTGGACTGTTAGACATGATCTGTGTTTTACCATGGACAGGAATATTGTCTGAGGAACTGAGGGTCCAGGACAACAAAGGTTGCCCAAAACCAGAACGCAAGTTGTTGCCTGAGCAGGATGAGACCCTGGGAGTTCCCAGTTCTGAATCACGGTGTTCAGCTGCTTAGAGCAGAGTGCTCCACAGTGTACAATAAAACCACTTCTTCTCTTCAGAGGAGCTTTACTGAACAGCAAAACCACAACAAAATAGTTAATGGCCAAAAGAAAAATGGAAAGAGGCAAAAGCTATATGAAAATGCTTGAATGGGTGGAGAGCCATACTCTGTGACCCTCTTCTTCCTGTCTCTTAGAAATACAAATCTCTTAGCTCCCATCACCAGAGTAGACATGTGTGTTTAGTTGGTAATGAGAAACTGTTGTCCTCTCCGGTGCTTTTCTGTAATTATCCTTCAGTTTTAGCTCAAGAACATGAGCACAAGCATGAACACAAACTCTCATCACCCAATCTATTTTGAGAGAGAACTGCTCTATTGCATGCCTGCCTTCTCTGATCATACTCCCTCTGCTTTCTTTTTACTCTCTCTCTTCATTCTTGCTCCCTTGGAGGTGTTGAAACACTTATTGGCAGTGGGAATCAACAGAGTGCAGGGTCTTAAATTGGAGTCATAGTCATCATTGGTGTGACAGGAGTCCTGCATGTTTTGCACAAATGAAGGCAACTAAAATGTAGTTAGGCAAGATGAATTTTCAGTCCATTTGTCGTACCCCGTTTTGCTGCCACAAGTGTGTAAGGGAGTTCCAGTTGCAAGGAAGTCAACCCCTTGCTTGGGTCCAAAATCTAAAATGAAATCGACAGGTTTTAAATTTATGTTTTATCATGGCATTATATGGATATTTCCCTTCCCATTTGCACTGGCTTGTGCATAACCCGCTAAACTCAGAATGATTCCAGGTGGCTAAGGAAAAGTAAGACTTTGTTCTCATGAGAACACACATTCTGCAAACCACCCAAACTTTGTGCTGCTGTACACCCCATAATAAGTTTTTGTGATTCACTTTTGGCAAGATGCGTCTCGATCTCACTCTCCACTGCCTTTTAGTTGCTTATAATTCTCTTCTGGGAGCCATTCATAATGATTTTCAGGTTGAAAGCCGAGACATGGGTCTACTTCTGGGATGCTGTGCATTTCTGGGTATTTTCAGCCCCCAAAGAACAGTTTTAGAGTTTTATAAAAACAACTAATATATGTTTAGTGCTCATTTCTAGAATGAAGAAGTGCAGGGGAAGACTTTGGTCCAGGCTTGACACTGTGTTGAAATCTCTGAGTGAATGTGGATTCAGGCCTTTGGCTTATGGTTTTCAGAGTTCACTGAAGAGCTTGGGGACTGTCTAAACTTAGCAAACAAAGAGTTCAATTTGCTTATTTAACAAAACAAGCAAAATTACATCACTAGGGCTGCCTCATGTACTGCACTCAAGAAACTGAAAAGCTATAAAACTCTGAAAAGGTAGAAAACTATTAGCAAAATGTTCATACTAAAAAAAAACCGAACAGGTTTTTGTGTCACTGCTTGGTGTTTGCTTCACATTCAGAAGGTGCTTTTTGGAGGGTTGGAAGTTTGCATTGTGTACAGAGTTATTCCATTTTTTGTCCCTGTTTTGAAAGCGTTAGTGAGACCTCAGGAGTTCATAGATTTCTTTTGTGCGAGGATGAATTTCCCTTGCAACAGTGGTAGGTCCCGCATGTTAAAATGCTACAGCTCCCTAGTAGATATAAGTCTATTCCAATCCCAGCTGGAAAGATTTAGCTCAGGCCGCAACAACTTGTGCTTTTATCTCTGGAGGTTCATCCTCCAGAGCCACAACCATCCCACAAGGACCTGCCACATTCATCAGGCTTCAGCAATGACACCACCTTGAAAAACAAGCTGGGTGAGTTTAGTCATGACATTCTGGTGGCCAGCAGTGGCATTAACTTCTCATACCTATGGATTTTCAGGGCTTTGGTTGATGGTTTTCAGTGTGACACACTCCTGATGCAGCCCGCTCTGTGTGGAAGAAGAACATGTTATAATTCCAGGCGATGGAATGCTGTTTTGAAGGGTATTGATATGATATCATGTAGCCTCTGGCAATTTCTCTCTTCTCTTTTTTTTTTTTCCTCTTTTTTTT
>VXBO01010696.1:138630-150193 GCA_013400135.1 Rhinoptilus africanus | reverse complement strand
TTTTTTTTTTTTTTTCCGGTGGTGGAATTCGCTCTGTTATTCATTTTCTGATTTTGATTTTCTTTGAACTTTTTCTGTTTGAAGAGATGAATGCTGGAGCACTGTATCTCATATAATAGCTCTTCTGTTGTGCCTGATTTCCATTCAATGGCATGCTATGGTGTTTTATATAGCGATGCCATTGATCAAAGGCATTTTGTGTCATTGCTGGAGTCATTAGCGACTTCTCAGCATTGTACATCTGAACATTAAGACTGTGGCATACCTGTGAGCTTTTGTCTGAGGAAAGTGTACTTATAATGAAACAAAACCCTGTTTTCAGGCTCGAACTATGGTTTGCTGGAATTTGTTGATTGTTATTATATGAATGTTTTAATGGGACAAAAACAACTGCAGTTTGTCTTTCTGTGAAGGTAAATCCCTTGAGCTCAGTGACGTAAAGTTTATGATTTTAACCCCTAAATCATCATCTCCCTCTACCACATAAATGAGTGTATTCTGTAAGGACCGTGTAAGGATGTCTCCTTTGAATCTGTTTGCTTTTCTCCTCGAGTGTGGAAGGACTTTTTTTTCCTCAAAGGAGCATTCTGTTGTTTCTACAGAGCAACATTTCACCCTCTGAGGACTTCACACTCCAAGCATCACACCCCAGAGTGTTATTCTTTTAAACTGAGGAAAATATAGATTTACAGAAACATCTCTGAATGGGGGAATTTCTCACTCCTGTGTTTCAAAGCTCACATACATGATACTACAGTTACAGAGCAGTCAGCATTTTCTTCATAAAACCTTTTTTAGAAAGATGTGCAAGTCAGCAAAAAATATCTGCTCTAGACTGAAACTTGACATATAAATGGTATGCCTAGGAGCACTTCTTCTTTTCCTTGTAAAAATGTTTCAGTTTGTGTTTGATGAATATACTTATGGCCTGTGTCAACTGCAGCTTTTTGCCACATTCTTGAGCTGTGATTTCACAAACTAGATTCCCCTTCTGTCTGAGAGATATCATTTTAACAACATCTTCCCCCTTATTCTCTTCTTTCTGTTTCATATCCTCACATACTGTGCCTTCACTTCTCAGCTCTGCAGGGCATAGGGCTATACCTGTCCTGTAAAGAGATTATAGACAGGAGTTTCTTCATGCCTGTAAAAATGTATCAGGTATTAACAGTATGAGATTTAGGGGAAAAAGGAAAAAAATATTTCACTTGCTCTGTAGAGACTTATTACATCTGAATGCTGTGAAAATTTTGCATGCTTGAAAGACGCTTCAGCCTGAGGTTGCAGGGAATTTCTTTTGAGATGGGGTGTTCAGAGTAACCTTGGGTTTCTGTAGTACTTGGTGTGGTCTTTGAGAACAGAGGTTCTGGACTTTCAGGGTATCCCTTGCTGATGTCCAGAGAGAAATAAATTAAAAAAAAAAAAAAAAGTGGGAAAGGAAGAGGCGGGAAGATTGAATTACAGGGACAGAGTAGGAACATGTATGTAGAAGAGACAACCAAATCTGCAAGAAGACCCAGGACCATACAGAAGTTTCTTCTCCTTTGAAGCTGTGAAACTTCAGAACTGCAAAACCAAAGAGTAAAAAGCTATGAAATGCTAATATTAAGGAAGTCTACTCATATTTTTTCATTCCACTCCCAAGTGTTCTTTGTGTAGTTTTTGATTACATTTCCTGCAAACATGATTTGGAAGAATTGGCTGACTCAAGTCATTTAGCTCAAAGGTTTAAGAATTCTTAAACTCATGTTTCTGGGAAAAGACTTTCCCTGTGCTACTTATCGCATGGTCATTTGTGTCTTTATTCAATGCAGTTGCCAATGGCTATAGGCAGAATCAAAACTGTGAAGTAACTGATCCTGTTCCCAAGACTCTTCATGGCTTTTCCTATGTTCCACAGCAAAACTGTTTCATGTTTCATGTCCCATGATTCAAGCATTCTCACCACTCTGTCAAGATCCATTGGAAAAATATGTTTGTTCCTTAATCTCTGCACCTTGCAATAAATGCATATGTGATCATCGAAAGTCACAGCAATCTGAGTAGGATTTGGCAGCACTGATAAGATCCCCCCTCAGTGGCCTTTTTTTCCCAACTAAAAAGTCTGGAAAAAAGTCCTTCAGCCTTCCTTCACAAGAGAGGTGTTCCAATCCCCTAGTCATCTTGGTAGCCCTTTGCTGCACCCTCTCTGGCAGTTCCCTGTCCTTCTTGAGCTGGGGAGCCCAGAACTGGACACAGCACTCCAGGTGGGGCCTCACCAAGGCAGAGCAGAGGGGGAGGATGACCTCCCTCGACCTGCTGGCCACACTCTTCTTGATGCCCCCCAGGATGCCATTGGCCTTCTTGGCCACCAGGGCACATTGCTGGCTCATGGTCATCCTGTTGTCCACCAGGACTCCCAGGTCCCTTTCCTCAGAGCTGCTCTCCAGCAGGTCACCCCCACCCTGTCCTGGTGCAGGGGGTTATTCCTCCCCAGGTGCAGCACCCGACACTTGTCCTTATTGAATTTCATAAGGTTCTCCTCTGCCCAACTCTCCCGCCTGTCCAGGTTTCTCTATGTGGCGGCACAGCCTTCCGGGGTGTCAGCCACCCCTCACATTTTTTCACATGTTTTCGAATGTAGTGTTGGTGGGCTGCCATCATTCTAAACAACCCTCTGCTTTGTTTCTCAGACAGGACCATCCTGGTGGATATGGCTCTTCCCCCTCTGAGAGGTCTCTACATCCTGGGGACCCTTGAGTTCCCCAGCAACTCCAGCAACGTCCTGAGTGCAGCCTGTATCGTGGTGGTGGGGGGGACCCTGAAAGTGGGTAAGTGAGCAGCCTGTCTTCTGGGTGTCTGGGATTTATTTCTGCTCTTGACAGACAGAGAAAATGGGAAAAAAGACTGTGTAGTGTTACTGCAAACATGCTGGCCCTTGTGATGTCACATAGCTCTCTGGGTATCTGCAATGCGGACACCCAGGATCCATGTTAAACTCAATGATTATCCACTGCAGCTGCTCATTTAATAGCAATATATTACAAATAGATACAAACAAATACATTATAAACAAACCCTAATCCCACTCAAGTCAGTGGCAAAACTCCTGATTTCGTCAGGGCTGAGATTTTATCTGATGTGTGTCAAATTCCTCCCTACTTCAAGTGGGGTTGTTTTATGAGATGGTAAATCCTCAGGGCAGGATCTACCTTAGCGTTCAGGTGGTGCCTGGTGTCTGTGGGCATTAGTAAGATGCTTTCTAGGTAGCATAGAAGTATTTAAAGCCAACATAAAAAGAGTCACAGAGAATCCCCAGAGTGCCTGAAAATCCTGCAGGAGCATGAAGCTGGCACAGCTGGATTCAGTGCATTTGTTCCTCTTATCCCTCTTTACAGATGAACACCAGGAATTCAGGGAGGTACCACCTTGCTCCTTCTTCTAGTGGTTTCAGAGTCCCCAGTGTCACTGGGGTTGTTCCACATTATTTGCAATGGATAGGATCAGTGTTTTTCCACACAGAAATAATTACTCACATAATTCCTTTAAAATATCAAGGTTCCTAAAGCCAGGCATTGTATTTACTTACAGGAATCCTTAGGATGCTGGGATCACATTGTTGATCACTGCTTGACCTTTCTCAAGATTGGTTTCATGAACTTTAAAAAGAGAATTTGTTTGTGTAATCACCTCCCGAGGAAGTCTGCTCCATTATTTGTTTGTTGTTAATCTCAAGGGACTGTTTAGTTAATACAGTACTGGCCAAAAGAGTTATTTCACTGCCTTATGTTTTTATTTGGAAGAAGGGGTTTGAAAGCCTAATCTGTGAGGTTAATATATATACTTATAAGAGTCTCAGTCATTTCTTACTTACACTCTTTTGTAGTTTAAATATGCTTTCATATTGGTTTTTTAAAGAAGCATGTGTTCATTGCTAAAAACACATTGAGGCACTTCTTTGCCGCACAAACTCTCCTCCAGCACATCTGCGAGTAGTAATGATATTAAAAGCCAAACAGGTATTTGCAGCTGTTGAATCGTAGTCCAGCATCTTCTGGAGAGGAATCCCTGCTCTAGTGTCAGCTGTGACATGATAGGTAGGTAGAGAATCTGCAAGTTTCCTATATCTCATACTGGCTTCTATGCTTGCTTTTTTTCCCCCCTTCCTCTTTCTCTTCCCATGTGTTCGAGGCCTAAAGGTAACTTCTTGGAGCCCATCTGTCCAATCCTGACTGTTCCATGCCCGAAGGAAGGTTTTGAAACCCATCTGTCCAATTCTACCACACCCTAAAGAAATCCTGACACAAAATAGATAATGAGACAGTTTAGTAAACAGATTTAATAGATGTGGACATCAGCATTCAGCATTGCCTGAGCGGGATCTGAGATTGACATCACGTGAGCCGAATCCCCAGGTCCTCCCTGTTGTGTAACTTCTCAAGCCCTGTTTTCAGCATCGCAATCTTTGGTCACATGCCGTTCCTTCTAATTCAGTGGCCTGAGCCAAAAGACTTTCTGGTGGAGGCTGAGTATTTTGTTCATTTAAATTGCTAGAGAACAATGGTAAGTTCTACAAACAAACCTTGGATTTTGGTGCCCTTCAGAGCACTTGAAATCTTATCTGCAGGGAAAAAACAGAGTCAGATGGTTGAAACAAAACTAAAGTACGTAGAAGCTGAGTGATGATGAGAAATATATAACACAGGAAAAAAAATCAATATAAATTTAAAGTTTATGAAACATCAACGAGAACATAATTAATTTTATTAAAACAATAATTTGTAGGGAAACTGGGATGAAAAAATACAGTGAAGGAGATCAGAATTCATGGGGCACCTTTGTTTCTGGAGGGTTTGTCATCACTTTCTTCTTCAATGTATGATCACAATCCAGTGTGAATCATGATCAACAGGATCACTGGGAGATGTGAGATGATTAAATCTCTGAAGGGCTTCAAGAACTCTGTCAGAGCCCTCAGACAAGACTGAAGTGAAATATATGGATCTATCCACACAGTGATTTCTCCGTGTGTTCCTAGCCCTTCATTGCTGTTGGTCCCAGGAAGACTTTCCTATTACTTCTTCTCTAGTTGTCCTAGCTCATGGATAAAGAGTTTCTCTC
The DNA here is from genome assembly GCA_013400135.1 of Rhinoptilus africanus. Lineage (NCBI taxonomy): Eukaryota > Metazoa > Chordata > Aves > Charadriiformes > Glareolidae > Rhinoptilus > Rhinoptilus africanus. The sequence goes on along the minus strand of VXBO01010696.1, from coordinate 145,093 downwards.
TTTCACTTAAACTTTCATAGTCTCTTCATTCATGGTGACATTCAAAATAGCATTTTAGAAACAGCATTTATTTCTACCTCCCTGTGTTGCCGTACTGTAAAAAAATTAGCTGTTTTTCCAGTTCATAGAAGGAGAGTTTGATGTTCAGAGATTTAAGTGATTTGCTAAATATCATTAGATATATTAGATGTTGAGCTCAACATCTCAGAGGGGTTTTTTTGGTTCTTTGCTGGATGGTTCCATTCATTTTAACTCAAAAGTCAGTATTAAAGCACAGATGATATGTGTAGAAAATGCCCTGTTCCACTGCGGAGCAAAGCCCTCAGCTCCTGATAAGGCTGCAAAAAATGCTGAAGTTCGTTTTGCACAAATTGATCCACTGGTCTCATCCTGAAATCCACTGTACTCAGCTGCTCTTTGCTGGCAGGCTATTTTTGCTTTTTATAGCAGAACTTGCTAAGTAATTATCCAGATAGGATTTCTCTTTTTAGTCTCAACTTGTCACTTTTTTTTTTTTTTTTGCATATCTCATGATGGCTGCTTGTCAGTCACGTCACTCATTTGAGGCAAGAAGCCTAAGGTCATCATTAGCTCATGGCTTGATTGTCTGGAGATGAAACCCCAGACATTTCAGATGTCTTTTATCTTGGTTGTGGTAAGAGAGCTCTAATATGTTCATTCCTCTCCTTTTCAGTACTAGTAAGAACCCCCATATTGACTTCCCAAAGGGTAAATCACTGTATTTCATGAAACAGCCACATGTTAGTGATAATTAATGCTCAGCTTTATAATGAATATTAGGACACAAGTGAGTTTCACCAACTGACTTTTCTGGCTTCTCCAGTACCTCTATTTTGTGGGTCCCCTCTTCTTTAGCTGTGAGCTGAGTCCCATCTTTCAGTCACATAGTGTTCCTGCACAGCTATTCAGCTTGTATGAAGATGGAATACTGTGGATGTATTGAGAGCAATTTTTCACCCCTGATCACAGAAAGTTCATTGCATCCCCTTCGATTCACCTCTCAGCCTCCATCNGCAGCACAACCTGTAAGGTACAACCCACGCGATGTCTCCTCTTTCACAGGCTGCTTTTACGGGCTTCTTTGCAGAGTGCAGTCCGAACACCTGAAGGAAAAGCTCAGGTTGGAGAACCAACACTAGATGACTATCCAGCTGTGCATTGACCATGAGTAAAAACTTCTCGGACTTTCTGGTGACGTTATACCACAACGTTCAAAATAGCTGGGCAGGTAGAGTCAAAGAAGTTTTGGATTCTGGAAACATAGAGCTGATATAGGAGGTGGTCACAGCAAGATTCTCAGCAAACTCTATTTGCCAATGGAAGGGAGGGGATCTTATCTCAGACATTTCCTTGCTCTTATACACAACAGCTGTTGCAGAGTGTTATGGTGTAAAGAAAGGAAAGGCTGGAAGGGAGGAAACACCCACTGTTCTAGGAAAGAATTGAATGGGTTTTGCTATGGAAAAAGAAGAAAACACAACAAAAAACTGTCAGGAAGAACATCTGGAATAAAACTGAAATATGAAAACAACGGAAAAAGCTTTGGAAACTCAACAGCAAACTAGATCCAGACTGCAGTCCAGAATAAGTGAAAATCTTGGTAGAAAAAACACACCTCTTTCTCTGTTCTCCCTTTTTTAGTTTTCTATTTTTGCATAGTAGAGTTTTATCCTCTCCAGAGGTTAAACCTGATGAAGGATTATCAATCAACTGAACCACTTTGCTAACCGGTCTGTGTGGCAATCCAGGCATCTGGACCTCACTCTTCTTTGGGAACATCTGTAAACAGTGGTGACTTTATTAACAGTGTAGGTTGTTTCTTACACATAGGATTATCATATATGGGGTTGTTTTTATCACTGTGTAGTGCATGTGTTGTGGTGCCAGCACTCCCTAGCAGAACATCAGCTTTAGATACCCCTTGTAGAAGGTCACAGATTGGAAGTGAGGCCACTTCATGTGACATCTATTATCGGACAGACAGTGAAGGCACAAAATGACTGCAGTGCCTCTGTAGAAAGCCCAGCTCATTGAAATTTGCATGGTTGCTGCCTACATACCAAGAGATTGACCTTTATCTGCACTCTGGAAATACCTGAAACATCCAGAGTGGACAAATCGCTGCCTACAAGCACTGCTCAGGCTGGCAGATACATGTCACATCTAGATAAATGAGCAAACCCTTCAAATTCCACATAAACTTTTCAGTTGGTAGAAGGTGTATTTGAGGAATCCCTGCCTATTTTCTGTGTATGCTGTCTTTAGTCTCTCCTGACCCTTTCTGCACATCTCACCAAATATTTCTACCAGCTTCTGGTTCCAACTACCTTTGTTCTGCTTCTCTGCCAGCAGTGCCTTATTATCTCACCTCACGATCCACCAGGTTGCTCATCAAATTGGTATGCCTTCCAGCTGTAGTAGGAGTATGAATGGGATCCATTTCTTCAGGTCTTGTGTGCAGGATGGGTAATTCAACAGTTCAATGTGATCTCACGTAGGAGGTGTTCACCAAAATAAAGTAGGGCAAGTAACCTGAAGTTCTCACATCAGAAGTTCAAAGACAGGCACTTAAAGCCCAGATCACTCATATATGCGTTGCAGAGTGATTCCAGTATTTATGGCAACTTGGTAGTTTTAACAAAACTACTTATTACCAGAGCTGTGATTTCATATGCCAGTTACTTCGCAAGGTCATCAAACTTATCCAGCCCCAGTGACTTGACTGCATTAGTTATTTTGGATTTCCTATGAGTAAGCAGAGGTAGATGCTGTTACCATATCTTTATTTTCATGAGCCATTATGTAGGGCTGTATTTAGACTAAGCCAAATTGCAGACCTCAGGTCTTACTCAGCTTTTCCCTTTGTTTTTCTTTGTTCTCCAGCCATTTAAAACATTGCTTCTCAAGACTTGTGGTCTTATATTTTGAACATTCTCCACTTTTTTTCCTAGTTCTTCACTTCCAAATTATTCCTGACTTGTCCATCTCTGGCCCATCTCTTTAATTCTTTTTTGGCCATTTGTGTCAGCTTATTTGCTTATTTTCAGTATCTTCACACTACTTTGGGCCGTTGACAAAATGTTGTGTATCACAGGGCTTGCATAGCACAGGGTGTATCACAGACCAGAACTGTTGGAGTCAACGCCCCCTTACAGTCAGCCTGTAAATTAACATGTGCCATGTTCATGTTGTACCAGTGAAGCTCGTTAATCAGAAAGTTTTGGGCTACTAAGCCAAGTGCCTCGAAGAAGCCAATTATATTATATCAAAGCTATTATCTTTATCAACTAAACCTGTAATCTCATTAGAAGATGATAACAAGGAACTTTCACAGGACCTTTTTTCTATAAAACTNGCTACCTTCTCTCTTCTCTATTGCTGCCCATCCATAAGCTTTTACAGCCCCTGCAGCTGACTTATCTTCATCACCACTTACTCGCAAAGTTAGTCTGAAGACTTAGCCAAAACTGTCCAGGTTAAGTGGAGATGGCACAAATACTTGTTAAGTTAAATAGGTTTCTATGGCCTGAAGTTCAAACTTTTTACCTGAACTAGGGAGCGCATCTGCATAAGTATCTCTTCCGGAAGTGCATTTACTATTAGTCAGTGTGGGTGGGCACCTACTAGCTGTCTCTGGAGCTCTCATTCTTGACTCTGCCTTGCCCAAAATTTTCATTGCTTTTTGTTCTAATTCTTGCAAGTGCTTTTTTTTTTTAACGGAAATACTTGAATTAAAAAAAAAAATCTGTCAGTCAGACCTAAGAAAAACTCACAACACGAGTTTCCATTTGAGTAGAGGTGAAATATTAGCAGTTAGGGAAGTAGTTATTTAGAAACTTATGTTGGAGGTGGACAATGGAAGCACAAAGACCTCACAAGTAGGATTCATCTGTTGATAGCTCTCATAAAGTTGAGCGTCTAGTGTAGATTAATTGTTTAAGATTCCTGTATGGTCAGTGGAGAGACAGATACTTCCAGATGCTGATTCAAACCATGCTACACTAGAATCATCCTCTGGAAATTCTTCTCTTTCCCTGATTAGGATGGGAATCCAGAGTAAGCAGATTCCTAAGTGAAGCATGCCAGTTAAACACTTGGATGAAATGGATCCAGATTAGTATTGGTCTGCTGCCCAGATGTTTTATATGAAATATCATGAGGTGCTAAGATACAAGTATTTGGAGTTCATTCATCCACATTAAATATAGCACAAAGAATTGTTTCCATTGTTNCTATTTTTAACTGAATTAACTGTAAGAAATAGTAAATTCTTTGGAACCAGCAGTAAAATGATAACATCAATAATAACACCAACAGTAATTCATAATGAACAATAATAATAATCCCCCACTTTAAGGGGACTTCATCATGATTGGGAAATGGTAATTGTGAAAATAACATTGTAAGATCAATATAAAGGTCTCCAAACACTTTTGTTGAGTCTTTCTTTGGTTTTCAGTGTAGCTAATTACTGTATCCTGGGGGGTAAGGTTGCCCTGAGGGTTGAGGAAGGTATGTTCAGGCTGAGTATTTTAAATCACAACTTGCTGTGAGAGTGAAGCAGGAAAACAATCACTCTACGTACAAAAATAGACACAAATGTCTCCATAACTCTTCTGCTGCTCTAGGTGGAGATTTTTTTGAACCTAGTGCACCAGTGGTGAAAGCACTTATTGCTATTTTGCTTTCTCAAAGGAGTATTTGGTTACAGCCCAACTCCTGGTTTCCTTTTGTTCAGACCACAGTTATGGAAGTTTAAACAAGAAAGTCAGAGATGGTTTGGACGGATGATGGACACTCTAAGGTTGAATCCTCTCCATGTCCCCAGAGAAGATAAGAGCTCACTGGTATAAGATGGGGAGCACGCAAGTCTTGCACTATTTGTCTTTGACACATTTAAAAGCTGTACAGAGAATTTAAATATCCACTGATATCAGTCAGACATTGGTGGGGAACAATAAATTTATTTATTGATTTTACTTAATTAAAAAATGCTCATAAAGAGGCATGTTTCTTTAGGATGCAAAATCAGCTCTCTTTTCCAAACTAGTAATTTTTAAATATTAAAAGAACATGACAGGGCAGCTAATTTTGTACAGATATGTATATATTTTTTAGTTCTACATCTGCTGCAGTTTTCTGTTGCATAATTGATTTAATCTCAAATTTTAAAGGAACGCTGAACTCTTTTGCTGGACTCCGTATACATTTCTCCAGGGCAAAAACTGTCCTACTTTTTCCTCCTCAGTATCTGTTTAGTGCTGGGCCATTTTCTTCTGAAACTGTAAACTACCCTTGGTGAAATAAATGAAGTCACAGTTGGAATACAGTTTACTGTACAGACTTGTCACCACAAGATAAGAGCAATATCACAAACACCAAAACTTCTTGGGCATTTTCTTTTCCTTTGCTCTTTTTTCTGGTCTTTTCTATTGGTCTGAAAGACCATTTTACCCATCCTGGCTGCAGAACTCATGATGACCTGGGATCTGATGAAATTGGAAAGGAGAAGAAAGGCAAAAATGAGCTGAGGAGGGAAATGCTAATTCAGCCATTTAGACCTTTAAATTTGGACTCATGCACCCCAGTTTCCCCCCAGTTTCAGCATTACAATAGCCATTGATACCTCTGGGGTGGGTTGTTGTTGTTTTGTCTGTGTTGCAGGTTCCCTTCAGCAACCCCTAGAAAGAGATTTAAAGCTGCTGGTCCTGCTTCGGGCATCTGATGGGATTTACTGTGATCGTCTGGAGGAAATAAATGGCCACCCAGGGAGCATTGGTATGACACTAGTTCACCTTTTCATAGGAAAGCCATCTTAGGCAATACCCAAATCTACCACTGTTGAGCCTGTTACCATATCAAACAGGAAAACAACAAAGGTACACACACTTTTTGAGCTAGAAGTTTTAACTTTCACCAAATCAATTCATGAATTTTCTGTGGAGATTTTATAAAATACACGTTTTAATAAATATAAAGATTTCTATGTATTTGGTTATTGGTTCAGTTCTTCTCAAGTCTCTCTTTCCCCTGACTTTTGATATCATTCTTCTGTTTTTTTCCAGGGGTTTATGGAAAGGTACAAATTTATAGCATTTATCCTAAGACATCTTGGACACATCTTGGAAGTGACGTTGCTCCTGGCAATGAAAGGTGGTATTTTGCCCCAATATGCCTCCAAATATTGTTTGGGTTCCTAGTCCTATGACTTGTATTAAAGTTCCTATGACTTATATTCCTCTATTCCTTTGTGACTGATTCTGTTTAAAATATGTCTTGGCAGAAGAAGAACAACTATGTTACATTGTGCAAGAAAGTTACACAAATTTTAGATTATTTTTAATTCTAAAGAAGAATGAAGCTGAGATTTTTCTTCTTTACTTCTGTCCTCCCTCCCTCCCTCCCTCCCTCCCTCCCTTCCTTCCTTCCTTCCTTCCTTCCT
>VXBO01010696.1:120694-138116 GCA_013400135.1 Rhinoptilus africanus | reverse complement strand
CTCTTTCCCTGATTAGGATGGGAATCCAGAGTAAGCAGATTCCTAAGTGAAGCATGCCAGTTAAACACTTGGATGAAATGGATCCAGATTAGTATTGGTCTGCTGCCCAGATGTTTTATATGAAATATCATGAGGTGCTAAGATACAAGTATTTGGAGTTCATTCATCCACATTAAATATAGCACAAAGAATTGTTTCCATTGTTAAAAGAAAGAAAACAAAACAAAACAAACCTCTTTATCATGAAAACTTTACTAATAGCTAGCTAAGAGTTACTATAGTTCAATACAGGAAATAGGCAAGTCAGTGCTGGAATATGAAAGCTGAAGGAAGTGGCTTTTTTATTGACCAAGAGAAGCTGCTATATACATTTTCCAGCATGAATCAGCACATGAGTTAGGGAAGGACTTATGTTTTCAAAAAGAAGGAGGAACAAAAAAAAGTTTACTTGTAGTGAAAACCTTAATTACTGTTTCAATAGATTGTATCTTTGTAAGATAGGATTTTACAAAATGGTAGACTGCTCTACTGAATGTTCACAGGTACTGAAAACTGCAAGTACTCATCTTGAGCCTACTTATCTTTGAAAAAAACTGTGAGATGCAGCCCTAAGAAAACTTGGCAACACAGATTGCTGGTTACATCCCCTTAGGACTTTTTTTTCTTTCTGCACTTCTGTCACTCTTGAATGCATGATGAGGCACTCTCTAAATTCATTCAGTGGTCTATTTTCTCAACAATTGCCTGAGGAGTATTGATGATCACCTGGCCAGCACCAGTCACCCTCTAATAGGACCCTTTGGGTGATTAACAAATGTATATAAACACCTATCATTATCCATTTTGCTTTAATTAAATGCTTCTATTATGTGTATGTGAAGCTAAAAAACCCGAGCTACAAATTTAACTTTGAATGCAAAGGGGGATCTTCAATTCAAGATTAAACCAGATAGATGTAGGTATCTGTATGGAATGTTGCAGAAGGTTCTTAAGCTCCCATTCAGGCCAGTGGAATTGTAGATGCTGGAGCCTAGAAGGCTATTCAATCACCAAGGACACGATTCAGGTACATAAACATAGGTTTTGGTTTCATCTGAGGCGCCTTTGTTTTCATCTAAGATGCCTTTGAATCCCCTCCATAGCTTCCACCTGTTTCTCCAGAAATGCTCCATGAACAAGTCCTATCATATCATGAGCAAGTCCTAGATATCCTGGGACATCTCAGATATCAACAGGGGCCCTTGATTAGACAATCAAATCCTGCTTTATACGCCCAATTCAGAGAGAGCTGAATTGCCTTCCACACACTTCTGACAGTATTGACCAACTGTAGAGGAAGCTTAAATGTCAAGTGCACATACGCATACCCCCACGCATGGACAACTGCATTTCGATGTGTAAGTCCAAAGTTGACTTTCAGCTCTGTAGGTTATTCCTGGCACCAAAACTGGTCTGACATGTCTCCAGTAGGCAACTTACTTGAGTCCTCTAACTCTGCACTGCAACTATATACCTTGTTAATCAGTGGTATAATAAATGTTTCAGGATGAAATTCCTCCCACATATTTTAGAAATCTGTTTTTGAAGACAGCCCTAAAGGTGCTTTTCCTAAAGCTTAGCCTGTGGATTCTTTCTGAGATCTCCCTAGGCAAAGCTGTTGTTCATTTTTTAGGAAATCTGTGAGGATAACTCTCATAAATGTAATGACAGTAACTTAATATCTTGGCGTTACAGGATTTTTGTGGAAGACGAAGTAGATTGGAATCATGGTGAGCATATTTTGATCAGCTCTTCCTCCTACGAAGCCCACCAAGCTGAAGTAGTTACACTTAAAGAAGTCAATGGCCATAGCATAAGAATTCGTGAGCACCTTCTGCACAGGCATATTGGTAAGGAATCTGTCTTTCCACAGGAGAAAGTTTTCTTCTCAAGCATAGACTTTCCATTTCAGATCTCACCAAGATCAATTCTACTTTATTGATGTATCTTCAGTTCTTTCTCCATATGCATTTTTTTTTTACTGTTTTAGTGTTGAAAATGTGATGTTCAAAATTGCACAGAATAGTCTGATTCTAACATGAATTTCTGGGAACAGAATTAATCCAGTGCAAAATGCTTTCGGAAGACTTCCTGGTGTCTCATGTCTTAAGTAGAACTGGTTAACAGAGAGAGAAAGTAACTGAAATTTCAGGGGGGAAAAACTAAATGTAAATTATTTCTTTTTAGGCCATTTACACAATTTCTATGAAGTGCCAAAAAAAGAAAAATGTAAAAAAATCTTTTTTTTTTGTCAGATTGCAAAATAATTAGACTCATGGAGTTTCAAGTGCAAAATTTTACCCACTTGATGGCATGAAACTAATGTATTTGTAATCTAATACGTAAACAAACATGAAATATATATATAGATCTATTTCCTGTGTAGATTACATGGGATCTGTAACCGGAAAAAGAGATGCACTGTTGATAATTTATTTAATTTGATGTCAGTCCAGAAAGTAAATTTATTCCCATCTATTTAACAAAAATTAAAGACTTGTTACTAACAAGTCAAATTTTGAAACTCCGAACCCAAGATTTTTCCTGTGTATAGCAATATTTTTTTTTAATTTCGTCTTTATTCAGTCTAGTAGGCACAGAAGTTAGTATGATGGTTAAAAAGGTCCAGAAACATTGTGTGTTCTAAATGGCTGTACCCATGCTTGTAAACACAGCTTCACTGGGAACTGAGTCCTGTTCTGCAATTATCCATAGAGTTAATTGATAGTAGACTCCATGGCAGAGTTTTGTACAACAAAGTTTAAATTATAGCACATCTAGACTTCATTTCCACTAGTTTATGCATGGCCTTTCTTTTATTTATGACGAAAGAAAGAAACCTGCCAGTAAGTCTTGGGGCCGGAGGATGGTTCTTAACTTATTTTCTTAGCTAATGTATATATAATAAGTGTATCCTGAGATGAAACGATTACATACACATTGAGTAATGCAGCAGTTGTCAGACATAGCTGAAAAAAAAAATAAAAGGACTGATGGGAGAAGTAAGATTACAGAGATTCACCTGGGCAAATGTAGATATCTACAATAAATATTCACACATGAGCTAGTCACTCTCCTCTCCCTTGGCAATCAAAGCAGAAAAATACACACTGCTCACTTGTGTTTCATCTCCCCCTAAAGCAGATGTATAAAATAGATTAAAAATTGCACTTGAGAATTTCCTATTGCTCTCCGTTGTACATAAAACCATTTTGGATTACTAAATCGTACCTGTAGATATCTAAAGTCAGCTGAGATGAATACAAAGCTAGACACCTGCATAAACTCTCTCAAAAGTCCCATTTAGAAAGACTTATTTTTAGAAAGCCACCAAGAGTGTAGAAAATAAGAGTTTTAGCATTGTCGTTGGTCTGATCCTAACAAGAATTCGTGGAAAGCAGCTCTGCAGTGTACTGAGGAATAACCCCAGCACATATAGCTTAAAAAAAATGAAGTGTGAATCTCTTCATTGATTTGGCATCTGCACACCACAGGGAAAAGATTTAGCACCTTCTTTTTCTAAAAATGAAATAGGTTGGTAAAATATAAGTGCATGGTGAATATTTGATGGGCAGGTGGCCTTTCTTTTTTTGTGTTGATGCGTGTAGATTGTGCTGGAGGAAAAACACACCTGAATGTCAGTGCCGATTCTGCAGAGAAGCTGTGCATAAGCTGTCAGGCTTCATGTCCCTCAAAACACCAGTTTATAGGTATGAATGATAGACATTTATCACATTTTCTCTCTTGAAACTCCCCAGGGCATTCCCATGACACAGAAGACGGTAGAAGCATCCCTTTAGCTGCAGAGGTTGGACTCCTAACACGCAACGTACAGATCAAGTCTGATGTGGCTTGTGCTGGGAGGATGCTGGTGGGACGTTTTACAGACTCGAGTGGGACAGAGTTTGAAGGTAGTTGAGATTCACCTGTCCTCATCGACCAGGCCATTTCTGGCCAAGAAAGGACTGTCTAACAACAGATGTGTCCATTCGCATGTGCTATGCAGTTCTAAGCAAACTGTGACAGTGCAGCATGTACAAAACACGATTACTAGTAATATATCATAAATAATGGAATGTATTTTAGGATGAGCTGTTTTGTGATTAGTTGGTTTTTTACTATAACTTTATATATATTTATGAAAAAATACCTATCACTGGCAATACATTGGCAAATATTGCCCGCTATTCTATACCTGAGTGCTGTTTAAATGGGTGTCATACTTACCAGTTCTTAAGTAATTTTGTAAGCCTTTATTTCACAACAGTTATCTCGTTACAGGTGTCCTTCAACTCTTAAATATTGAATTTTTGAATTTTGGGCCTCCTCAGCTTTCTGCCATTGAATTCAGGAACATATCCCAAGGGTCCTCGGTGGTGTCATCCAGCATTAATGGTAGCTGCGGAGTTGGCATTAAAGCTGTCACGAGTAGCTGGATCTTGTTGCGTGATAACACGGTGTTCAACACTGTTGGACCTGGCATCGATTTGGAAGGACAAAATCATTCTCTCATCAGGAATCTCGTTATTCTGAGCAGGCAGCCAGAAGGCTTATTAAACTGGATTGCTGGCATCAAGGTGAACTTTGTCACTGGTGTCTCCCTCTGTGGCAATGTTGTTGCAGGATCTGAGCGAATTGGCTTCCATATCAGGGGCCAAGACTGTTTGCTAGATGGAGAGTATTGTAGTGAAAACGTGGCCCATTCAAGTCTCCATGGTATTCATCTGTACCAGGGAGATGGATTTCAGACCTGCACAAGAATCACAGGTTTTCTATCCTATAAGAATTATGACTATGGTGTCATGTTCCACCTTGAAAGCAGCGTCATCATGGACAAGATGGTGTTGGTGGACAACACTGTGGGTCTCATGCCAGTAGTGTACTGTCTCTATGCCAAGCAGTGCCACACGGGGAAAAGATTCATAGAACTTAGAAACTCCATCATTGTCGCAACAAGCTCAACTTTTGACTGCATCAGAGACAGGATCAAGCCTCACTCAGCTGATCTAACAGCCAAGGATCGACCACCATACTACCCTTTAAGAGGCCGTGTTGGGATTTTATGGCCCACATTTACCATGGTTCCCAGCCGAAGGCCAGATAACCCATGGCATGAAACTGGGCATTGTCGAAAAGTCCTGGGACTCATGAAGCTGAAAGGTTGGTCTTCCATGTCCAATGGCCAGACTATTCTGTCACAGTTTTTCTTCACTAGTTGCATTTTTCCAATTGAAATTGCAGCCTTCCACACCCACAAATGGACATAGTGGGGAAATCTGAGCCTCAGCGAATTAATAACAGAATTCTTCTTCAGTTCAATACAGTTCAACTAAAAAAATAACATTTTCTATTTTTCTATTTTTCACTTCCTGAATCCACTGCAGTTAATTATGTCATGTGCTAATGTATATATTTTACCTCAAACATGCCTGCCTTCTGTGCTATCTATTTTTCCACTTCATTCGTCTCTCTCATCTACAGTTACTTATAGCTAAATAAAGATACTACTTTTGAGAACTGAATAGCACACTTCGTATAGAATTTGCGTAGAACATAATGACTACAGCTGCAGAGAAACAGTTATGGCTTTTATTGTTATAAGGGATTGCACAAGAGAGATAAAAGTCAGTTATATATCCTGCATCTTTGGTTCAAATGAATTTTATAGTCCCCAGAGTAATATTTGCATATAGCAGAACCTCGATAGCTGGTTGCTGCGGTGGGATCTAAATACCTCACCGTTTTTCATGTCTTTATCCCTCAGTGCTACCTACTTTTGTAAGAAAAGACATTATTGTCTTTTTATTGAAGAATAAGGGAGATGGAAAAAGACAAACAGACTTGCCCAGGGTCTCACAGAAAATTTGTGGCAAAGCATGGATTTTGTAGCTGGACAAGAGTTCAGTGCCAGAGCCCGGCACATGTCACCAGACCCAGGTCATCTTGTATTAACATCTGGAAAGTGGATAAACCATCCTAAGAAGCTCGTCATTGAACTGGTTCTTACTGATTCAAATGAAAATTTATTAATCACTCTTGCCTTTATTTCTTTCTCATCTGTTTCCTTTGATTTCATTTCCTATGGGCACGACTTGGTTTGTGTCAACTTAAGATAAAACTTGGCTATGGAATATTGTAAAGCCAACTGGAGATCTATGATCAGTGCAATTAGTCTGATTTAAAAGTTATTTGTGTGTGTATATAAATGTGTCTGGGAGCAATTTAACCTGGAAAATGTCATAGTACAGAGCCTTTTTCTCTCTAGTTCTGGCACTCCTCTAACCACTTTTCTTGATCTTCTCTTCATCCCTGGCAGAAGTCACCTTTACAGGTTTTACAAAGAACTGCTACAGTGAAGACAGAGATGTCTGCATCATGTCAAATGCTGACCATTTGGGCATCATGCCTCTTATCACAGCAGAAAGGTCAAGGATGCTAAACGTCAATGAGAAGGACAAGTTCTACTTTAACCCAACAAGGTGACATGCTTTATTTTGAAGTATTTTTTTTTCCAATGGAGGAAAAAAAAAAAAAGCCCCTACAGTTTTGGGACTATCTTCACTTCTGTTTGTATCATCTGTCTTTTTGCATTGTCTTACAAAGAGTTTAAGCAATTGGTTTAGACGGGATGTCGAGCAGCAGAGCAGTCCCATGCTTCATCTGTCTCTACTTTTGTACTGCTCCTGTCTGGCAAAAATGAACAAGCCTGGACATCAAACAAAGACACACACAAAAACTCAAATACAGAAAAAAAAAGAAAAGGACAAAACAACTTTATTTTAGGGCAATTTTTTAAGATTTGAGGTTCAGATTCCATCAAGGTGCCTCTCCAGACCAATCCTCTTGAATTTCCCCTTTTACTGACATTTGTATAGCAAAACAAATTTCATATATTCCGTTTCTTAAAGCTTCATCTCTGAGCATCTCTGACTTCTCAGCCTCAGGCTTCAGAAAATGTCAGCACCTCCAGCAAAAAACACTGAGACAGGGAATGTCCTTTTGGTCGGGGAAGCAGAGCTTGATTTTTGCCTGCGAGATCACACCAGAAATGTTGATCAGTACCAGGCAGGCTGTGAGATGTCAAATGATTGCCATCATCATGGAGGAGGGAGGGGAGAGCTTCGTCTGTAACCTTAAGTCACTGCTCGTTGCAGCGGCTTAAACATACCACATCCAATGGAAACCACATGCCTGTTTATTTATTACAACCAGTGAACACAATACAGAGGCTGTGTCAGAAAAGCCTTGAAGTAGCAAAAAAATCCAGCATGGACTCCACTTGCCAGTCAAAAATAATTGGAGGTGTCCCACACTGCTATGTTTAGAGCCCCTCCAGCTTTCTGCCAGAATTTTTATTTTATTCTATATTTTTGCTTTTTGCTCTGGGCATTAGTTTGCGTGTAGATTTCTGAGACCTGTCCAGCTTGTCAGCTCTCATTATGTTTCACTCTTGTATCCATCCCACAATATTATGCTATTCGTGAGCTGCTGAACACGCAGTCCACTGCAAGAGCTGGTGTTTTTCAAACATGATGAATGCCCGTGGATTACTGAATGCTTTCTTAGTAGTCTGGTAAACCTCTGAGGGGGATTACATCTCTCAGCGCTCCTCATGCATTATCTGCATGCATTTATTTAATACACCTTTGGAACTGCAGAGCTTGATCCAAGCTGTGGCTTCATTGTTCTGCTTCAGCATCCTGAAGGGACATCTTGATGGATATGTCCTGTCAAAGAGAAGGTGAGCACTGCCTTAGAGCAAGAGAGGAAATAGAAACATCAGGGAATATGGAAAGACCATGAAATATTTTGCTTGTCCCACTGGTAGGCCTAGCCAGCTGAAATGCTGGATCTTCTGAGAGATCTTCAAGACTGAATTAGCTGTCAGGATCAGAGGAGCTGTCTTTGTTCTCCACCTATTTTGACCTGTGTTGATTAGGGGCATTGACCCATTTGTTTCTCTCCGCTTACTGTAAACCTCTGCCTACATCTGTTTGCCGCATTCAAAATGTCAGTAATTGGGATTTTCCAACTTCAGCCCAAGAAAACCTAAGTTTTCTTCAAAACTTAATTTGTATCCATGTAGCAATCTGTAGATGTTTCCATGGGCTTTCTTGGATTACAAATCATTGTACTTTGTAATAGGAGAGATATGGCCAGTTGTGTAGTTCCTTTAAATTGCGTTAAAACTTTAGTCAAAATTAAGTTAAAACACTTAAGACCCTCAGCACATCATTCAGCCCACTACACTTTAGTGATCCAAAATTTAGACATGCCATCTGAAGAAGATACTAAGATCATCCTGCAGTCAATAGAGACATTTGTCTAGCAAGAGTTATCTCAACTGTCCTATATATATATCGGATGAGGTGAGTTCCTCCCAACAGACCCGTCCTGTTGTGCGTAACTCTCTCATTGGAAGCCAGTCTTTAATCGTTTGCACAGAAACGTACAGGTTTTTCTGGCTGTTTCAAGCCACTAAACTTATAATTTCCTCCTGAAAGTACACTGACAAAAAAATTGCATATGCTCATTTGAAAATTAGGTGTAGCTTGCTGAGATACATTATCGTGCTATCCAGAATGAGCTTTGTCCTAGTTTGGACTAATGCTCTGAAACTCTTTTACCTTATTGGTATTGTTTTCAAAGTATGGTTTAATTCTCTTCTTAAGACCTGAGCCTGTCATTAAAAAGAGGAATAGCTATTCATTGTCTGGGAGACAGTATTGGTTGAGTAATCACTGACTACTAGGTATGTGTGATTGGGTGATGAAACCCTGGCTCAGGCCTAGCTTTGAGGTGAGATCCATGTACACTTCACTTTAAGTCCATCAAATCCACCAAAATTACATTGAAGCTCCAAACCCAGGGGTTTTTATTAGAACATAAATTAGGACAATAATCTTTTCAGATGCAGTTCCAAACACCTGGTTATGAAAGAAAAAACAATAACAAACAAAACAGGTTTATAAACACATTAATCCTTATGCACTGTGTCCAATTAGAGCGGATTTTCTCTTTCAAGTTGGCTTCTACTCTAGAAATGCTGTCTCTTTGACCTGCAACAAATTTCTCTGAATTCCTACCAGAAGTTCCTTTATTTAAGGTGTGTGCTGCCTGCTAGGTCCTTCTGTCATGCTTTCTGCCATTTTACCTTCCTTCATGCTTTCTCCTGCCTCAGCTTAGTTGCTTATGGGAATATGCAATTTTTGGAGCCCTCAGAGGGCTCCTCTACTCCAGAGTGCAGCAGTTAGAACAAGGCAAACAGGTACTGCTGGGCAATCGATGTTTTTCAACAAAATGCTATGGACAACACACACCAATCTGGAAGCACACTGCAGCAGAGATATTCCTGGTCACTTGGTGCGGTAGCAGCCAATACACATTTCCCCTTCACTCAGCAGCTACAAACTTCATCAGCCATAGGTCAAAAATTAATGGCATATTGATAGTGATCACTGCAGTTCCGCAAATCAGGAGATCCAAGAGGGAACCAGAGGTATTCAATCTGCAACTTTATATCAGGCTCCAAGTACCATGATGGACCACACTGGTCAACATAAACCCCAGGGAGGAGGAGATTTGGGGATAGAAGTTATACTGGAAAGATGATGTTTTTCTCTTTCCAAATCCAGCCAACATTTGGAGAGAGACGATGTCGATTTGGGGGTTTTTTGTCAGTTTGGATACAAACATGCCAAAATATAAAGATTGTGACAGAATTTCTTTGCAGAACATGCCAAACCTCGACTGAAATGCTTAGGTTTCATTCTTCTCTTATTTTCTACTTTTTTCTTTCTTGGGCATGTGAGTTCACCTAGTAAATGTCAAGACGTTGCATGTATGTGCAGAAATGTTTGTTTCCAGCACAATGTTTTTCCTTTGTTCTCTTCTTCATATTAACATTATATCTCCTCCCTGTCAGTGCACAGACCTTTGAAGACACCATGCTCCCTGAAAAGAGATGCAAAAGCTCGAGGAAGGCCCTTTTCAAGGATTTGGATGGAAGTGTCCTGGACCTAGAACCACCTGTTTCTGTTTTTCCAAAGTCAGAATTTGAATGGACGCAGTTCTACCTGCAAGCTGGTAAGTACTTGTGCTATCTGGAGTGCTTGCAAAGCTGTGCGGATGTGTGAGTTTACCCTAGGCTTTCACTGAGACCTACAACTGAGGTCGAGATGGTGGTGGCCCCAGATTGTGTGATGCCTTTCCAGGATGGAGGTAGTGAGTTACGGTGTAGAAGTCTGTGAGGCCTCATTGTACAGTTCTGTGTCCACCAGACTCTTCCTTCTTGCAGGATCATGTCACCTGGCACCCTTAGACACTTTAGAGTTTAATTCATTCATTTTAAGAGCTGATCAGAACACACCCACCCTTTGCAACATAATACAGTCATAGAATCATGGTTGGAAGAGTCCTTTAAGATCCTCAAGTTCGACTGTTAACCTCGGACTGACAAGTTACCACTAAACCATGTCCCTCAGCACCACATCTACATGTCTTTTACATACCTCCGGGGATGGTGATTCCACTACCTCCCTAGGCAGCCTGTTCCAATGCTTGACAACCCTTTTGGTGAAGAATTTTCCCCTAATATTCAATCTAAACCTCCCCTGGCAACACTTGAGGCTGTTTCCTTTTGTTCCATCTCCTGTTCCTTGGGAGAAGAGACCGACCCCCACCTTGCTACACTCTCCTTTCCGGGATTTGTAGAGAACGAGGTCTCCTGGGCATGAGAACCCCCCCAGCTCCCTCAGATGCTCCTCACAAGACTTTTGCTCCAGACCCTTCATTAACTTCATTGTTCTTCTCTGGACATGCTCCAGCACCTCAGTGTCTTGTAGTGAAGGGCCCACTACAAGTCCTCTAAGAGCATTAAGTGAGACATGCCATGTAAATGTTACATAAGTGCAAAATAATAGCAATAATTGGCCCGGTGAGAATTTTCATCCATATCCCACTGAGGAGACAATCAAGCTGTAAACCCACTCCAGAAGTTTAAAGACCCCTCTCTCTGGTTTAAAAAGGCCCATTCTGCTCGGTAACCACTTTCTGAAGGTTTACACAGCAAGGCTCCCTTCTCATCCTGATTAAAACTCTGCTCTCTGATTCCAAACAAACTCTTTAATTACAATTAGCATTTCCTGCGCCTGCTGCTGATGGTGGCCATTTTGCTGAAAAGGCTCATCGTTTGTGACTCCGGCGGTATGGGAGACTGAGGGGAGGGACTGTAATTAATCCTCTTCTCCACCCCACTCTAAAACTGATTAAACACAAGAAGGACTTCAATCTTTAACCAAAATGTCTAATGTGTATCCAGTAAAGGCTTTTCCTCTAAGGATCCCGCTCTAACTGGCTGCTTACAGGGCTGATTAACGTGTTGTCTAGATGCAAACACACTGGTTTTCACTCTATCTTTTCTGCCCTGATTATGAATCGCACGCAAGCGCTAATATCCTAGCCGTATTACCACTTAGCACCTGCATATTAATATTCACATACTTTTGCATACAGAACCTGGATTTTATTTAGATTCACACCATTTTTAGACGTGCTGGCACACAGTAGTATGCATGTCAGGAAGCCCCACCATCTGAACCGTCACTGACAGTGCAACCTGCGCTCCACAGGGTTTATCTCCTCGCGTAATGGAGGCGACAGCATATGGTAAATGCTGCCTGCCTCTGAGGCTATAACAAAATTACTGTGTTTTCTTCTTGCTGCCCAAATATGAATGAGGATTTTTTCCCCCGCTCCCTTCACAATTGTCTGTTTTAATTCCTCTGCGTTTCTCATTCTTGACCTGCAGTTCTTTTCATCTTGAGGGTGACATTTGGAAAGGCACAGCTCGATGCTAAGGTGAATTCATGGTCATCTTCTTCCCCTCTCTCCTTCCTTCTTCTTTCTTTTAAAAGTTGTAGCACTGACCATCTTGCACAGTGTAATGCAGGCTCTCACGCTAGATAAACAGGAGAAAATACTCACCTTTCCTGCTTTCAGAGATCTTCTGTGGGGCCAGATTCCCCCTTGAACTGAAGGTGTTTCAAGACCAGTGACAGTGGTGGTGTTATGATGCTGTTGAGTAGAATTTGGCCTTTGGAAACCTACATGTCCTCAATCCAAATGAGCATTTGGTATTTATGTTATCTGGGTGGTCGGGACCCACCTGCTGATCCTCTCATCTGCCCATCCACCTGGTACCCTGTTAAACCAGAGTAATCCTGACCACCTCTAACAACTTCATCAGAGCACCACAATGCAGTGGTTAGTGCTCTGCTACCCTGACTAAGCACAGAGACAGGAGACAGCCTTTTCAGATATCTACACAACATCCTTGCCACTTCCACAGTTCTGGTACACAAGTTTCTTTAAGACTTGAAAGCTCTGGCTTTCCATATCCTCTTTATTACACCTTCATCCAGATGCACGTATATATTCCCTTTAAGCTTCCAGCTTGGACAATAAGCTTGAAGTTATTGGCCCTTAGCCATTTTTAGATATGCCGATTACTCCTGGGAGAGCAAACCAAAAAACTCGACGTACTTCAGGGATACAAAAGCCAGGAAGATGCTTTCCCAGAAGAATACCATAGGACTGGTCAGAGGCATAAATGGGGCACAGTGGATCATTCGGTATGATATTAAAGTTCTGGAATTCATATGATGTCTTTTATTGAAGGCACAATCAATATAGAATTTAAGTAATATATTATTTGTGTATATATATGTTTGTGCATGTATGCAATAGGCAAGGAGAGTTGGCTTGGCTTCCTGAGCCCTGACCACTGCAGTTAGACAGTAGCAAGCCATGCAATGTATATTTAATAATATACTCTTTTCCTTTTACTTTTGGCTTCCTGTGTGCCTGATCTTTTTACCTCCTGTGATAACTTTTTGGGCTGTAGACCAGGTCTTCTTACTGTGTGTTTCTGTAGAAGCAAAGTTGTTCACGTAAAACTGAAGTTTTAGTTTTCTGGATAAACTACAGAATTCTGAACTACAGAATTCAGGAAAAAAAAAAAAATCCAAAGAGGGAAACAGATCCAAGATTTTTGTTATTATTTCTATTAAAACAAAAAGGAGCAACAACAAAAGTGGTTCTGAGTCAAAGAAAGCATAATTATTTTTTAATCTAAGAGTACTTTTTGTTGGGTTTTTTTCTTTTAAAAGTTTAGAATGTAATATTTTCCAACACCTCTCACCCCTAAATCATTTATGAGGAACTTTCACAGCATCATTTTTCAAATTGTTCAAAACAATTTAATGAGTTTAACATGAATTTGTAATTATTTTAATCTCTTTGAGCTGCCATTTTTGGATGACAAAATGTTTTTCTCCCAAAACTCCTCTCTGTACCAAACCTCTTACAAAAGAGCTTGAGGCCAGACCTAGAGCACTAAATGGTACCACGATACAGAAAATACCAGAATCACAAGCTCTACAGCAGAATCAGCTATAAACACGAGTGTGTCTAGTGAGAAATGAAGGCTAAGTGAACAGTTCATGAGCTCCACTGTTTTCTGTGTCCAGGTTAAAGCCCCTATTCCATGAAGTATTGCTGACACAACCATCGTCCTGTAGTTAAAGTTTCAACCATTTGCTGGCTATCTGCGATAGCAAACTCAAAACTGAGTCCTTCTTGTTCTTATTCTGCCCTGTTATCATGGCTTCAAATTTGGACAGAAGAATAACCTTTCTGTGTCTCATGGATTTGTTAACTATAGTTCAGAGTTCCCAATATGACTTCCATGATGGTTTCTGAAGAGATGCAGAAAGATCCTTAGGTTTGCATGAAAGCAATTTCTTTGTTTATCCTGTTTTATGATAGTGTAACTGGTAAAGTCCCTGCTCTGCTTACTTTTACTCAATGGAGTAATTCTGATGTACTGAAGGGTAAGGAAGTTCCAGGCTGTAGGATTTAGTCATGGTGCAACTTTTTCTGTCTGATTTTAATATGTTCTCCTTGTATTTATTGTAAATAATCGCATTTAGTTTCTACCTTACACAAACCTGGCACCTCCTTGTAAATTCTCTGGATACAGTAGAAGCAATAGTGAAATTTAGGCCTGTCATACCCCTGTGGGATAGGGATATATTGTGACTCCATCTTCCCAGACAGAGGACAGAATTTATGACTTGCCCTAGGTCAGTCATTGAAGTAATGCATATCCTTCCAAAACCCTGATAGCCAGAGTCTTAATCTAAAAGCACCCCACCCTACTTAGACAGGTTGAAAAGTAGAATCAGTCAAAAATTTATTTTACATTCTACTTTTTTATTAAAAAACCCCCATGTCTGGAGCATTTTTTTGAAATTTACTGAACGCTTACACGATGATTGTTGTTTTAAACAAAAAAAATCCCAGAATTTTTTTTTTATTATTAGCATTTAAAATTCTGAAGAAGTGCTTTATTGAAAAAAATTGAGTTGGCTTTAGTGGGAATCTGTTGGTGAGAGGATTAATGTGTTGTGGAGAATGGATATTTTTATCTATCCAACAGATAACTGAGACTGCATTTTGCCATATTATTTTCAATTTGGACACGTCTAAAGCTGTACAATTTCTAGAGAAGTCTTGCTTACTCTCTGGAGGCAATCAGTTCATTTTTTAGATCATAAAAGAGTAGGTATTTCATGTGTAAATGATTATCTGAAGCAACTTCACAGACATTTAAGTATTGATTTTTTCAACTGCTATTGTAAAAAACTCTCCAAAAGACTGCATAATGTTGAGGCTAAATGTCATATATGAATATGCAGAGGTTTGCTACCTTTCATCAAAAATAGCAGAAAATATCCGATCTAGATGTAAACAGACCAAAATTCTTGGGGATGTGGATCAAGGATTTTTGTACAATCTTCTTTCTTTTGGCAACTTTTAATGAAAATCTCAAGTAATAATGGAGGAAGTATATCATTTTGGCACACAGGCTGCCAGTATAATCTAGGACTAAAGCTGTGTGAAAATGTTGCACCATAGATATTTAATATTCCAAGGGCTATGATTAGCTACACCTGCTATGCATAATCATCTGTAGTAATTAAAGATGTTTGAGAAGAGAATGCAGGTTTGGTAGATTTGCAAGGAAAGAAACAGATGCAATATTGGCCTGAAACATTTATTGTTTTCCTCTGAAGCTTTTTGATTTGAAATTTGCGTTTTCTGCAATAAATGGCCCATGCAAAATGGGTTGAAAATAGCAATGGAGGAGACTAAAAGAGCTGTTACTAAGTTATTGTTTTATAAAAGACAAACATAATATTATCAGAAAATGCATGTAATTTTTACTTAATTTTCCTGAAAATACATCCCTGCTAAAGATTTCAGCAGACCTCAATTATGTTGAGACCAAAGTCGAGAACAAAATTGGGAGGATTTTTTTGATGTTCATGGGAGAACAAGGTTTGAAGTAAGCCAAAGGGAATATAAGTTATTTTTGTGTCTTTGATACCTGTGTGGTGGCTCATGAGGTGTGGGGTGGCTGAACTTGCTGAACTAAAGGATCAGCTCCACTCACTGAGGGCAGCATGGCAGAGCGAGGGACATCTTTGGGTGGTGAATTCACCAGCTGGGAAAGAAGGCCCACAGTTCATCTGGATGCCACCATGAGACTGTGCCCCAGGGGATAGCTCTACTGGTCAAAACACTCCTCTGCATAGTTTGTTTCTGTAAATTATGGAGAATAAACCCGAGTAGGGGTTCTGGAAGGAGCAAACTAGGTCAGTATTGGGGCTGATGGGAGCATATGTTGTTTCCATTTTGAAATACTATAAATTACTTTCCCTCAAACTTATCTGTATCTCTAATAAATACCTATTTTTCTTTTTTAGGGTTGTTATTTCCTTAATTCTGAAGCTAGCATATAAGATGAATGGCATTATTCATTGTCTATGTGATCAGTGTAGAGAAATACATATATAAACATAGGTATATATCACACGTGCAAATGCATAAGCCTATCAAACTTTATCATGTTGTTCCCGTGGAAAATATCAAATGTGTTTCTAGTGATGAATCCAAAAAACCTTGGGCAAACCCATCCAGTTTGCACATTCACTGCTGGAAATGGAGTTTAGCTTTTTGTACCACCCTTTCTACTTCTTTTCTAAATTCTTCCCATATTTTTAAACAGTCATGCACTGGTGTTCAGATGCATAAAATGTAAAATATGTGTACATATGTATATTAAGAATAATGAAATTTCATAAAAGTGATTGCAAATTCAGGTCCCTGACTATGGGAGATAACCTTGGCCCGTAGGATAGCAATCATTTTTGAAGACGCATAGTTTGTGCCTACAATTACTATCAGAAATTCTTGCCTTCTCCTTTTCACCTTTGTCGCTGAGAATAAACCAACAGATTTGTCATTTTCAAATCTGAACTCCTGTATTTAAGGAGCTATTTAGAAAAAGGACACCATTTTTAGAACTTGTGAAACCGTGGAGAGCACACTTTTTCCCCTGCGAGCTAAAAAATAGCTCAGTGCCCCCAAGACACCTTATCACCTTCTTCTAGAAGACTGGTTCTGGATTTGATATCCACTTCTCTATCTTTCTGTATATAAATGTTGTCTGCAATTGAGCATAAGCTTTTATATCATTGGCATGATGTGGCTGCATTTCAGAGCAGTGATTCTTATGTTGTAATTTATAAAGCATTGGTGGTCCATGAAACCTAGTAACTGGTGCACACATCACCCACGGATTAATTTAAGAGCCCGTCATTTAAAGGTGAAAAGAATCATTAGGCTTTTGGAGAACAGAAGCTATGAAGAATGGCTAGCAAAGTTGGGTGGCTCAGTCTTAGGCAGAAATGGATGAGAAATTTAAGAACTGCCTTTAAAAATATGGAAGAGTCCTGTGGAGTTGAAAGATATAAGTTTCTCACCAAGTCTATAGAATCAGAAATAATGGGCTGAAATGTCATCAAAGATAATTTTAGATCATAGAATCATAGAATCATAGAATCATAGGGTTGGAAGGGACCTCGAAAGATCATCTAGTCCAACCCCCCTGCCAGAGCAGGGTCACCTAGAGCACATCACCCAGGAACGCGTCCAGGCGGGTTTTGAATGTCTCCAGTGAAGGAGACTCCACAACCTCTCTGGACAGCCTGTTCCAGTGCTCTGTCACTCTCACAGTAAAAAAAAGATGTGGGGGAGGAAAAGTTAAAATAAAGACAGTGAATCACAGAATCATAGAATATGCTGGGTTAGAAGGGACCTTTAAAGGCCATCTAGTCCACCCCCCATGCAATAAGCAGGGACATCTTCAACTAGATCAGGTTGCTCAGAGCCTCATCCAGCCTGGACTTTAATGTCTCCAGGGATGGGGCCTCCACCCCCTCTCTGGGCAACCTGGGCCAGTGTCTCACCACCCTCA
>VXBO01010696.1:102640-120580 GCA_013400135.1 Rhinoptilus africanus | reverse complement strand
CCCTTGTCCTATTGCTACAAGCCCTTGCAAACAACCCCTCCCCAGCTTTCCTATAGATACCTTCAGGTACTGGAAGGCCACTATAAGGTCTCCCCAGAGGCTTCTCTTCTCCAGGCTGAACAACCCCAACTCTCTCAGCCTGTCTTCATAGGAGAGGTGCTCCAGCCCTCCGATCATCTTCATGGCCTCTTCTGGACCCGCTCCAACAGGTCCATTGAAACAGTGAAACATTGGAGTAACTTGCCTGAGTGCCTTGTAGAGTCCTGTGGAAGTTAGGCAAACATCCTTAGATTATCTAGATAGAAACGATCTTTTCCTGAGCTGGTGGGAGAGGGTGTATCAAATAATTTCAGAAGGCCCTTTCTGGACCTATTTTAAAAATTCTGCAAGGTTGCTCAGTGGTCTGAAGGACAGCGATTTATGGGTCCAAAGGCCCATATTGTAGTGGAAGGTCTGGTAATTAGGACTTTCTAAATACCGCTGATGAAGACAAAGAGTGACTTCAAGGGAGGTAGTGCAGAGAGACTCTCTCACAGCCCATGGCTTGGTCCCTCTCCGCCAGTCTGCTTGTTCTTGTGGAATGCTAATAGACTGGAAAGGTTGTGCAACATGTAGGTGAAGAATTAGTCCCATGGACAATGGTGTCCACAGTCTGAGCGGAGTTTACAGCACCAGGGAACCAAAACTGAGGTAGGCAGGTTCCTTACCTCTCCTTAAAGCTCAGTAGCTCAGACAGCAAGCCTTTTTTTCTGAGGCACTGTTTCACTCTTATGTATTATTTCTACTTTAGTGATGCCCACAGATCCGAGTCCGAGGGTTTTATTACTATTAGATACCATCCAGAAACTTTTTTGGTACCTTCTGGAAGAAGCTGCTGATACCAATAGTCAACTCAGAAGGCATCAGGAAAAAGAGAGGAAAGCGGAGAAGTGTACACAGCTGAGAACAGCAGCCTACATCTTACATTTCTAAGCTTGATGGCTTTTACCTTTAAGGAGACTAGATGCCTATATTTGTGCAATTAAAAAAAAATGTGAATTGCCTCCTGTACGTATAACTGTATTATTTTCCTCAGATTTTAGAGGCATATCTATAATCCAACCAAACTGCTGAGTGTTAGTTTGCGGAGCTTTACAGGGGAAGCACTGCCTTTTGCAACAATTAATTTTGCAGAGGAAGCAGCCTGTTTAAAGATGCCTGCAGCAGTCACTAAAATATGTGTTGTTTTTCAAGGCCACCAGACGCACAGTTGGCTAGGTTGGCTAATAAACAAAACAACAATGCAAAACCACAGCCTCGTGGGGTTTGCAGGAAGAAGGGATGGGAAATAAAATGAGTAATGCTTACCTGCTAGGGGTGGGTGAAGACTATAATTGTTTAGCCCCCAGCAGAGCCCTGCAAGGGTTAAAAGTGACAAAGATATTAGTTGGTGACTGCTAAGATTGTTGGTTTGAAGCTCTGGGCAAAACACAGACTGTTATTTACCGGACTTGGTCGATTTACTTCTTAATGCAATAATGACCTGTGAAATGAAACGTGAGCTAGACAATTGTTCCTCATTGTTTCCAGTAAAACATCCTTTCATACCCCATTAAACCACCATTAATTCCATTTGAAAGAGAAGCAGGCACAAACACCAAGGGATATCTCTCTCTTTTCCTCTTTTCCTCTTTTTGAGGGACTGATCAAGGCATGTGGATAGGAAAGCAGCTTTCTTATCCATTTTAGTGGGTGTTGGGCAACCTGTGGGGGCCACATTTCTGGATGATCTTCTGGACTGGTGCTCAGTGGATCACATTCCTGTGTTTTGCAGAAGAGCATATCAGCTAACCTGGCAAACGATGTTAGTACAACATGTTTCTCTCTCTTTTGTAGGTTGACTTCTTTGAGTTTTATGTGATCATGCAGTCTATGTGCATATGTAGGTGTGTGCTATTTCCCATCCAGTAATTTTTAACCTATTTTCAGTTTCAATCAAAAGTAGTAGATGGATAAGTTCTCAGAGATAATAGACTCCTATGAGTTTAAAAAAAAAAAAAAAATTGAGTGTGGGAAGAAAATCACTATCAGTGAACCCTTCTGTCCCCCCAAAAGAGGATATCCCTTGGTATCCATTTCTTGAATACCAAGAAATACTCTCTGGAGAGAAACTCCAGGTTTGTGCCCCAACTGGAGGAAAAACTTTTGCACATCGGTATGGGCCAGGGAATCCAGTCACGGCACTACTTCTACTTGCATGAAATTGGTTTTCTTTAACTCCTGACTCTTCTCTGCTGTAGCATATTATTGAGTAACTACAAAAACATGGAAATATAAAACTGGAACATTTAAGATGTTCAGATTTTATATGTTGCTGCTAGATCAAAAAACAAAACCCCAAGATGTTTTTTCCCCTTAATCAGATCTCTGACATGAGGAAGAAAACTAGCAAGCCATCTTAAAGATGAGATAGAAATGTTTTTCTTCTGGAAAACATTGGTGAATAAAAGCAGACAGAATCTGTTTTCCTACTAGAGTTTCCTGAGAATACTTTTTTCCGTGAAAAAAAATAAGTGTTTAACCCTTAAAATATTTCAGCCAAAATAATTTTTCATTTCCTTCTTTTTTCGAGGGGAGCAACATGACCTGATTTTAGACAAAACCCAGTTTTCTTTCATGAACAACATAGAAACCCAACTTCCAGAATAAATTTTCAGTTAGATTTAATTGCTGTGAGTAATTCAGAAATATTTACGACAAATTGTCCCTCAGTTATACCGACATAAATCTGGTAGTCCCCTATTCTATCTGAAGTTATAAAACTGGGATTATAACATTTTCCATTAATGTGTGAGGTGTTGTTACTGGACAAATAATATTTCTGAATGTGAGGGATCAACTGTTTTATAATTTTCAGTATAAGAGGGGACACTTTGGTGGGATGTTGTGTTGGAGACGTTGGAGAGGGCTTTGATAATGCTTGCTTCACATGACATACTCATAAAATCTCCTTAAATGTAGCACATCTGCATCTTAACTAGCATGTTACATGCTGCACAAAGGGAAGGGAGGTCTGGAGAGGGTAGAAGTGGGGACAGTTCTGATGAAGCCCAAAGTCTAGCACAAGAAAGTCAAAATCCTCTGATGTTAGGTTAGCTTTCACATTATCAGTGGCCCTCAGAACCCCCAACCTCAGCTTCCTTCTTTTTCTGCTCTTTCATTCTGCCTAACTTGTCCAAGATCCTCAGGCCCAACACACATTTCTGCCCAGGACCCCTTACGCCCCTCTATCTCACAGGACCCCTAAAATCCTCCTGTCTCCAACCCAAAACTCTGGGTTTGTGTCACTTCTTCCTTCCTTTCTGCTATGATTTACCGCATTCTCCACAAATCAGGGGTTCAATGCCAAACCTCTTAACCTCCAGCACCTTCCCAAGCAGCAATCAAACTGTATCCTTGCTGCCTCATAGCCTTACCTGAAACCTAGACTATGGCATTCAATAAGTTCTTCAGCAGGAGTTGTCCACCTAAAAGGAGGTTACCATAGATCAGTGGCTTTTATCCAAGAGTATCCCTGAATTTCATTCAAACTACAGTTTGAAAGCCCATATGGTAATGTGTTCCATCATTATCCCTGTTTTTCAGTTGATTCTACATTTTTTTCTTTTTTCTTTTTTTTTTTTTTTAATACTGTATACTTTTATGTTATTTGCTACACTTGATGCCTTTCTTTTCCCATGTTAGATTCATGCCTGGGATAAGATTTTGTCTGCAGGTTTGCTCAAATGGTTCAACTGTAAACAACAAAACTGAGCTTTTTTTTGCTGTATGTTAGAAAACACATCTCTAAACTCTAGAACCTATGGGCTTGCAGTAAAGGATTGAAGGTTAGCAGGAAAACAGCTCTGAGGTCAGTGAAATGTTTTCTACCCCTTGTTCCCACAAAAAAACCTGGCCAGAACTATCTGTGAAAATAAACTGTAGAGATTCACTATCTTCCAATGTGCTGTGAAAAATCTAAGCTTTGACTATAGCTTGTGAAAATTTCAATTCCTGCTCTACTGCCTGGTTTGAAGCACAGACATCAAATGCTCTCCTTCTTTTGGCTGTCTCCAAAATACCTGAGTATTTGGAGCCTCAAATCCCTCGTTCTAGTTCCCTTGCATTGTATCTGCTAATTAACAAAAGAATTCTGGGCACTTCATGGCCCTTGTTGCTGCCCAAGGCGCTGTGTCCCCAGGAGGCAAACATGTGTTATGTTCTAACCTTACAGACTAGGTCAGTTGGGAGCCAAGGGATTACACAGAGTCGTCTGTGGCAGAAAGGAGATGAGACCTCAAAGTTTAGCCACCAAAAAGTATGCCATCAACTGGGAACATGCTGGTTAGATTTTGATTAACCAGCCTTATTAGTAAGGCACCTAGCACAGTTTACTTTGTGTGGAATTGCGAGTTTTTTAAATATGTGTATATCTATGTCAAACTGACTGTTTACTTATAAGATTGAGTCTCATTTACCAGAAAAATATTATTCATATGGAGGGATTCAGTTGCAATTCTGAAAAGAGATGGAGAAGTGTAAAAGGCTCTTGCCGTGCACACGGAGAACAATGGCCTGGGAAAATAAGTCCTTTTTTTTTTTTCCTTCCCCTGAAATTCTTCCTACATAGCAGTATTCTGAATCAGAGAATCACGACTGTATGTTTGTGTGTATGCAAGTGTGTGTGTTTATACACACACACGCAGGCACTGTCCTCACAAATGTGCTTGGAAGCATTTCATCATTTTTTCCTTCTTATCTTCCAAATATTAGCATTTAATGAAATACACATTTCCTTCATTTATTTTGAATCTACTCCAAGGCCAGCAAATACCAGAACCTCAAATGTTATGACAGGACAGATTCTTTATTGGTTTGTTTTCTTTTCATTCTTTCTGTTTGCACTGTGATTTATTATTTTTTAAAAAGAAGATTATAGACCCTTATGTTCTAAGTCAAGGAGACTGGCTTCCAACAGAGGTAGACAAATATGTCCAAAAAAATGTCCCTGAGACCCATCCAATGCAGACAGCTGTGCAGCAAACAGGAAATTGAGGAAGTCAGGTTCATCAGAGACACAGGATTTCCTTCGTGGATGTTTCAGATAAAGCATCTTTAATTTTTCCACCCTGGTTTAGTGCTGTAAAAGAACCATGAGAAAAGCAGTGAAAATAAGGCTTTGTGGCTTGAAGACAGCGGTGTTAAAGGAGAACTGAAGGACAAGTTCTCGTGGAGATCATCGCATCTTGGCCATGTTGGCATGTCCTTTTCCCAACAAACTCACACTTGGCTGTCTGTCTGAGAGGATATGAGCCAGCTCTGAACCAGAAGCTGTGTCACACAGACACAGAAGGGTAGGACTGGCTGGGATGGCTAGGTTTCCATGCTAACATGGTTACAAAGCTTCCACTTCAATTTGGGCATGGTTCTCCTAGTTCAAACTGTGGGCAGAGCAACCTCGTATCTGCCTCTAATGGTCAGTTTAACTGTCATAGAATCATAAAATGGTTAGAGTTGGAAGGGACCTTAAAGGTCATCTAGTTCCACTCCCCCTGCCCTGGGCAGGGACACCTACTGTCCTCCTAGTTTACAACATACCGTGCTGGAGGTTTCACTGCTGGCAGACTGGCATCACAAGAGCCAGCAGGTTCAGCCATCAGCATGCGAGGAGTGATTTATTAGGAGAGTGACAGGTTGCTGCTGCAGAATCACTCAGCAGAACCCTGCTAAAACCTTCTCCTGTGACTTTGAAGAAGTCACTTGATTATCCTGTGAAATTAGATTAATTCTTTTTTTTTTTTTTTTCCCCCTCCACTCATTGGTTTGTGATGGCTCTTGACATTTAGTTCCAACAACAGTGTTGGAAGTAAAGAACTGTCTATGCAGCATCTGGTATGATGTGATCCTAAACTAGTTTAAGGCTCCTATGAAAAAATGGGAAAAATTCCATACCGGTAATTAACAGAGTCCATGTGGCATTACTAAAGCAGGCAAGCACTTAGATGTCTGCCTGTATGACCTTAGTTTGCCTTGTTCTCCTATTTGAGCTTTGGGGTTTTAACAGTCTTGCATTACATGGTCACAGTAACAAGCAAGCAGTTTGGACTCATTTGGTCCAAAATGTGGTTGTTCTAGAGATGGCTCAGGGCTTGTAGTATCACATGTTTGTATACAAGAGCTCTGCCTCATCTCCTGGAGAAACTGAGACAAGTGGGATAAATAAGGACTGGAGGAGAAGAAAGGAAGGTCCCACAGCACAGGTGATTACTGAAAGCCATCTGAGTAATAGAGCAACATTAAATAGGTCTTTTAAACCAAGACTTTTGCCCACGACCATGCCCATGTTCCCATAGCGTTTAATCTCTTGCCTAGGTGCAGCCATTCCTGAGCATGGTGCTGGAGAATGCTAGTTGCAGGGATAAAAACTGCGCTGGGGAACGCAGTAATGGTTAAAATGTGGGGGTGATCATGAGCCAATTCATGTGATCACATGCTGACACTGTTCGGTTACTGGAGGTGATGTGGTCTGAGCGATACGCACACTCAGAAAAAAACAGTAAGTGCAGAAAACATCCATCTCGGGTTCAGTCATAGTGCACCTGGGACAGGGACTCAATAGGGCATTTTAGCTAATGAAACTCTAAATGTTGTCTACACTTAGTACACCCCAAAAGCAACTTTTCACATCTTCATTACAAGCCAAAACATGCAAGGCTTTAATTTGTAAGGAATATCTTTGAATGGATGTCATTTTATCAAGTTCAAAGTACATTTGGTTGACACAATGAGCACCTTAGTATGCTCAGGATACGTGGCATGAGTATTAATGTAATTATTAGTTAATTAGTTGAAAAGAACATAAGAATTTCCTAATGAATTTACGGAGAAACAGATCAGTGCTTTGGAAAAATAGTCAATTCACTGGCATTGTGTTTCAGAAGCTGGAAAATAAATATTTGCATCTTGGGTAATTATACTGAATACTCATACTAAGATCATGCCAAAAACATAGTTATAAACTTACCATACAAAACTTATATGCATTTTAATATACACACATATAAATATAAAAGATGATAAAATCACACACACGCATTCTTCAGTTGCTGGGAAAAAAGACATGCAGCTAGTGAGGCAGCTATCACACTAAAGTGTCTTAAGCTGTTCCAGTACATCTTTTCTTTTCAAAGAAAAGGTGTTTTTTTTCCTTTGCTTTCCTGCATAGTAAGCAAGTTAAATTGGCAACAGTACCTCAACCTGCCTAAGAAAACAGGTTGGGGCAACCTTGCAACAGTAATCTACCTCTGAATGGAGGTCATGGACCTGAGCCAGGTATTGGTCCCACTTGGGACTTACGTGTCTTTGCTTTATTTCTTTGTCTTTTCTATTCTTTTTTTTACGACAGTTTTGGCTAACTGCCCACTAATTTCAGTTTCAAGAGGCCCTATTTTCTGGTTGCTTGGATAAGGCAAGTTGAATTAAAACTTTGGCATAGACTGTGCTTGTGAGACCAACAGAGAATTTAACTTCTGTGTTTGACAAGCTAATTGGCCAAGGTTTAAAACCATCAGTTATGCAATAAAACTGTATGTAATTAATTAAAGGGAGCTGATTATTTTCAGTTGGGCTCTGTTCTTGAAATATCCTCCTACTCACTAATAAACTTTGTTCCTGCGGTGTTTTTCTGAAATTAATAAACAGATTGCAAAACTGGAGTAAGTCTGACTCGCTGTTTTCTTCCCATGCTCACTAGTATACAACAATTTCTGGACTGAAAATGAAGTTTCATCCTTATAAGGTCCATATTGCAAGCACACTTTTTTTTTTTCACCCTGTGAGATTGATGAGAGATTGTAGCATTAGCTGATCAAAGGCACTGACTGGGTTCAAAGTTGTACCAAAAATAAATATGAAGAAAGTAGAAGGAACAGCTCTATTGGATAAATATTCAGTTGAAGAAGGTATTCAGGAAAAACTATTTTCCTAATAGCTGAGGAATGCCCTTGACTCTTCTTGGACCTCTGTTACTGATTTGGTGCACTTTGTGACAAATTACTTGAACTTTCTGTCCGTGTCTTACTCTGAAGAGTGACAGTAAAAACAGATGTCACTTTGGAGCAGGGCTGGGCAGCAGTATCTCTGGTCCCTGTGCTTTAGGAAATGGGTACAACTGCCTTCTTTCCATCTCTGGGGAGGGAGACAAGAAATAAAGCAACAGCAGGATCTGTCAGGAATGAAACCCAGTAGAGTATAGCTTGCTATGGGGTAGAGGAATAGCCTATGCCTCTTGTTGAGGACTTTTCCAGCCCTCTGACTCTAAATCTTACATGTTATTATTATAAATTATTAAAGGTGTAAGTAGAACCAATGAAAGTCATGTTTGCATTGCAGAAAAATTATATGACGTCTCCCTCACTGTTCAAAAATGCAGGATAAGACATTTAAAGATGTCTCTGCCTTCTGCTGGGGGATGGACTAGATGACCTTTAAAGGTCCCTTCCAACCCAACACATTCTATGATTCTGTGATTCTATGATCTAAGTCAGCTTTAGAGAAAACTATTTTGTCCAGCTCCCTTTGCAGCCTGTTTCAGGTGGCTGGTTTGGACCACTGTGCAGTGAGGGAAACCTGCTTTCTCCTCTGCCTCTCTAGGACCCAAGGAGAAAAATTTCCTCAGTCACTCAAACTTGTGTCTGAAGTAAGAAGGAAGCCCCATGGAAGTCAGTGACCACACAAAACCAAAAACATCCCTTGCTCTTGGAAATCCTGAGGCTCTCTGGAGAAAAGATCTGAGTCTTTGTATGCCTGTACAGCTTTCCAGACAAAAGAACCCAAAAGTGGCCAGAGCTCAAGTACAAGTGGGGTGCAAAGAGGAGTGAAACCCTACACAACTCCAACATTGGCTTAAAAATCAGGGTCAAGGTTTAGCATATTTCTAGTATCTTGTAGAAGGCAGTGGTTGCTTTGGGAAGAATATAGAGCATTTATAGACTAACTTTTTTTCTCACAGCCATGCCTTCCAAAGCAGCCATTCAAGGACAGATTGACGTGAAAGTCGAGCCAGTTCCTGGGATATTTGTTGATGTATCTTGTCTCATCCCCTCTTTTAGCCATTCTAACCTCCAGTGACAAGGCATCCTGGGATTTGTGTGACTGACAGCTTCCGGGCACAAGGTCATCCTTAGGAATTATTATTAATAGCGAACAATACCTCCATGAATGGCAAACTAAACACTTGTTTTCTAACATATTCCTGTATCAGTGTTGGATATTTGCAGTTGTTTTTTTCGCTCTCTGCAAAGCGTGTGTGGGGTCTGTTTCAGTAGAAGGCAGTATAGAAGTTAACTTGTTTACTTTGACCGATTTTACTTGTAGATTATGTTTCCAAAGAAGCCCTTTGTAACTAATAACTCTTCACTGCAACCCTGAAGGGCTCACAAGTTATGGGACGGTGGATTATAGAAGAGGGTGGGTGGGAAAAAGTCAATAATAATACCAATAAAAAAGCCATCTTTCTGATCAAAGCAGAAAATGCTCGAGTAAAGATTATATTAAAAAAGAAAAATGTAGAGGTCTTGTTAAAACCTTTGGGTTACTGTCCAGTTATGTGGATTTTCCCTCTAGTGCTTATTCTGGCATTCATTAAACCCTGATATGTTACATAGAAACACTTGAAAGAATGATTAGAAATGCTATGTGTGAATAATAGATTTGCTTAAAGGGAAATGGAAATTCTTAAAGGGAAATGCATACTGACATGGAAAGTGAACTTGTGTAATTTTCTCATTGTCCAGGGTTATTATCTTCTTTTTTTTTTTTTTTTTTTTTTTTTTTTTTTTTTGGTTTGTATTTTTTTTTTTTTTTGCGGGTGTTGAATTTGTATGCTTTTATATTCACAGTTTGGGGGCTGCTTAGGAAAATAATATTGCCTTTCGCTTAGCTCCAGCAGGAGGCAGATGTGTTGAAGGTCTTTCAAAAAGCAAAGTCTCTTTTTTCAGGTGCCTTTCTTTGAAAAGGTTAGGCTACAGTTTGGGGGTGAAGGGGAAAAAAAAAAAAAAAAGAAGAAGCAAAAACCCCAAACAAGCCAGCAGCTTTACTCAAAGCCAATCCAGATCCTCCCTCAAAGTTGTCTGTGTGACACTTTGCAAGGAGCATGCGGTGGTTTTGCCTGTGTTCCCAGTGTAGAGTGAGCATGGGGCCATGTCTCCTCGGCTGTACCTCAATGTGACCTACTCCCTGTTTGATGTCTTTACCTCAATGTGACCTATTCCCCCAGTGTCAGCCTAAACTCAGCTGCTTCAGCTGTGATCATCTAGAAGTGACATCGGGGGTGACCTTGGGTCTGTTGGTGAAAGGCTGTGTGAATGTTTCCTGGCAAAGTCGAAATCTTAAAAAGCTTCATTAGGAGTTGGAGACCAGACACCCAATTCTTTGTGTCACTCTGGAAATCTCAGTCTGTGACTTGGAGCGTCTGGTGAAGGTTCTTCCCACCAGTCAGACGTGTCCAAGAACCTGAACATATTAGCAGAGGTGTGATGGATGACCTGGGTGAAAAAGGTGTTTTGAAGTGAGAAATAAAAGTGGATTGTACCATCACCTGAGAAACCTTAATGCTGGATTGCTTGAACTTCAAGAGCAAAAGTCCAGCAGTGCCTCAGTCTCTGTGTATTTGCAGTGGTTTAAGAGTTATCATACTGCAGCAAACAGTAGTGGAGACACTAGGCATCATCATAGAGCCAGAAATTTTCCTGCTGTGAGGAATTTGCAGCTCTAAATGGTGAAAACAAAGGGCAGGAGGGGAAACTGAGGCACAGCCAGATGTGTGGGTTTTGAGCAAGTCCATGGTAGAGCCAGGAGCCTTACCGTGGCTGTTCCAGTCTCAGTTTTCCTCTCCACTCTCCAGTGCTCTGAGGGTGAAAGTCCCCATAATTTATCTTCAGCCCCTCTTTCACTTATTAGCTGGTTCGTGGTTAGAAGGTCCGATAGGGTCCATCTTGGCGTGGCAAGGGCATAAGCCTGTCTTGCCAACAGAACTGAGGAGGGAACACTTTGTATTGCAGCAAACAAGTTTTCCACTTGAATAAGGGTTTATTCCTTGCTTACTTGGTGTTTCTCTTTAAAAAACCAAAATGTTGGTGCCCGCAATGTCAAGCGCTGGAAGGTTAAATCCAAATTAACTTGTTGCCGCAAGAACATGTCCTATTCCTTTTCTTTACTCTTCATGTTGCAGAAACAATACATTAGCACTGCAGAGGCTCAGGCAGAGGGGAACAGAGCTGATCCTGTGGTTGGATTATGAAGTCAAGCTATAAAAGCCTTAATCTAAACTGTGGGATAACGAGATGCAAGAGGATTTTCTGAGGTCCACCGCTGATCGCATCATGTTTGTTTAGTAAGATGGGGGTGTTTTCACTGAGATAAAAGCATAGATTTTATTGAGAGAAGTTTCAGAAAAGACCTTCAATACTTTAAGCCACAGCGATTTAATGGGACATGGACAAGTATTTTTAAAGCCAGTCTGAGGTTTTTTGCTCTACATAAGTTATATGTGGGTATAATATTGACATGTCTTTCTTTGCCAGTGTTATCCAATGGAATTTGAGAAGTGTTTTTTCTTTGTATTTTGTTTTTCAACGTGTGGTCAAAAAAATCTCTAATTTAAAGGATGAAACCCTGCCCCTAGGAACTCAATGTCTGTGTTGACACAACCCTCAAAGAGGGTTCTGTGGAGAAACTCAGGTCTTGCTGTTCTTCCCAATCTATCCACCTTTCATCCCCACAAAGACCACAGAGGCAGATGATGGCAGGGTGGAAATACCTGCAGCCTCACGTGGACAGGCAGTCTAGGTTTGCTTCGCCATCTACAAAGCTTTCAGGCAGGCTGAGGCTCACCTCATCACATATACCCTGAAATTTGGTTTTTCCTTGCTCCCAGGGCCTTTCATTGCTAGTTTATTGTTGCTGTGGGCTGTGTGTTACAACTTGCGAGTGCGCTTGACCTTGTGGTTCACTAAGGAGAAGGTGTAGGTATATCCTGAATGTCATGTTTAGGGTTAGATAAGCTTGGATTTTCAAAGTCAGATTCAAGTTTTGCTTGAAAGATTCATCTTGCCTAACCAAAATCATTGATCTCACCCTAAAAGTGGTGTCTAAGATGCATAAATTTCCCTTGCAAAGGGTTGATTTCTCTCAGCTGAAGGAGCCAAGCTCAGACTTAGGTGCTTGTGTCGAAACGCTTAAAAATGTAAGCTAGATAAGAAGCCAGACCTAGGGGACTTTCAGAAAGGAAGAACTTCATGGAGATTGTCTCCCATGTGGTCAAGGGAGGTGTTCTCTGCGCTGGTTTTGTAAGAATCCATCGTAGTTTGATTGAGGAAAATAAAGTAATGCAAAACCATGGCCTTCTGAGGATGGCACTAGGCATTTTGGGGTTTCCTGCGGGATGTAGAGGAGAGATTCACTCCCTCTGACTGAAATTTCCTGATAGTAGGTAGATAAAATCAAAATTTTGCTAGACTCACTGTTAGGTTTCTTATCTAGCGGTGTGTTGGATGTAGTGTAGGTTGTGAAAATAAAAATATAGCAATATAGCAGTGGTTCTGATTTTTTGCCTTAATCATTGTGTGGCCTCTGTTTTGTGTAGTATGTCAATACCTAGATTTGTGTAATTTAGTTTAAATTAGTGTAAATTAGTGCTGTTTTTTCTAAAAACATTTTTCAAGCTTCTGAGATAAAATTTAATTTTTTCCAGTTTTATTAAGAGAAGTCCATCTCTTTTGATTTCACATGCACACTTGAGTTTTCTTTTTTGTGTTTAAAGGAACTTTTTCACCTTTCTTTGTTTCCCTTGTCATTCTTTCTTTTTCATTGAAAGTAATAGTAAAAGGAAGACCAAGATAACAGTCTTACAAATATCATTTGAAATTAGATACAAATGATGATTTAAAAATATCTATTTTGTTAAAAAAATAGAATACTGAATATTGTGGTGAAGGTTTCATTTTTCCAAACTAGGAGGTGGTCCTGTGAGCATGAACACTTGGGAACTTTCCTTCCCCGTGTTTTTGTCTATTGTGACTGATTCACATTGAAGACATTGAAAGCTCCGAAGGAATCTTTTCCTTCAGGTTAAGAACTTGAGGATGGAAGGGGTTTTGCTATCAAAAGATGTTTCTAAGACATCTTCTCTAACCCCTTTAAGTGAAGATAATAAGTAAACTAAAAATGCTAGGATACATGAAGGCACGGGTGGAGGAACACATCCATGGTGTGACTGCATAAGTCTTGCTTCCACAAGAAATACGGTAAAGAGACTCATTTTCAACTAAAAGGAAAAAAAAAAAAAAGGTTTTCAGTAAAAATACTCTAAGGTTCACACTACCTATTTTAAAATAACAGAGATCATCATATCCTAACATAAAAATGCGTCTGTGTTTTTGAAGGACCAACATGCCATCCCTGACCTACATGTGCTCTTAATCCCAGCACTGTCCTTCCTCCTGTTTTACCAAGCTGAAATTACATGTTGTATTAGAACCCAGGTATGACTACACCCCAAAATAAGGTGACTTTTCATCCGAGGAAGCCTTGGAAGACCTGCTTTTCAACATGTTCCCAGACACAGAGAGAGACTAGCAGACCTAGCCATATGTCCATCTTGGCCCCTGGAATATCAGAGGGAAACCTCACAGTGGGTTTGAGGCGTCCACATTCATTTACATCTTCCTGAATCTCCCGAACAGAAATCATCATTATCAGGGAATGTATGTATGTACTGCAGCCAAAGGGATTGGAGTTTCCTTGCTGCATGTCTTTATTCACCCAATGTCTCTATTCTCATCAGCTTGTGCTGAGGCTGTTCACTAGTTTCTCTTCCATCACTGAGGTAGGCTACTTGAAAGATAAATTTTAAGTAGATTGGGATATTGCTGTAATGCATTGAGCTGACTGGTTGAACTCAAGAAAGCTCCGTCTGTTACCACCACATTTACGCAAAAGTTGATCAGCATTAAATAATTCTGCTCTCCATTTTGTAAACTGAAACCATTCTTAGTTTTTCTGCAAAAAATTGCCAACATTACCTTAAGAGTGTGTATTAACCGAATGTGCTCATGTGTTTGTAATATCTGAATAAAGTATACATACACATATATGTATATATAAATCTTTACATTTAAAGGTAATAGATGGTAGATGGATAATGGCATTCTGCTCTCTTTGGTGTGCAGACCACCGAAACAGTGAAGACATCTCTTTCTTTTCTCCTGCTGTCCCGGTCTCTTTGGTCTCCATCACCCCCGTGCAATCCAGTGATCTAAAAAACAAGGACTGGCGGTGACAAAGCATCAGAGGGAGGCTAAAATCCGTGTGGCATGTGACATAGAGAAAAGGTCACATTGCCCTGCGTCAGCCCTCTCTTAAGTCAAGTTAATTAATGGTTCTTTTTTTTTTCTAATGCAACTGGATGGGCCTCCAGGCAAAGTGCTATTTGTAACGGCACCACATTCTGGAGTCACTCAGCCTGACGTTGGCTATGCCCCCACATGTCTCCATGTCTTCAGGCCAGGAGGCACCATCTCAGTCCTCCACTCACTTTTCAGGTGTGCATATTGCTCCCAAGTCACCTGGCAAACGTTGATAATGAGCCTGATCTAGGTGGATTTCCATAGAAAATCCAAATGGTAGCATGAGCAGAGCAGAGAGAAGATGCAAAGAAAGTCTCAAATGAGAGGCCACAGTAATTTCAGTCTTCTCTGGTGTGGAGGAACAACGGAATCCTGTCCACAGCAGAAAAAAAGCCACTGATGGGGCATCTAAAGAGGGAGGGAGACTGAAACACATGGTCAAGAAGTTTCCACAGTCCTTGTGAGGGCAGCTCTCAGGCTGGGCAGCAGTGCCCACCTCTCTCATCAGCTCTGCCTCCACCTTGGCTGGGAGATGTGCTCCTGCCCTGTCCCTGCTGTCCTTCTCCACAGATGTATGGTGGCTGAGATGATGTTCCTGACACTGGACCTGCTTGGGGTCCTGCCGAGAAGGCTGACCTCATGCTCCTGCTATTCTTGCTCTCTGCAAGAACACAGACTTGGCCCAAGCTTCTGACTCCTGCTGGCATTGATGACAGCTGTGGATCAGCCCTGTCTGTCCCTGAGCTGGTGTTCAGAGTAAATGTTTCTGTGCACACCTTGTCGTAGCGTTAAAGAAACAAGAGCTTTTATTGAGGTTTACAGTTTTCAGTCAAGTCAAAGGCAGATAACAGATTGTTCTCT
Organism: Rhinoptilus africanus; assembly: GCA_013400135.1. Classification (NCBI taxonomy): domain Eukaryota; kingdom Metazoa; phylum Chordata; class Aves; order Charadriiformes; family Glareolidae; genus Rhinoptilus; species Rhinoptilus africanus. The sequence continues at coordinate 105,296 of VXBO01010696.1, read as the reverse complement.
CCAAAAATCACTGTTGGCAGAGTCATGGTGGTGTATTCACTCCTCATCTCATCCCACTTTTCCTCCCGTGTTTGCTCAATGTGTCTGTAAGAAGGATTTCCACAGCTAGTTTGTTTTTGTGAGACTTTATGCACACGTTTCACTCGCTGTTCCTCAGAGCATCTTGATTAGAGGGATGCCCATGCATGATGAGTTGAGGAGGAGACTTACTTGATGGCATTATCCATCAGACTATTTCCCACGGTTACATGAGGCCATAACCTCCCTGAACTCAGAGATTACAACTGACTATTGAAGACCAGAGTTGGGTGCAGCTGCATCAACCCAGAGAGACACTAGTTGAGTAGAGACAGGAAATTATTCCCAGGTTTGCTCCTCTGGTGACTCCAATCCTCCCAAACCCATCCTCCTTGTATTAATTAAGGTGCAGTGGGTAGGCATGTCACTCTTGAGCTTCTATCAATCTATTGCTCATTTCCAGCAGGCAGATAACAGCTAGGAAGTGATTAGATTGTCCCTTCCTTCTCTTCCACTCAAGTTTGAAGCCTGCTCTTGCAACAAACAGAAGGCACACAGCAACAACTTTGTTTCCTGCCTCATTAATAATGGTTTTAATAATTATCTCAAATTGTCTTTTCTCCACTTAAATATTTTTCTAGTGCAAGAAAACATCAGCTTCAGGCTTGTAAACTGCTGAGTGAACAATAATAGTTCCGTTGCAACATGTACACGACAAGTTAAAAAGATCTAAGTGCAAGAAAAATCCAGCAACCTCCAACAATGGCAGGAGAAGGCCAAATATTTCAAATAATGTCTGCTTGGTCTTTGCCCCTGGGTGTGAACTGTTGTCTTGGAGGTGCCCAGAATTAATACCGGCTGCCAGTTTCCCTGTTCATTTCCTTCAGCTCGAGATACCTCTCTAACTGACGTGGCCTGTGCCCTCTGTTAAATTTTGCAGGTAATTTTGTGGTCACAGCAGCACTCTCCAGGGGCAGACATTAACATGGATAGGGGCTATGCCCATGCTAAAATAAAGTGATGGAAGACCACAGACATGGAAAGACAATCCTCTGCTCTGCAAAAATGGTTACAACAGCCCCTGGCATGCTTTTGTCCTGGGCCAATTAACGCTCTCCCAAACAATTCTTGGGTGCAGTTTGGGAGTTAATGTGTGCCAAGGAATATTCCCAGTTGGCTTGCTGGATGAATCCATTCTATTTTGAAAGCTGAGAGAGTTTAATAGATGAATGCAGCCAGACCATGTCAGTTGGCCTTGGTGTCTGGGAATACTCCTGGGCACATTTAATTTACTAGTGAAGATGTAGCCAGAATGTCTCTTCAGGACCATTCATTACTTATATATCTGTGTTGAAGTCAATGGTTTTTGCACTAGTCTGATTGTATCCCGCTGCCTCTGGTTTTAAAGCTTTTTTTTTTTTTTTTTTTTGGCTGCTGTAGCTGATCTGGGACGTGATCTGCTGTCTTCATAAATCTGCACTGTGTTGGCTTACTCAGTCTTCAAAGATGCTCAGATTCCAAGAGCTGATGTTTGCGGGTTTTTCCACTCTGAGATGATTAAGCAGCCTTAATTATAGTCAATTAAAAGGCATCCTTTCTCTTTTACAGCCTACGTGTTAAAATTTTTGAACTATTTTTTGTTCTTTTCTGCCTTTTTAGTTACTCTCTGATATTTTAGATAGTCAGCACAGTCATTGCTGATTGTATACAGGTATAGATAGCTGGGTAGGAAAAATCTGCTGATGGCCACTTTATTTTTAACTCTATCAGTTGCCTCCCATGCTCCTGAGCTGCTTAGAGCAGGATACTTCTCATAAGAACTTTGGGGAGCAGGGTGGTACTGCTCTGCAGTACCAGAGGTGACTGCAAAGATCTCAAACTTTCTGACTACCTTTGTGCTGGTAAATTACTAAGCACCAGAGACAATTTTGTGTCCTTTGTGTCGACTTTCAGTGTGGCCACATGCATAATTATTAAGTTCCCTTACCCTCCAGACCAGCCTGGTTGCATTCAAACTGAAATGGTCGCAGACCACGCTAACACTCAGACAGTTTCTAGACCCTGTTTTGGTCAGTGTTAGTTGACCTAGACAAAAAAAACATGCCAAACATTGTTCTAGAAATGTAAACTATGTGTGATTGAGTACTGGGGCTAAGGCGTAAACCTTCACAAGTGTAAACATAGCCTCAGTGTACCTCTTTTTAAGGCCGATGGAAAATTTCTGTGTTCCACTGTGTCCCAGAAGGCAGAGTTGAGCCTGGAAAATGTATGGTTAAAGCTTTTGAGATTCTTCAGCATGGACAGCATGTCTAACATGCCATCCCTACCCCCAACCCTCAGATGAAGAAATACCTCTGTGTCAGTTCAGACATTTATTCTGCTGGTATTTTTCTGTATTTTGTGAAAGAAAGAAATCCAACCCACCAAAATTCTTGTTCCTGGCCACAGTGTTCATAGCTAGTTTCTGAGGCGTTTTGTCCCTCTTCAGTCCTCATTGGCATCACTGAAGTTGAGAGTGATTTCCTGCCTCCTATGGGAGAGGTTTGGTGCCTGGGAGTAGAAGGAGTCTGAAAGGTTACAGTTTCCCTCCAATCCTTTGTATTGGTCTCTCACATATGGAATAAAAGCAAGGGCATTA
>VXBO01010696.1:88869-100283 GCA_013400135.1 Rhinoptilus africanus | reverse complement strand
GAAAAGAAAAAAAACCCAAAACCATCCCTAGATGAGAGCTTTGGCAGTGCATTTGCTCTCTCTAAAGAAGTCAACTTGGTACCTTGGCCAAGAGGGCTGTCGATCTCAGCAAGGATTAGATGAGCCTCCTCCTCCCTGTTGCCCCTCAGTTAACTTCTAGTCTCCAGGCAGAAATGGGAGAAAAGGTGCAGAAGTGATGAAGCAAAAAGACCCTCTAATTTTTTCTAATCTGTGTAATTTATTATTACCTTCAAAGGGGTTATTTTCCTAAGCAGGTGTTTAATTCTGCTTGCATACTGCCAGTGTAGCTGTACAAAATTCAAAGATTCACTCCAATACTCCCCCAAATTGCAGTGAAATCAAGAAGCTATATTAATTCCCTCACAGCACCTTGCTGTTTCCTTCCTTTTCCATGCCTTTTGCCTATTGTCATTACAGTGGCATGGAAGTATATGTTCTAACTATAAAATATTCTTTTTTCTTTCTTATTCATTGGTGTTCCACCTCTTAAACAAATATTTTATTTCTGCCCACTTGAGTCTGAAAGGGCACAGCCATCACGAGTCAGCCGTAATGTTCTTTCTCTTCCTCTCTTCCTATCTCTGCCTCTCTTATCTCCACGATCTTCTTTTCTCTGTCTCCCTCCCCCTTCAGACAGCTTTATTAAATCCAGATCTCTACTTCTGAGGCCTCAGTGTCTGAGCTCCCATTCCATGTGAACCACTGAGAGCAAAAGGAAAAAAAAAAAAAAGAAGCAAGATTCCCTTATGTTTCTCCTTCCCACAATGTCCTTGGCAGCCCAGAGATCTTTCCCACAGCACATCCTTCTGGTTGGGTGTTCAGGTTACAGACCGCAGTGCTGCCAGAATTATTAAAATTTTTTTGGACCTCAGGGAAACATAAAACGAAAGTGCAAGAAAGTGTGAATTCATTTTTGACAACCAGCAACACGTGCTTGATGTAACGTACCAGCCTTTTGGGCAGGATATGGGTTGGAAAGCGAGATATCTGCTGAAAGCTTTCCTCCAGGGAAATTATACATAAACAGAATTCCTGTGGAATTCTCCACTTGGAGACTGGTTATAGCCCAGATGTCTTGATAAGGCCACACAAATTTAGAACTGGGTTGAACCAATTTTCTACCTGCTAGATTAGTGTGAGTGCTTAGTATTTAGTAGTTAGTGTACTCTAGCTCTGGAATGAGCCTTTCCATGCTAGTGGGTTATGTCCTACAAAGCTTCAGCCTGGTGTTCCCTATGATTTCCAGGTGAGGATGCGAAAGTTGAGTAAACCCTGCTAGACGTGCTCTTTGTAAGCTCTTCAAACTGTCTTGGCTCTTCAGTGCACTCTAGGACCTGAGAGATGCTCTCTGATGGCCCAAACCAGCAGAAAGGCCCATGCAGGTTCCAGCTAAGAGCCTGCCAGATAAGCTTTTCAATCGGTATGCCTGGAAAATGAAATATTGCCAAGGAATAAACAAGTGCAAATCCTGTTTGTGCTCATCTTACGTATCTGTCTGGCAATGCTGGTGTTACACCAAAAAGAACAGACCCCAAATGGTCCATACTGACAATTCTCTTCAGAAAGTTAAATAATATAGATGATTATGCATGAAGGGCAATCTTTGAACACTTGCAGTATGCCTGAGCTAAGGAGCCTTTGGGAATCCTGTATCCCTCTGCCTATCTGAAGTCAGTTTCTTGCTCTATTTTCCATTGGTGCTGAAGCACTAAAAGGTCTCAAAGAAACAAATCTCCATAAGGCACCTGCCTGGTTTCCTGTGCACAGCTACTGTATTCCTACAGGAGAGCCTTGAATGAAATTTAGTAGCAATTAACTATTTGTATGATAACAATATATTTGGGGCAATGATAAATAAATACATAGTATCCCAACATTAAGAGTAACAAAAACGTTACTTACTGTTATATTTTATGGACTCAGCCGAAGGTAAGCACCCTCAATAACAATTTTTTTTCTTTTTCCACAACAATCTGAGGATTGCCCCACGCAGGAATGCAGCTTTACAATTTTATTCTCAGATAGGGTCAAAACATCAGCTGTTTTATATTGGCCTAAGCATCAAGCTGTCATCAAATAGACCACCTGGGGAAGCGGCCTGCTGGGAATGCATTTTACACGTGCAAACAGAAATATCCAAACCTCTGCAAACTCAACCCCCAAAAATTACAGGGAAAAGCAGAGGACAAATGGGCTTCAGTTTTAGTCCCTTCAAGCACCACATGATGGGCCGTTACTTCTCTTTTCTGTTTCCCATTCCAGGCCGGGATGTTTTTAGACTAAACGAGTGCACGTAACCTGAAACCCAGACATCATTTATGGAAGTATCCCGTGCAGCATGGTTAATAAATAAAAAGTTAAGGAAAATAAAAAGGCAACCTTTGCACTATTAACAAAAGACTCTTCAAAGCTATTCTTTTGCTCTGGGCTTTTACAATAATAAGCTGAAAAAATACATTAGAGAGCAGACTCCTTTCTAGCCACTGCATATTTCATTTTGCCTCTCACTTGTCTATTTATTTTCACGTCTTTCCTGATTACTTCTCAATTGTAGAAAGACAACATTAGGCACAATGAGTTTTAAATATACTCCCTGGCCAAAATAACTCCGAGGGCTGTCTGAAATTTCAAACAGCTCAGTAGTGAGTCTGGAATAAAATGCAAAGGGAGTGATGCCTGCAAGTTAGAGCAGGACAGTCAGGACTGGGTGGGTGTTTGCAGTCCTCCACCAGTGTGGTTACTCATTTTCTCCATGGGCACCATACCTCAAGACCAGGATCAGCATGACTCTGAGTTCATTCACATTTATTTGAAAATGAAGAACACTATCTGGTAAAGCACAAAAGGTGCTCCAGCTCCAAACCTACTCTTTCGAGACCTGGACAGGCTGGAGAGTTGGGAGGGGAGAGATCTGAAATTCAATAAGGGCAAGTGTAGGGTGCTGCACCTGGGGAGGAATAACCCCCTGCACCAGGACAGGGTGGGGGTGACCTGCTGGNGATGGAGTCTCCGTCTCTGGAGACATTCAAACCCGCCTGGAGGTGTTCCTGTGCCCCCTGCTCTGGGTGACGCTGCTCTGGCAGGGGGTTGGACTTGATGATCTCCAGAGTTCCCTTCCAATTCCTATCATTCTGTGAATCTTTGATTCTGTGATTCCCTGTTGGAGCTGGCCAGAAGAGTTTGATGGGACAAGGAACCAGCCTTAGACTACCTAAAACAAGTACACATGGGTACAACAACTATTTGCAAAAGTAAGCCTCAAAGATTCTTCAAACCATCTTGCTAGCATGTGAAGTTGTGTCTGAAAATGTCAACAGGATCACAGATCTTCTCTAAGTAATTTTCAACCCTGGTAGCTTCTCTGTACATACTATGAGTTTTGTCCTAGCACACATATAAAAGCCTAAAATGTAGATACGCTATGATTTGCGATAAAGCCCTCAGAAGCCGGATCTAACTTTGTAGTTAGTCTTGCTCTGAGCAAAAGGTTGAAATAAATGACATCCAGAAATCTCTTCTGACCTATTTTTCCCTCAGATTCAGTGTTGGCATGGTATTTTAGCACTTTGCCCACAGACACTTGTGATTTTCTTGTAGGTGGTGTAAGAAACCAGTCTCCTTCTATACCTGTACCCGTGTTGGTTCCAGAGGTTAGACATTAATTTTTTCGGCTCTCATTGTGTTCACTCAGATGTCTTTTTTGCGATACATTATCTATTCCTGTGCTTTCCAAGGTATTTTGCTCAGTGTCCCCTCTGTTTCCTATGCGAGCTGTACCGCTCAGGAGCAGAGCAAGACATCATCTTCAGGGTGGCTGCACAAGGCTAAGGTGGGAACATCTGGATCCAGTGGCTCAGCCATCGTAGCTACAAATGCCAAATGCAGAGTTTGATCTTTTTCAGGGTCTTTCTTAAACCATTTTTTGCAACCAGTTTAAATCTCTGTCAGGGATAGGGTGACTTTCTTATTTTCTAGATCAACCTGGTAGTGGCTTCATCTCCCTTCTTTCTGTCTTTCTCCTTGTTCATAACTGGAGAAGGCAGTTACTTTAGAGGTGTGTACAGAGCTATCATTTCCCCCTTATTTCAGAATAGGAACACTTATTACCCATGCTCTTCTGCAAGCCTCGTTAACTACATCATTAGCAGTTGGGCTCATTTCACCTAACTTCAGCTGTTCAAATACAGGCCTTCAGTCCAAACCATCCGTCTGGGTTTCTCATATAGCCAGTAGAGACAGATACCTTCAGAAGTGATCCAATACATCCAAGAAAAAGCAGGAATGAATGACCCTCTAGGATTCTCTCCTCTTTCTTTCTCTCTAATGATTATTGTCTAGATGAAAAGCTTAGACAAGACAATTAGCTTAGACTAGATGCTTAACATTTAGGCAGCTAAAATTAATGTGATGAATCCCATTCTATGTGCTCAGATAATGACTCTAGCCTTTGTATCTCAAATTTTAGCTCTTCAATATGTTTTCATAGGTGTTCAGATTCTGTGCTATGCTTTCAGATTAATTTCAATTTCTGAGCCTTAAAATACTTGCCTCCCATTACTGTTCATTGTCATAAATATGTCATGGCATAATATAGCTGTCTGTACCTGTAATGAAATCCTTCTTCTTTAAGATTCAACTCAATAGCCCATACAGGACTAATATTGCTGAAAATCACCCTAATAATGTCACAGGGACTCTTGTGCTTGCGAATATTTCTGACATAAGCACAGGCTCTAGGACTGTGTCTTCAGCCAAGCCAGGTGCAAATAAGATTGTAACATTTTTTATAACTTATCTGTGCAAAGAAAGAAAGAAAGAAAGAAGGGAAGAAAGAAAGAGAAAGAAAGAGAAAGAAAGAAAATAGACACGAGGCTGCTGATAAAAAGATTTTGGTGGCACTGAGCAGGATGGGGAGAGAGCTCAAGAAGTCTCCTCAGCCATCCAGTTACTCCAAAGTGGCATCTATGCTTACACTACTCCTGAGAGAAATTATATAAACTGATAAAAAAAATCTTTAATTGCGTTGGTTCCACTAGGTAAAGAGTGGGTTTGTTTCAAGGCTTTGCTATTTATTTATTTTTTTTTTAACTAGAAGGAGGCTTTTCTGATTTCTAACCCAAATCTTCCTGCTTAAAATATTAACACCTTTTTCTTTCTTCTCTCTGCACGGAACATGGGAAACTAACCTTCTTCTCTGATCATTTTTATGAAGCCTCTATAAACTAATCATACCCTTTCATACACTAATTGAAATGTCTGCAGTCTTTCTGGACTGAACTTGGGATATTTTAAATATGTTTGTTTAAATATTATATCTGGGGAGGAAATAAAAAGCTTTTCAACGAAATAGTTTTACAGAAAAAAATCAATGAAGTCCAAAGATACAATATGTTTCAGGTAAATTTCTCAGGTAAAGCTAAAAACGTAGTAAAATTTTGCTCTTTAGTCAAAATGTTTAATTTGTTAATGAATAAAAAGAAGGGAAAACAATTTTAGGGCAAATGCTGAACTCTGTCTTGTCCTCTCCTTCACCTATGTCTTATAAAAATAATTGCCATTTTTAAGCTTAATTCCAACCTCAACACTTCCAAAATCTGCAGGTATTTGGTATTTTCCTTCTGGCTCACTTCTAATGGAAAATCGTTTGGTCTTTTTGCGCGCCTGTTCCCAGGACCAAAGAACTGTTCTCATTGGGAAGAAATGATAATAATAACACTAAAGCGGAGTTCCCTGCAAATTTTATTTTGAGGCAGTTCATTTTATCCCTTAACTTTATTTTTGCAGAAGAAAAGGATGATTTGTCTTTGCAGTGACTGCAGGCCAAGGAGGGAAAGGGAAGCTGAGAACCACCCTGTCCATAACAAAAACTGGCAGCGATAGTCCTAATAGAGTTCAAGTTTATTTGACTAATTCTTTCACCACTTGTCAGAGAACATACTTGTGTTTGCGGTAACAAACTGAGACCTTTCCTCCCCCATTTCACCAGTGAGTAGCACAAGCACTTGTGTGGAGCACACATTACCGCTAACCGTTATGATGTTTGCTGTCAAACTCATTTATTTATGCAACTGCTGTGGAAAGGCCTGGGGCCCATAAGCAGCCCTGGAAGATTTCAGAGCCCTGGTGTGGGGTCATGAAAGGGAAAGCGAGGGGGAGGGCGAAGCCTCCACTGGTTATGAGAAAGGAACTGACACAGGAAATGGTCACATATGGCACAGATTTATTGTGTCCGGGACTTCCCATTCAAAACTCATTATATCCACGGCTCAGAGCAGTGCATGGCATGGCCACATTCGATTTTAGGTCTGGCATCCGAAGAAAATGTTGTTCTGCTGTCGGGTGGTGGTGGTAGTTTTATCATTCCTTAGCCAGAGAGACAGAGACTGGAACCTCCTCAGCAAAGGCTCTACCATTTGCTGCCCCTTGCCTGTATGTTGGGTACCAGTTTGACTAAAGCTTCGGTCAATGGAGTTGGTCAGGAGGAGAGAAAAATCCTTCTTTAAATACATCTAAAAGAAACCGAGATTATCTTAAGGGGAGACATAATGGGAAAAGCATTGTTAGTGACGTGAGAAACAAATTGATGTTTACAGAACAGCAAGTTGTATTAAAGGTGAAATAGGACCAAAAGATGTTTCTCTTTGCATTTTTCTCTTTTAATTGTCTTTCCTGGGAGACAAGATTCCTCTCACACCCAGCTATTGGCTTTTGAATGATGGTTAATGACTTCAAGAGGTTTGTGGGAACAGTGTATTTGTATTATCTGCTTTAGGAGAGCATTTAAAAGCTCCAGTCAGGGAGCTGGGTCCTATTTTGCTAGGTGCTGTACAAAATGCCATTATTTCCACCCCTTAGCTGTGTATTGATAGCTCTCAGGAAGGCTATGGAGATCCAAATTATCTCACCCATGCCGTCCTGTAACGGTTCACTCTGTCCCATTCACCTCAGTCCCATGCCACAATTTTGTTTGCATTGCTCCTGCATTCTCTTTCATTCAGGGTTACAATTAAGGGTGCTTAATTTACTCCACTTTTGGGGATTCTCTGAAAATGCAGAGAATCATGAAGTATAGCTCAATGATACTGTTTAATCCTTTTTTTCTCCACACACAATAACATGCTAGGTAATGCTTCTTTTGTCACTTTATTGGATTTATCTCCTAAATAAGCATTATGGGTAACTTTTTGTTGTCAGGATAGCTAAAATGACTGAAGTTCCCCAATCATTAATGCTAATGTGGACAAAAATCCTCCCTAATAGTATCTTTCTGATTAAGTGTAATAAAATGATAGGGAGGCTGTTCTGGGACAGTGCTGACAATAGCAGGAATGGGCCCAATGCCTACCCCTACTCAATCAAGCAGCACTAGGGTATGGACACTGGAGCTTCCCAGTCACTCCTGCTACATCAAGAGAAAAGGTCCAGGCCTGGTTTGACCCCAGGCAACACATCTATGTCCAAGACAATTCCTGGGCACTTTTCAGAAACCAGCACAAGTCAGGAGCCAGTCCAAAAGGGCAGTTTGAAGAAGGCCATCATCTTTTGGAGGGTCAGTGATTTTAATACTATGGGAGTGCCATGCCAGCTGGCCTCAGGGACAAAGAACTGGCCTTGGCACTAGTTATTTTATTAGTTTTGATGCATGCAATGCCATAGCAGCTCAGTTCCAGCCTAGTCTTCTGGGCACAGACAGCCAAAGTATTTCCAGGTGCGGTCATTTTGTGGTGGCAGCAGGGCATTTGAGAAGTTCTGTGGCACTGTGAGTAACATCCCTTCACTCAGCCACGACACAAGGCCTGTGCTGAGGAACCTCACTAAAAGGCATTTCAGATTTACTGATACACCTTCTTTGAGAGAGCTCAAGATATATTCTTATGGCTGGATTGCTCTCCTCCACAGCTTTTTTTCAATTTTGTGAGACAGATTTGGTATTTTCTCTCAAATACAAAAGACCAAAGATGATCTGTCTGACTTAAGATGTTCCTGACCTGTAAATCACTGGAAGCTTGAGGAGCATTTGGCATGAACATTGCTATATGCATGCTTTGTTCCCATACTCTTTCTAGATTACTCTCTTTGGTCACCGTTGGAAAGCATCCTGTCCTCAGTACGCTTCTGGACTCTCTTGTTAAGACTTTATTTCTTCTTTTATGCTTTAATGTCAAGAATCAGTTATTACCATAGTCTCAGGGAACTGGAACGCTGCAATTTTTTGTTCATAACTTGGAAAGAGACACCATCATCTGTAACGTATGTGCCCTACCTCTTAGGCACGGGGGAGCTCTGAAGGGTTGGTGCTAGCCAGCATAAAAATGTATAACCACATGAAATATGCATATAACGAGTGATTTCACAGCATGTGGCCATATCAACGCATGCAAAAAATAAATGCAAGAACAAACATTTTGAGTACTACACCTGTTTTTCTATGTATTTGTAAGTGAAAAGGAAGGGCCGATGCAGGTCCTGTGGTGTGTAAGGAGGGTGACTTTACACTACAGTTTTTCCTTCCAGTAGGAGCACTAGTAATCATTTTTTTCTCTACTTGGGCACCTACTTTAGCAAAACTTGTAGGAACACAGTGTCTTTGAGTCCACAAATGTGACTGGAATTGGCCAGGGGCTTCAAAGTTTTTTATGGAGGAACGATAAACAGGAGAGCATAAAAACTCACACAGTGGGATGTTATGAGACTCATTTCCTTCTAAAATCATTTTCTTTAAAAGAAAGAATTAACAGCCTAAAGCAATCATTCTGGGTTTTTTTACACGGTCCCTGCTATGAGTATATATGTGTGTGCGTGTGTGTATCTCACACACGTAAGTACACAAAAACACAAGCAAGCATGCATGCCTCCATGCATTCCTGTGCGTGTCTTCCTAACTTTGTGAGAAACCCAACACAAATAAGCTACCTGACATTGCATATCTGTGTGTTTATTGCCCATGGGAACACTGCTAAATTTAATTGAGTGATATCTCTGATTTACAGTTAGTGGAATTCCTAAAAATGATAGGAGATGCCTTGTTTCGGCATCTGCTGAAGTTGATGAGCTCGTTTTCACTTACCTACGTAAAGATTTACAAATGTCTGCAGAGCCTTTGCTTTCAAATGGTGCATGTGTGGACATGACGACCCTGTACCAGGGATTAGATGGGAAAATTGGGGCCAAAATTATTTATGGGAAACATCTGAACTCAAGAAACACAGAAAACCTTTTGTATAGCAAAAACAACCAACCTCTGAATAATTTACCTTTGCTGGGTTTCTAAGGTCCTATTGCTGGGGTCCTTTTTTTTTTTTTATTTCACATTTGAATGTCAGCAGGTCAAAAGGAACAGTTAATGCTGATGAATATTTCCCTCTCAGCAAAGAGGGTGCTGGCCAGCCCAAGGCCAATGAATTGCAATTTCTAAACAGTGTCCCATTTATCTCTCCCCTCCCCCTTCTTCCCCGACTCACTTTTATATTTTTGTAACTATAATTGTAGTTAAATTAGAAATAACTGACAGGCAAATCCAGTCAGATGGAAAGAAAATTGCAGGAGATTTATTTTATTTTGATAAAAAAATGACATTGCCTTTTGTTTTTGTCAAAAAATTACTATATTTTTCCTTGTACCATGAATTGTGAAATCTATCATGAAACGGGTAAAAATTATTGAAGGAAATGGTGGTGTTAACCTGAAGGGGAAAATCATTAATGTTGATGTATTTCATTCAATTTTAAATGTAGAATTTATTTTATTTTATTTTATTTATTTGGCATTGGGGAACAAGGGAAAAGGCAGGAGACTTGCAAAGGACTCTATGTGCCTTTAAGTCAAAACATCTATTTTAAAAATACTCTTCCCTCCTTCCGTCCTGCTCCATTTTTCTAAATAAAGGATATGAGATGTTGTTGTTGGTAGTGGTTTGGTTTTTTTTTCCTAAGCAAAGAGGACCCCCTCGGCGCATTTTTCTTTTCAAATGTGAAATGAGGTGGAAAATCCTCATTTCACGACAGGAAGGACAAATATTGACACAAAGTTAATATTTGTCAGGAGCCCTAGAAGCAACCTGAGTGTTAAAATCTCATATAGATATATATGTTTGTGTGCCTGTGTGTGTGCATGCATGTACGTAATTAAATAATAAACTTGATTTGGTGATAGGGGAATGTGTGGAAAACAAAGTCTGCTCTCTGAGACTGAAGAAATAGCTGGAGAGGGTGGACACACACACTCTCCATGTATTATTTCTCTTTCTTTCGTGCTCTGAGTGGGACACGCACTCAGCACACGTGTCCATGCAAGAGCTCAATGCGCTCATGCCCTCTTCCCTTCTTCAGGTGTCCACAGCTCCTGGTGTGACGATCAGCCTCATCTGTTCACGAATGACTACAGATATTATAACCTTTTTCATCTTTCCCAGCCATTTGTAGAGTCGCCAGTTGACTCACGCCAGGTTTCTCTTTCTTTCTTTCTTTCCCCACTTTTTTCCCCCCTCTCCCACACGTGTGTGTGCAAGCACACATTGCACCTACAAATATAACCTGTTTAATCTAATTTCACCCACTGCGAGGGGATGCTTCTGGAATTTATCACTGTTATTGTTCATCGCCAATGTAAATAGCACATGTCAGCTCAATATTCAGTGGTCACTCAGTATTTATTAAGTCCTGTCCACTCTGGCCTTTTTTAGAGGAGAGCCCCGGGGCAGATTAGCTGCTGGCCCTGACATGCCGCGTCACTTATCTATTCGCATCGATTATGAGAGTCAGCTGTGGCCAGGACTCACTTTTTCCTTCTCCTCTCAGACCCCTCTTACAAGCACCCCTGCTTGGATTTTCATGAGGAAATAATCAGATTAGGGCTTCAGCAGCGAGTTCATATGGAGTTCTCTTTCTCCAATGTGCTACTAACTGAATAAACGTGTTTTGTGGTAAATTGTAAATGACATTATGATTACTAAGGCCAGCATGGGTTTCATTTAAAAGTGATCGAAATTGCAGGCTGTAGAAATTGTGACTGGCAGATAAGGCCATTTGGAAGGAGACAAGCAATGATACTTGTGCGTACAGGGGTGTGTGCACAGGAAACCGAGCAAACCCACTTTGTGATGCAGGCAGGGCAAAGGAAAGTTCTGTGAAATCACAAAATATCGGCAAATCCCATTTGTAGACAAGAGAAATGTCACCGGGGGGAGATGGGGGAGGTTTCCGGGAGAGCTCACGATGAGATCTGTCAGCCTTTGTGGGCTGGCTGTCTGCTGCAGGCTGCGTCCTCCCACCGCTTCGGGACAATACCCAATGTCTCCGAGTGCAGCGTTCCCACTTCTGCTTCTGAATGAAGTGGTTGCTGCCTCTCCCTTTTCCCCAGCACACGCCAATAGCAAAACACTTATAAAGAAAAAA
>VXBO01010696.1:25116-88847 GCA_013400135.1 Rhinoptilus africanus | reverse complement strand
AAAAAAAAAAAAAAAAGGAAAAAGGAAAGGCAAAGAAAATGGTAAGCTAATGTCTAAAAATAGGAGCTATTACACAGATCCTATCTGACTTGGACCACATCCCTGAACAAAGCTTGACATTTATGCAATTTCATTGCTTTCCTTGGTGACGTGCAGAGCGAGAGCTCGTTCTGGGAAACGCTTGCAGACCCAGGTAACGGTCGGCACATGAGGAATTCCCCCGATAATAAATCATAGGTAAGCATCCCCAGGATCCAGGCATCGAGATGTAGCTATAAGCAGAGTCTAAACTGGTTTCACGTAGTTCGTTTCTTTTCCAGGAGTCAGATATTTTCTTCTAGCAGTGAGTGTCACAGTTGCAATGTTTCCCTGATAAAGGGAATGCCCTTTATTCATACAAAACTTTGTGACTCTCAAGGAAGGGACTCTCAAGGTCCCTTTCTTTTTATCATTAACACCAGGCATTGCTGATCTTCCTGAATGTCCCCGAAGCTGCAGAACGAGGAACACAAAGTTGTTTTAGATGTTGGCCGTGCCTTGCCTAACACATTTGTGAGCACAAATAACTAGGGAAGGAACAGGCTCATGGGGGGGAAGGAGGATTATAGCTGGCTACAGCAGCAAATTCCTCCTTTGATTTTATTTTGAAGAGAGGAAGAAAAAACAGAAACACACATCTTTTCCTAAGATGCTCCAGGCAGAAATGTTTATGCTTTTGGTGCCTGTATCCGAACTCATTTACTTTTGTTCTCTCTTTGTAATCAGTGATGATCTCATCATTACAGCCTGAGGCACAATTTCTCTCATCTTAAAGCAGAGTCCTATATTTGGTCAGGTGGACCATACCCTAACTCAGGAGACTGTATGGATTGCATATGTTCTGTATAGATCCTTTCACAAAAGGATCCTCTTGACTTGTCACCACAGACACTTGGGATGGGATTTGGTGGCAAATTCTGACATACATGGAACTGTCTTGACTCCTGTCGTATTCAGTGAAAGACTAAGTGTTACTTAAAGTGGCTTTTATACTCTTACAGATCATGTGTTACATCTGCAGATGTTGTAGCTACACAAATAAGTCCAGGTGACATTATAAACTTGTCTTTAAGTGACAGGATACCATCTCTGGTCACTAAAATTACAGGATTCTAAAGGGCAATCCAGCTAACAAAACAGAGGTATTTTAGGGTGAACTTCACAGAATCACAGAATGATAGGGGTTGGAAAGGACGTTTGGAGATCATCCCGTCCCACCCCCTGCCAGAGCAGGGTCACCCAGAGCAGGGGGCACAGGAACTCCTCCAGGCGGGTTTTGAATGTCTCCAGAGATGGAGATTCCACCACCTCTCCGGGCAGCCTGTTCCAGTGACAGGCACACTCTCAAAGGAAAGAATTCCTCCTCATGTTGAGGTGGAACTTCCTATGTTCAAGACTCTCCCCCCTACCTCTTGTCCCGTCACCAGGCACCACTGAAAAGAGCCTGGCCCCATCCTCCTGACGCTCACCCTTTCGGTATTTATAAGTGTTGATAGGATTCCCCATCAGTTGCCTTTTTTTCCAGGCTGAAAAGACCCAAGTCCTTCAGCCTTTCTTCACAAGAGAGATGTTCCAGTCCTCTAATCATCTTTGTAGCCCTTTGCTGTCCCCTCTCCAGCAGTTCCCTTTCCTTCTTGAACTGGGGAGCCGGAATTGAACACAGCACTCCAGATGAGGCCTCACTAGGGCAGAGTAGAAGGGGAGGATGACCTCCTTCAACCTGCTGGCCACACTCTTCTTGATGCCCCCCAGAATGCCATTGGCCTTCTTGGCCAAAAGGGGACATTGATTGTTCATGAACTTTTTTTTCTAAACTGCTTTGTCTGTATTGATGGCTGGGTAATTAGGAGTGTTTCAGTTACCATAAAAGTGTGTCTAGTGTAATTTCAGGTGTTGTGGGGTATCCCACCAAGCCTCCAGCTGACACCCTTGAAGTGCATAGGTCTTCTGTAGACCCTCTGTGACATGTCTCAGATACTTTTGGGTATCCCATGAGATACTAGATACTTGCCTGTGGGTAAACGATTTAAACTCCAGATGTCCACTGCCTGCAATGGGAGCGTAGACACTTGGAGCACACATAAAGATCTCCACTATTTGTAGGTGCATGAATCTGATGCTTTCTTCTAGCTCTAAATCTTGTTGAGGCAGTTCACTACTGGTGTAAATTGATGATGTTCTGGTTCTTTCTAGTTTTTTTTTTTGTTTGAGATACAATCCCTGTGAATGGGTTGAGAGGGTTTCATGTACTATTAAATCATCTTTCCAAAGAACTGCAGTCATGCCCTGCTACAGGCTTGGAACCAGGAGAATGCAGAAGACATAAGGACACAAGGACACAGTGATGGGTCAGACCAAAGGTCCATCTAGTGTGCCTGCTTTTTCAACATTGCCCATAATTTGATATCTACGAAGAAGAAGTCAAATGTATATTGTACTTCTCTGCCATTCATTATCAGTCTTCAACCATATTCAGCTCAAGGACGTCTTGAGGGAGATGTGGTTTCTACCTATTTAATATCCTTTAGTGTTCAGGCTTCTATAAAAGCTATGTAAAATTTTAGCATCAACAAATTGACTTTGGGCGCTGAATGGGAAAATAAGCAATTTATTACAACATAAAACATATATATAAAAAGTATCACAAACTGCTGAGATGATATCTGTAACAATTTTTGTTTTTTTTTCTCTCCCCATCTCCCTTTATTCTCTTCCAGGAATTTACAGAGATGACAGCAAGTGTATCTTCAATCCCTCAGTACAAGGCTTCTTCTGCACACAGGTAGATCATGCACTTGTCATCCTAGAAAACTTGGACCCCACTATGGTCAGCCAGAGGCTGTTTCCAGTGGTAGCAATGACTGACAGCTTTATGGACACCTTCAGTGACGTGGCATCACTTGCATCATGTTATCCTGCAGACCATCGTTCTACTTTCTTCTCTGTGTTGCCATCCACCAAACTTACTACAATTTGCTTCCCAGACCTAGCACCTCTGACTTTCAGACTCTACCTCCTCAGTGGCCAAAACGCAAGCAGACTGCCCCTTGCTATATTCTACAATGAACCACTCAGCCTTCGTGTTTTCGTTCAAGGGAAATACGTCTCTCCAACTCCATCTTCCTTCTCAATAAATGAAGGGGCAGGAGCCAATTACTTTAGCTTTGAGGACAATCTTCTTTATGTTCTCCTGCATGAGAGGGAACCTGTAGAAATAGTTGCTGACCTTTCCCTTCTTGTGGCTTTCACCGTAACCGAGGCTCTTGGGAAAGAGGATGAAGCAAGTATAATACATCATTTAGCTGATTTCTTGAAGGTTGGCCATGACCAAGTCAGAGTAGTCCATCATGTGCTGGGAGGTGAAAGCATGTTGAAGGTAATCTCAGCCAACGCTAGCAAAAAGAAATATCACTGCCCTGACATGGCATTTTGTACAGCCTTTCATAGCATGTCTAGCTCACGGAAAGTGGGGAGAGGATCAGTGAGTACCCGAAATCTGCAGCCATCTGATGAGGCTGGTCCATCAAGAGTGATCATTATTGAACTTGGTGATCCACCAGGTCATCCAAGAAATGAGCTGACAAGTGACAGCTTAAAGAGTTTGGCCAGAAAAATTATCAACACTCATCAGACTGGAGACCTCCAGAGATGCCTTGGCTTGCCAGTTGACAGCTTAATGGTGACTCAGCCTGTCTCACTGTTTCCTGCAGAAGCTAATAGGTAAGTATCAGATTGAGTATCAGCAGTTTCTGATTGTAGTGAGGTAATTTAATTACTTGATCTGCTTATTAATATAGAGAGTAAGTTCTTCGATGACTGAAAGAAGACTAATCATGGTGAAATGCATTATAGAGTTTCCATGACAGAGCTATGCCCAAGTACTAGCTGGACTCCTGAGTGTGAATTACTGTGTAATTCTGCTGATACTCACGGAGCTCTGTAGCACAGAGATGCTTTAAGCCAGGAACAGAGTTCCTGGACATTAGTCTTGAAACTATGAAGTATTGGGTAAAGTCAGTGTTTCTAAAGAAGTTCAGACTACAATAGTCCTTCAGCTTTAAACAATTAAATCTACAAATGTTTATAAATTGATATAGCACCAGAGATGTATTATGAAAAACAGGTTGTTGCCTTAATTAACTTGCAGGTCTAAGCCTTGATTCACATACTTTTAAACTTTAAGGCCAGAAAGGCCTGTGTAATCTTCTACTTCAACCTCCTGCATGACACAGGGCACTGCTGTTCACTTTGATACCTTAGCATTGACCTTTCTTTTTGGCTAAAATACTTGTTCTAGAAAACCATCTGGTCTTCTCTGAATCACAGACTGATAGGGCTTGAAAGAGACCTTTGGAGACCATCCAGTCCCACCCCCTGCCAGAGCAGGGTCACCCAGAGCAGGGGGCACAGGAACGCCTCCAGGCGGGTTTGAATGTCTCCAGAGAAGGAGACTCCACCACCTCCCTGGGCAGCCTGGGCCAGGGCTCTGCCACCCTCACGGGAAAGAAGTTCCTCCTCATGTTTAGGTGGAACTTCCTATACTCAAGTTTGTGCCCATTACCTCTTGTCCTGTCCCTGGGCACCACTGAAAAGAGCCTGGCCCCATCCTCCTGATACCCACCCTTCAAGTATTTATAAGCATTTATAAGATCCCCCCTCAGTCTTCTTTTTTCCAGACTGAAGAGTCCCAAGTCCCTCAGCCTTTCTTTTCTTGAAGACAGAAGAGCCGGAATATCCAATATTACCTAAATGTGTGCCCAGATGCTGGATGCTATCCCTGGTTTTGCAGCCACAAGTACTTGCCTGTCAGCCTATCTGTCTCCAGCTTCCCGTAGGAGTCTCTTGTTCTTTCCTTCACAGTTACATCAGTGAGTTTATGGGCATTGACTCTTCCTCTTCCTCCAGATACCTCCAGAGTAATCAAATCACTTGGCTGTCTACTTTTTAATAAATTGAAAGGTTTGAGTTCTGGAGAGTGTTTCTTTCTTTCTCTGTCTCTGTTTCCTGAATCAGTTTTGAAGCATGTGTGTCTGAAAAGTCAACAGTTTTCCTCCATATCAGTGCCATGTGCAAAAGTGGCGCTAAATCCCATTTTCTACTGAAAGAATTCAGTGATCCCATTAACTCATTTTTCCATAGAAACAGGAAAGCTCCTGATCCTCTGTTTGCTCATCGTATTAACTAATTCCTTTTGAATCCAAGCTTTCCAGGACCCAAGCCATCCAGTTTGTTTGCCCACATCTAACCCATCACACGGTCTAGGTGCCCATGTTTGACTGTTCTCTCCATAATGTGTCAGCCTACCAACCCTTCTGTGCATTTTATTTTTACATTTGTTTCTCGACATAGATAAAGCATCAGGCCAGCAGCTGATTTTGACAGAACAACACAGGACATCCCTTTACTTTATAACAATTTCCCAATGGGTGCTACTTTTTGAGCTCTGTCATTTACCTAGTTCTTGGTCAGTTTTTTCTGTACTAATTTTTTTATCGATGTTCTATACCAAGACTTAGTTTCTGAAGGTCATTTGTTTCCTCTCCTCCACAGCAGCAAACAACCCCTTCTGTACCTCCTTCCTCTGTCCCTGTCTTGCTCTTTTCAGCCTCTTGCAGCCACTATTTCCATGGCCCAGACAGCAGCCCTTATCTTCAGAGAAGGCTGGGAGGAGCAAGGCTGGGAAGGGAGCAGACAGCAGTGCATTTCAGCCTTAGATCCTGAACCTCTATTAAAACCATATGGGAAATATGAAAAAGGTAATATCCCATCTGTTTTTAATAGGGGACATGGGATTTGATGCTTGGCAACCTTATTGTGTACTCTCTTGATATTGCATAATGTTATTTTTTGATGTTGTGCGCTGCTGAGCCTTACCCAAGTATAAGCATATTCCACATATGCAAGAAAGAAATTGGATTTGTCTAAGACTTACTTACTCTAATTAATACCATATCCTCTAACATTTACCACTGACCCCTGTACCATCCTGATGTCTGTTGGCCTGCTAGAGATACAAACTGCTATTCATACGCTTAACTTTTTTACTAGGCACTGTGTGGCTTATGGAAGTGAAGCACCCACAGTAAGGACACTGGTTTGTCACCATAGGAATGTTTGCTTTTCTTTTTTTTTTGTTTGGTTTTGTTTTTAGTGAGGGGTTTTTGGTGTTTTTTTTGTGTGGTTTTTTTGTGGGTTTTGGGGGTTTTATTTTGTCTTGGGGTTTTTTTTGTTAGTTTTTTTTTTTTTTAAATAGTAATATGTTAAGCACAGTGGGAAATTATTATTAGGAAGATCAAATCTTAAATCAGGGCCAAACTCTGAAGATATGCAATATTTTTCACTGGTAGAACTAACATCACTATTGTCAATGGGCGCACTTGTGTTACGATGTAGGATACTATAAAATGGGACAGCAAAAAAATGTTGCAGGAAGTTTTACAACCTGTGATAGGAAAGGTTATCCTGTCTTTACGTCATCCCAAGCCTGTAGGTTCCTGAATGCATCGGTGTAACATCGTGGGTAGGGGATGCAGAGATCACCTAAAGGACCACCCTCTTTTGTGTGCCAGGGAATAAACCTTGTGACTGCCTTTTTTTCAGGCACAAATGACATTTTCTCCAGTCTGGGGACTGTTCTCCCAGCTGGGGTTTTTCTTCCCATCTGTGCGTGCTCTGTGAAACCAGTTCAAGGAGTGAGGATCAGGAGACGTCACTAGGAAGGAGGCTGATTTATTATAGGGACAGGAGCAGTGCTAGCTTAAAGCCATAGATTCACCTTCTCAGTAGGGGAAGACGTAGAATGTATATTAAAGAAAATACTAACATCACCAAATCGTAGGACCAGATCAGAGATCATCCACCTTTAGCTGCCTGGGCTCTTCTGCAGTATTATTTATTGCTCCCCATCAGTCATAGCTTTTCTGGAATTACTCATGCCTGACACTTCTGATGCAATAAGGCCACAGATAACTTGTGAAATGAAATCAGGGTTTTCCTGTTGGGACATGTAGCATCCCCCCTGTCTATCTGTCTCTCTTTAGGCAGTACATGCAGTCACAGGGAAGGATAACGGGGCTGGGATTACCAGTCAGTCTAAGTATTCCAATGTATTTGTCTGTGGAAAGAAAAGAAAAATATTTTCAGCCCTAAATCGTGCAAAATCCAATCAGGCTGTCAGATATACATAGAACCTGCCCTCCTGGTGGGCCAGTCTCCGTGTGGTTTCATAGTGTNTGGAAAGAAAAGAAAAATATTTTCCTCCTGCTGGGCCAGTCTCCATGTGGTTTCGTAGTGGCTCCTCTTCCATCATGGCAATAACAAAAAGATCTTTGATCAGCGGAGTCTGGGTGTTCATCTTTGCAGCCCAGGACAGGGAGGGGTAAAGACCCTTGGAAACCTTACTGTGGTCAGGTAATAAGGCAGTAAATCTATATATGACATGGCCAAGCCTTTAAAAAAATGACTTGTCCATTATAATTTGAAATGCTTTCTTACATTATTTTAATCTAGCTCCTTTGTTAGGGTCACTTCAAGCACAGCTCATTGAATTGTGAAGGAAAGAGAGTTGATTGCTGTAGTCTTGCACAGCTGGAGAATGAGAGATGACTATGACAGAGCTTTATCTTTCTGTGAATGTCTGTACATTAATATATGCTGCAATGTATTTTACAGATAGAAATCTCCATTTTGCAATGTTTGCCTGATTTAAATATAAATATAAAAGTGAAAGAACAAGAGAACACAACAACGCATGTATTGTGTGTGTTTGTGTGGATGCCTTTATACAAAATCAGAAATATAAAGCTGGACAGTTATCCTGAAGCCGTTTAGTCCTTATCCCCACACAAGCGCAGGGTATTTGCTTCTTCATGACTGACCTTTAACCTGCTACAGACTAAAGTTTTCAGGCATTAATCTTTCTTTATTAAAAGTTAGGTTTGGGGTAGCCTGTGAAAAACTGTGTGTGCAGGCAACAGTGGTGTTTGAGACTCACAGCAATAAAGAAATAAAAGTGAAGCAGATATTCAAAGAACTGCTCATTCAGACAGCGATACCCATGCAGAGGACTAAATGAGAAATTACAACTAATTTGCTATGTCACACGACATATACACAGGCAGGCAAGGGTAGAAGTCCAAAGTAGATTAATTCTGACTCTTCCTAACCCCAAAGAGCTTCTGTACAGGTTGCTGTACAGAATTGCGCAGGGTTTTAAAAAAGGGAGATAACAATGTTTTTTCCTGCATAGCGATCCAACTTTTTCTCCAGTGGGTAAGCAAAGGAAGGATGTTAAAAATCCTGGTGTCACAGCCACAGTTACTGCAGCACTTGAGGCTTTATAAAAATTCAGTCTGCCACACACCCCTGAAGTAAAGATGTGGAAAAGGTGATACTCAGGAGCTTAAACCATAAGCTTAAAAGCTCCTTAAAATTAAGGATTAATTGCAAGTTAGATGTTCATAGGGACACCATAAAGAGTTTATTCTTGCACAGCAAGTGCCAATCTGCTTGTTGATGTACAAAAAAAGACAACCTCAGTTCAAGTAGGTACAGGGAAGAACATTAACACTATCATGGAAATAGAGTTTATTTTAAGATGTAGGGAATAAAAAAGCTTGGTTTGTTTGACTCAGCAAAGCAAGGTTGAGGGGAGATATCATCCTATCTGTTGGAAAAGTAAATATCAGAGAGGAAGGTCTATAAATTAATGGACAATGACAGCAGAGGAACAAAGGGGTGTAAAGTACCAAGAGGAAAATTTGCATTTAGAAATAGAAGAAGGTTCCTCCTCATAGAATAAACTGGAAGAACCTGCCAACAGAACTGGAAGCGGACTATTTCTCATTCAACATCAATCTGTTTTCCTGATTTGTTTTTTGATCCACATGGCCAATGCAATATTCTAAACCCTTTTTCCCCCTGATTATTTTTTATTTAAATATTCTGGGGACAGCTGAGACCTATTTTTGACCAACTCATTTAGCAGTCCAGCAAAACTGTAGAGAAGTACACATGAATAAATACATGGTGAAACCTAGAAGGTTTCTAATCAGAGGCGTGGGACTCTATAATGGTCCATTTATGAGAGTGACGGGTTAAGAAAATTCATCAGAATAAAGGGGCGGTTAATAAATATTACTTCATATAAAAATGTGTGGTCATATTTCACTTTAGGAATCAGGATGAATTTCACTATTTTGTTCTCAATTCATAATTCTTTTCCAACTGGGTAGTTGGAGGATCTGTGAACAAGAGGTAGATGGTCATAGAGAACTCAGAGACTCAGACAGATCTTTTCTGCGCTGAAGATGGTGGCAATGGAGACTTGTGTGTGAAAAGGGTCTGAGCAAAGTCATTCCGGGTTCCAGAGGTGAAGGGGTTTTTATCAGAAATCCTTTTGCTATTTTTTTTGCTTAAGGTGGCCTTTCATCAGAAAACCCAGAAAATTAAATTGTGCATCAAAACTGACCTGTCAGTAACCGATGGTGTCAGGAAGGCACAGTCATACCAGGGATGATGATGCCACACAAGGTCTTTGACTCTCTAGATGTAAGGCCCCAGGTCTGCTGTTTTAGGTTTTTCCTTCAAATTGAATTCAGAGTAGGGAAACTGAGGAGATATCTTGTGGCTCTCATCTATGGTTAGTAGAGGAAATAAACTGCCACTTACACAGAAATGGTTTTCATTCAGGGACTGTTATAAAGAAGCACAAAGTACACGTTGAAGAATAGGTATATGAGTCATTCCTTCAGGTTGAAGGTAGTGCCACGATATAGATTTCTGTTAATTACACTGATATCTGTCCATAAGATTGAGTGTCTGTCTTTGAGGGGGCAAAACCAAAAACAAAGTAGTGTGCCCTTTGCATGTGATCCTTGTGTGAAGCCAGTATTTCCCCTGCAAGTTTTCATACAAAACTCCAAAATACACTTCTAGATGACAGCCATGGACTTCACATTGCTATTGCAAATCAGATACTAATAGTCTTTCACCACTGCCCTCCCGGACTGGAACCCTTCTGGTAGTGTAGGAGTTAAAGGGTCTATCACTGACTACTGGTTCCCCAAAATACCTTCCCCCTCTGAGCCCTATTTTTAAACTACTTTTCTGTTATTATCTACTGCACATGGTAAACCTATCTAAAAATTTGCCGATCCCACTCAAACTTGACACCTGTGATTTACAAGATTCAGGCAATTAGAAGTCCTACCTGCACTCTAACCGTGGTGGAATCCACAGCTTGCCCTGACAATGGGCTTCCAAAAACCATCTGGCATCTCTGTGAGAAGGCAGCAGGAGGTACAAAAGGTGAAAAGAGAGTAGCAGAAAGCAGAGGAGGAAGAAGACAAAGAGAGTAGGGGAGGCTCGGGAAAAGGAATGCAGAACTTTCATAGAATCATTGAATCTAAAAATCATAGGATATTTTGGGTTGGAAGGGATCTTTAAAGGCCACCTAGTCCAACCCACTTACAATGAACTTCTTCAACTAGATCAGGTTGCTCAGAGCCCCATCCAACCTGATCTGCAATGTGTCCGGGGATGGGTCATCTACCACCACTCTGGGCAACCTAGGCCATTGTTTCACCACTCTCAGCGTAAAACATTTCTTCCTTATACCTGGTTTAAATCTTCCCTCTTTTTGTTTGAGACCATTACCCCTTGTCTTTTCACAACAGACCCTGCTAAAAACTTTGTCTCCATCTTTCTTATAAACCCCTTTTAAGTACCAAAAATCTTCAGTAAGGTGTCCCCAGAGCCTTCTCTTTTCCAGGCTGAACAACCTCAACTGTCTCAGCCTGTCCTCATAGCAGAGGTGTTCCAGTCATTTCAGATCATTGTTGTGGCCCTCCTCTGAACCGCCTACAACAAGTCCGTGTCTCTCCTGTGCTCCAGATCTGCACTGCAGGTGGAGTCCCACCACAGCAGAGTAGAGGGGCAGAATCCACTCCCTTGACTTGCTGGCCACGTTGTTTTTGATGAAGCTCAGGATGCAATTGGCTTTCTGGGCTGTGAGCATACATTGCTGGTTTATGTCCAGATTTTCATCCACCAGCACCCCCAAGCCATCAGGGCTGCTCTCAATCCCTTCATCCTCCAGACTGCACTGGTATTAAGGGTTGCTGCAAGCCAAGTGCAGGAGTTTGCACTTGGCCTTGTTGGATCTCATGAAGTTCACAGACTTTGTGGTCTCTATAGGAGAAAGGTGGGGTATATTGCCATGTATTCCCCAAGCCAGTGTAGGTCTTTGAAATGATGGGTTTGTGTTAAAAATAAAAGCGATATGCTCAAGAGGAGCCTTTCCCAATTGCCTGGTGTTCTCCCAGAAGTTACAGATACTTGGACACATGCAGGAGAGGCAGAAGCGTCCCCATTGTCTTTCTCAAGGACTGGAAAGAGATCTGGTCCCAGCACTGGTGCTGTCAAACAAAACCTGCCTTTCCCATGGTTCCATTTCCCCCTTAAAAATTAATAGGACGTGCAGTAAAAGTAATGATTTGCATGACGCGTGCACACACCGGTGAGGAGCTGCCAGTCATGTCTCTGAGGGACCGATCCTTTCCCACTCCACCTTATTTAACATGATAGAGGTGTCACCTCTATCAGCAGAGCTTGTCTGGTGTGACATTCGAGCGAGTGACAGCTGTGTTGGCTCCGAGGTCAGCCCGCTTTGCTGTTGCATCTTGCTCATAACTGCTGCCATACATTGGATGGGAAAGGGGGAAAAATTCTTCCACATGCTTTGTTAGCAGGTGCCTGGGGAGCAAGGGGTTAAATGGGTTTGGATGCTGGGTCTTTGTGGGGGTGTATGCATGTATATACATGTATACGTGTATATATATATAGATATATACACATACACCTTGGTTTGGCTGTAGGACCTCACGCCCGCAGGCCACAGTCACATTATCATCTGGAAATTGGATAACGACAGCACAATGACAAATCCAGGTTGCTTGCAATAAGGTGCTAATCCCTTTGCTTTAATATCGGAGCAGCGTGTAATGATGTTTGGACATCACTCCAGTTTACTGACGACCCCACTGGGGCCAGCAATAGAAGCGTACAACTGTCTAACAAGCCATCAGGTGACCGCCGTCGTCAAAGCAACGGAGGATGCAATCTAATCTTCCCTCCATCCCTTCCAGCTCCCAATAAGGACCAGATTATAGAAGTGGCCCATCAATGCTTGGTAACTCGAATCAATTAACGTTAATTCGCACAATGCTATGATGTATTGTGATCACTTTCATTTCGGAGAAGGGGGAAGAAATTGCTATAATTCACCTAAAATGAGGTTGTCTATGGTGCTGAGGTATTAATTGGGTGTCCATATTAAATGGAAAAGGAGCACGGTAGTGAAGGAAAAGTGGATGAGTGACTCTCTTGGCTGCTATTGACCTATCAGAAGAAGACAGTGCCCTTTTCCTTTGCTTTTATCTATTACAGTTTTCCCTATTGCGTGTCAAGTTGATGTATTATAAAAAATTCATTTGGTGACCTTTCACCCCTCTAGCAGATTAAACAATTTCACTGGGATGGCATCATTAACAGGGCCTTACATTTAATGATGATTTCTCTAAAAGGCCACGGAGATTCGATTTTAAGCTAACAGATTTATTGCACTATTATAACATATCGTAAAAAACTGTACCACCTACGGTCTGGTTTTAGGATAGAAACTGTTTAAGAGTTTATGTGGAGCTTAAAGTGGTATTACCTTGGGATACGCAGCAGCGGCAAGGCTCTGACCTCCGGCGGGATGCTGTTTACATTTAATAAAAGACGTTTCTCCGACAGTAAACTTCGCAAGTGCGTTATGGAGGAGGCCTGGCTTAGCTCCTCACCCCTAGCAGGCGGCTTTGTAAGTCGGGGTATTTCCAGTCATCTACAGCAATTATTGGAAGTCACTAATGAATTTGGAGGACGCTTCTCTCCTATCTGATGCATCGACTCTGTCCCTCTCCTTCTAAAGGCTCCTAGTGATCCCACCTCAACCTTGAGTGGATCCATTAAATCCCTCCAGTCTCCCCGTTTTTCTGGTTTTTAAGGTGTCTTATCACTCCAGACTGCAGGAATCTGTACTCCCCCAGCTGCATCCACCAGGCAGCTGCTTGCCTTCAGCTTTTGGTGCCACTGGGACTGAAAAGTGGTAAATGAATGTTGTCTGAGCAGCGGGGGAGGACTGGCCTTACAGAGGAGATGTGACTGTGTGTTCCTGGACAGATGTGTTCATGCTCTGTGGCTATATTTACTGATTTGTAAAATCAGGAAAAAAAAATCCTGAAAGCTAGATTGGGAGCTGTTTGGAGTGTGGACAGCCTGTAACAAAAGGAGAAAAGTATATCTAACGGTTGCAGTGCCCCAGAAAACTAATGTCAGAAGAAACTGGTCAAAAAGACTGGGTATTTTAATTATTACATACTCCAAGGGACTGTGCACTGGACCTCTCCTTCAGAACTTCAGTCTAACCAACTTATCTGATGCTTTGAACAAGCACAACAAGCACAGCTTCTAACTAAAGCATCTTTGCTTTATGAAAGGAAACCCTCACAATCATTAGATAGAGAAGTATATTCCTTTTGCCCAGCCTTGCCCACAGAGACAATTCAGTAACTTGTTCTTGCTCTTGTTGCCAGTTCCATCAACACAGGCCCCCTTGCTACTTCTCTGCACTACTAGATGTTCTCTTGTTAGCTTTCTGCCATTACAGCATCTGATCTCCAGGGCAGTGGACATGCGGCTTTGTTCAAAGCTCCCTCCTGATGCTAGCTAGAACATGCATTTAGGTGCCTACGTTTTTTAATTTTGGTCTTATTGACTCAACTTACATGAAAGGAGACATCAGTAATGTCGGACAACATGGGTCCTATTCAGTTCATTAGTTTAGTCCCCATAAGGAGATAGATAAGTAATATGTGTTTATTGTTTATTTGTTGTCAAGGAAAGCTGCAGCCTGCTTTTCACTGGAGTTTGTTTCCTCTAGCTTTAATTACTTTCTATAGTGTGGGAAATCATGGGCATCAGTGGAAAGAAGTCATCTTTTTGATAGTTTTTTGCTTAAAGTAGGAATGACCTCAGACTCCTCACTGTCTTCTGGATCCTCATGTCTCCCTTTCCCTGTCTCTACTACTTAGTGATAAGATCTGCAGGGGGAGACAAAGGTCTAAGAGTGCAGCTGAGAGGGCGCAGGTACCTGGCGTGTGGCTAACTTCATCACCACATGACATGAGAACACACTTCTCACACAAAGATGCTAAATTCATCACAGATCTTTCGGTGAATCTGTACCTACTTTGCCTTACACAAGTCTTCATCTTGTCTATCTCCTGTCTTCACAACAGCTTCTTCTTTCCTGTAGCCTGTTTTCTCTTCACCAGCAATCATTACCTTTTCAACAACGAAAAAAAAAAAATAATCTCTTTGACTTGACCATGATGCATTATGACATATTATTTTTTCCCCAAATTCTTCCCAGTCCCCTTCCCCTTCCAAGGATATACCGATGTCATGATGTAGACATAACCAGACAACTGTTCAATTGGTTTTATTGTCTTTGTTTATTAGGAAATTAAATATACCAGGGACTATTCTCTGTCATCAAGGCCAGACAGTATGGATCAGCCTATGTCCGTAAAACCAAATTCTCTCACCCACCATTTCAGGGTGGCTTCATCCAAACTGCCAAGTGCGAAAATCCTCTGACAGTAGCAGCTCACAGACCATTTGGAAACTGTTCTGGACTTTGCTCTTTGGTCAATCACTCCTTGTGACGGACTGACAGTTTAACAGTAGAGGTGATCAAGTGTCAGTGCCAAGGCCTGTTATTTCTACTATAGATATATGTTTTCTAATATGGATGTATCCATCGACTTTAATGGACGTTTGACCCAGGCTCTGCATCTGATCTCATTCTCCTGGAAGTCAACAGATATTAATAGTCATTACTATTGTTATCGTTAATGTTATTGTTGTTATTATTATAGTCGTTATTAGTACTGTTATTATTATTGTAATTATAATTAAAATGACAAGCTCTCTTTCATTTCAGGGAGATTTCTTTCCCTCTGCCCCAGATCTCTCCACCTAGTTTCTCAATCGTGCCTTAATACTTGCAGTAGACCCTCTACTTTCCACGACCACTAATTTCCTCGCTACTAAAGAGCAGACACTTGCTCTCCTGCTGAGTCTCAGCATGTTCAGCAGACGCGTGTCAGCACTGCTGGTGAAGGGATCTGGGATCCTGACCTTGGTGTCCCTGCTGACTAAGGTATCAGGAGCAGTGCCTGCTTGCCCGCTGTGCCCACGTTTAGAAGAGCTGCGAGGCACTGAGCAACGGAGCTGCTCCCCATTGACAGCTGTCAGCAGGGAATTGCAAACCAGCCTGCTCCTTCCCAGCATGAGGCTTCAGGGTAGTGACAAAACAGCATGCTCTTCTTGCCCATCAGGAGGAAGGCAGGTCTCCTTGCTCCAGCCCTTGTTAGGCTACAGGCGTGCTTGTCTGTCCCCACTTCCCAGTTGCAAAGCTACTCCAGGGAACCCTATTTTCCTTCCAGCACAAAGCACCAGGGGAGCAGCAGGCTGCTCCTTTCTCCTTCTACACATTGACACTTGCTTGCAGGAATGTGGCGCGCTGTGCGCAGGGTTGTACCCTGAGGCAGGGAGTCCATCACAGCAAGAGTCCGGTTGGACAGTGTGGGATGTACACAACATGGTCTGGGCTGTGTCAGCTGGATTCAAATCACCTGCAAAGAGACATTNTATATATATATATATATATGAGATACTAAATGACAGAAAGCACTGAGAAAGGGAGTGAAATTATACAGGCTCAAAATAAAGTGCTGATTATTTATTCAAATGCAGAAGCCCTCTCTTGGGATGCTCTAATTTAAATTTCCATTTTGGAAAAAACAATGTCTTTCAACGGGGCGTCTGTATAGTGNCTTTCTCCTTCTACACATTGACACTTGCTTGCAGGAATGTGGCGCGCTGTGCGCAGGGTTGTACCCTGAGGCAGGGAGTCCATCACAGCAAGAGTCCGGTTGGACAGTGTGGGATGTACACAACATGGTCTGGGCTGTGTCAGCTGGATTCAAATCACCTGCAAAGAGACATTAATTTTTAATTGCATTACACATTAGGAAGAAGTTCTTTACACTGAGGGTGGTGAAACACTGGCCCAGCTTGCCCAGAGAGGGGGTGGAGGCCCCATCCCTGGAGACATTCCAGGCCAGGCTGGATGAGGCTCTGAGCAACCTGATCTAGTTGAAGATGTCCCTGCTCACTGCAGGGGGGTTGGACTAGATGGCCTTTAAAGGTCTCTTCCAACCTAACGCATTCTATGATTCTGTGATTTTATGAAAACAAAATAAAAAAAAAAAAACCAAACCAAAAACCTAAACAAAAACCAGAGTTAAACTAAAGGAAACATGCTTCATTTATCTTCTGTTTGTAAACACCTTTAAGCAAACACTAGAGATGAATGAATAGCTTTTCTACTTTCACTTCAAGACAATATCAAACCCCCAGCCACTTCATTGCGATTGCAGATTAGAGAGATATATATAAATTATATATATCTATATATATATATATATATGAGATACTAAATGACAGAAAGCACTGAGAAAGGGAGTGAAATTATACAGGCTCAAAATAAAGTGCTGATTATTTATTCAAATGCAGAAGCCCTCTCTTGGGATGCTCTAATTTAAATTTCCATTTTGGAAAAAACAATGTCTTTCAACGGGGCGTCTGTATAGTGCTGTATTTCAGTACACAGACTTCACAGATAATGAAGGATAAGAACACAGCTATGGCAGGATAAGGAAACAGTAAAGCCCTGTAGGGGCTGGGCTTCTGTACGGAAACTGAAACTTTGTTTTTAGAGGAGCTCAAAGGTGTTCGCTGGAAATCTTTCTGCTGGACAAGAACATTTGCAGCGTCCCCTTTTATCAGCATATTGCAGTTAAGACTTTGAGGTTAAGGCACTGGGTTTCTGAATCCATAAAATCTCTGTCTCTGCCATGTAATTCCAATCTGATACCAGGGAAATAATTTTTATTTTTTTTAATTTCTCACTTTTCTATCTGCAAACTGGGGATTGAAACAAAAGGATTTTTTTTATTGTGTGTTTGGTGCTGCTTGGAAGTGCTATCTGTTCAATATCTGCATACATGCTGTTCTCATCCAAGGAATCAAAGTGCCGTAATAAGGTAAATAAGTTGTCACTTTGTATAGTGCTCCTTCTTATTCATAACTGACACTGTGCATTGCTACCTGCATTACTTAGGTAGGAAATACTGTGAAGAGAAAGTAACTTGTCATTCTTAGGAACTGGCATTGAGTGTTTTCATAGCATTAATTTTCTGGGTTTTTTTACGGTCCTTTGCATGTGAAAGAAACGGAAGCAGACACTACCCAGGAACATGCTTATATGTGAAGCCCTATAACATCTCTGTTCAGGTCCAGCCCTCGGATGGAGAAGTTGAGAAACAGCTTCCTGTACAGCCGAAAATCATTTTTCTGGACAGGAAGGTAGGGTTTGCCCCTCTGTGGGTGGATGCTTCTATTAATTCTGTACAATTTTGACATTTCCAAACAATCCAAAATCTATGAGATGGACCTAAATATAACATAGGACAGCTTTATAAATAAATATGGCAAAGGATAGCTCTTGACTTTCATATCCTTCTTCATACACGTTTTCTACTAGACCTGAGAACCAGTAACTGTTAAAAATAAAGAAACCGAAAGCTAATGTTTTTCTATAAACATAGATTATAGGATCTAGATCCTGCACACATATTATGCCTGTGTAATTTAGGTATCAAAATTAGTTTCTTTCACTGAGAGTATGAGGAACTTAAATCTTCAACCTGACTAAACAGACAGACTGAATTTACTTAGTTTTCTTGAACTTGTGGACTCACCGTCCTCGGAGATATTTAAAAGCCATCTGGACATAGTGCTGGGCAACCCCTTCTACATGGCCCTGCTTCAGCAGCTGTGTTGGACAAAGTGACCTCCAGAGGTCCCTTCCAACCTCAATGATGTTGTGATTCTGTGAACTTAGATGCCATAGAAGATGTCAAAATTAGTTACTTCTCATAGGTGATGTGAATGTGACCCTAGATGCCTCAAGTGAAGCAACAAACCTTGCCAGACTATTGAAACAGACCTGAAGCTTCCAGAGCTGGTTCCTCTGAGTTTAAGCTCATCTTAAAGAGTTGTGATGAGCTTTATGGCACTTGTAACACATAAGATGTAGACACAAACTACCTTCTCACTGATCATTAAAAAATTATTACAATAGTTAATAGAATCGTAGAATGGTTAAAATTGGAAGGGACATTAAAGATCACCTAGTTCCAACCCCCCTGTTGTGAACAGGGGCACCTCCCATTAGACCAGGTTGCTCAAAGCCCCATCCAACCTGGTCTTGAACACTTCAAGGAATGGGGCATCTGCAACAGTTAAACCCTTGTTAAGCTCCCTGTTCAAACCACTAAAACTTTCCTCTTGTTGAGGAGGCAAGACTTTAATTCTTTTATTTTTTTATTCTTCACAGGGTCAAAGAGTTGACAAACTGGGGCCTCCCTCAGAACCCTGGGTTGTATCAGCTCACCTCAAGGGCTCCTCCGAGGCTGTGCTAAAAGGTTTGGATGTATTTTCTTATAGCAAGGGTGACGGAAAAAAGCTGTGTGGAATGGTGGTGACAAATTTAGGAGTTCCTACTGAGAAAGACTGGATTTGAAAGATAGTCTTTGGGCTGAAAAAAGAAGGTTGCAGTAGAAGTTTGATGAACTGCCCAGTCACATGCAAGAGAAAGAGAAGCTTAGAAAAGTATTCTCTTGTTCTGGCAGCTTAAAGGGAGTATATCCAGTACTTTTCCTTGAGAAGACATATCTTAAATTAAAAAAGAAAAGAATGAAGAATTAGAAATCCTAAATCCTGATTTTCAGTTAATGTTAATTTGGACAATTTCCTTAGGATCAATGACAATTTGTTTGTCCCAGCAAAGGATCTGGACAAGTACAGACAGAAAAAACTGCTTATTGTTTCTAATTAGCCTACTTCAAAGTGAAAATGTTTTTCAGGAGGGATCTAAATGTTTCATGATTAACTCTAACTGTGGAAATATTTCCCCTGAGGTTACTGAGGCTATGAACTTGCTTAGATATAGAACCTTGTTTAAGTACAGTGTTGTGGAGGATCATACTCTTTTAAACTGGAAAGTGGAAATTATATTGATTATAAAGTATCCTAACTTTCATAACTATGATCTTAAAATATAAGCAAAAAGTGCACACACTGAAAAATGAGATTTCCTATTTCAGGTAAAGTATTTTGTTTGCAGTAAAAGACATTCATGTTTTATCTTTGATTTGAAAAGTTGACATTTGGAAAAAATAAGTGGCAATCATGCTGTAGATCAGAGCTTCTCGACCATTCAGTCCATGTGTTTGGTAATTAGAAATTCTTCCTACCTCATCATTGTTCTAGATTTGCAGTTTAGAAAAATCCTTTGGTCTTTTTTGTTGTTTTTCATGCCTTTTCAAGGTGGTTCACTTCATAGGTTTAGGAACATAGATGCAGTTAATGGCTAATAGTAGGAGAAAAGGGAGGAAGGGAGAAAGGGAGGAGGGGAGGAAGAAAGGAAGGAAGGAGTTAAGGAAGGGAAAAGAAAGAGAAGAAGACAAAAAGAAAAGAAAGAGAGGAAGAAAAAGAGAAAAAAGAAAGACAGAAAAGGAGAAAAAGAGGGGGGGGAAAGAAAGAAAAGTCACTGAAAAGAAATGCACTTCACATTCTTTAAAAGAAACATGCATCAAATTAATAGTCAATAAACTCCAGCAAAGAAAGAACTGCATAGTACAGATGTTCTGCATGTAATAGTTTGCTGCAGTTTTTCCTTTGATAAACGTCCTTATTGCACTCGTCTTTTGAAGCATATGAAAGCAGCATTTAATCGAAATGGGTCCCGTCTAGCACACTGAGACTGCTTCATCTGACAGCAGCCAAACTGCCTCATGGAAAGTAGTTTAGCTCCAAATTAGCTTGCTTCTACGTTAAATACCAGCTTGCCTGAGAGATCTTCGTGAAGACTTCCATATATATCTGTAATATTCTGAGATTTGAAGCATATGTGCCTGAAAGCTGAGATAGCCTCTGCTGAGAAGTACAGTACAGTACTCCAGGCTTCATCATAGACTAGAAATGGCAATTATAAAGTATTTGAACGCAGCTGACAAGACCCTCAGTAAAAGCCGTCTTACAGTGAGTATCAGAGCCAAGAAAATCTTGGTAGCCTGGGCAGATACTGTCATAAGGAGGATCATATGTGTAGTAGATAAATAGCCGAGCCAGGATCAGACTGGAGCAATTAGAGAAATCTGGATTCCCACATCTTCACCAAGTCTATTCACAGTATAATTTACTGCTTATTTATACATCACGGCTGGTCCTGGAGACTAAATTAAATTGAGAGTTTAGTGTGTTAGATGCTGTACAAAAATAGAAAAAAAATATACAGTTAAACAAAACTAACTGGGATATTACTATATTAAATAATACTGGATCATGGAGAGAATAAACTTTTTCTTTTCTGTTGCTAAATCGTTAAAATGTGGCACTCTTTTTCCCAGGACCTTGTTTCAGGCAATGTATGGCCATGGTTCAGAAGTCGACACAGCAAGGAAATAATCTCAGCAGGCATTTCACATTACAACATCTCTGTTTGGAAGCTGTAAGAGTTTAAGTGGTTTGGCCAGGGCATGACAGTTCTTCAGTGCCAAAGAACAGATCCTGGCACAGTTTAGTTTGTATCACATAGGTGTAAGCACAAAAAATGGGATAAAAACAGTGAGAAACTGTCCTGCAGTCTGGCCTACCATCAAAAACCTCGTTTCCACCTGCTGAACATTCCTATGCATTTGTGATTGCAAGATGTCTCACAAAGGTGTTTCTTACTTCATCACTTTGTTCAGTATCATGGATATGGGCTTGGCAGAGGATAAATGTTCTCCTCACATTCCAACTTTATATACCTTCACCTGTGCTGCTTAATGGCAGTAAAATATTCAGCCACCTGTTTCATAAAGCAAATGGTTATTACACGTTGTCTTTGAGCAGGCAAAAGTCTGTGTTTGTGATCACTGGAGCAAGTCCAGCATCCTAAGGAAGTTCTGCCTTCTCACCCCCACCTGAACCAACATTTTGAAACTTGTCGATCTTTAGGATTTTACCCCTCTCTTTCCAAGAGCCTGAATGAAGCCCAGACTTGGTCAGCATTGCTCAAAAGCCAGGAGTTGGCTGCTGCTCAAAGATACACACAATAAAATGGATATCCAGTTGCAAAGTAAATTATAATTTTTAACAAGAGCCTACAAAGCTAACAACCATGACACGTGTAAATGTGGGTCAGAATGTGTTCCCTGATAGCTTAGAACAAGACACAAAGTGATGGAGAACCAATCTCTCACACGTTCATTTTAATGCTGCCCATAAAACTTTCCCCTGCCAGGCTTCTAGCTGAAAGTCTCTCCTATATGATGACAGAGCAGTCACCACAGATCTGTTTAATGGACAAATTTCTTTCAAAGCATCTGAGAGGGTTGGAGAAAAGTTCAAAATGGTTTAACAGTAGGACTGGAGGTAATATAATCATATACTAGGTTGCCCAGAGAAGCTGTGGCTGCCCCATCCCTGGAGGGGTTCAAGGCCAGGTTGGACAGGGCTTGGAGCAACCTGGGCTAGTGGGAGGTGTCCCTGCCCAGGGCAGGGGAGTGGAACTAGATGATCTTTAAGGTCTCTTCCAACTCCAACCATTCAGTGATTCTATGAACATGCACAAATAATGAGGTGAAACACCTACAAATCAGAAAAGGGTCAAAACAGTCAGCTTTTTTTCCCCTTAGCTGCAGTAGCTGGCTCTTTAACACCATCCCTTTAGGACAGAAAATAGTCTCACTAATACTCTCCTAACCTTGGTTACATATTTTGTCACAGAAGACATAAATTAAATAAAAAAGATGAGCATCTGGAACTTTCTAGTGTATCTGTATAGCCCCCATTACGTTTGCTTGATCCCCTTAACGTCTATATTCATGTTACACCCCCACGACATGGATATATGCAGTAAATGATATTACACAATAAGCTCAAGGAACCAAGATTCAGAAGCCAAGGACCTCCAGTCCACCAGGAATTTGGTGTCCAAACACCCCTGATGACCTAACCCTATGTGAAATTTGTGGGGTTAGACATATTTACCATGAAGAAGGACACTGAATACAGGCTTTTTGAAGTCCCCTTAAAGTCGCAAGGACTCTCTGAGATGCTTAGGTGGCACTTATCTGGATGCTGTTCATTGCCATGCAATTTTTTATTACTCTGCAGGCCTCACCCAAGTGCAGGTCATAGATGGATGTGCAAGCTTTTCCAGTCTGGCTGTCTCCAGCTCAGGTAGAAACTGGAAACTTGTGTTCACTGTCACATCACCTCCAGGTAAGCTCCATGTTCTGCATTTTTTTCATTTTGATAACTGGATTCAAAACCCTACAGGTGGTCTGGATTAATAAAAAGGGGGTTAAGCTTTATTTGAATGAGTGGAGCTATGCCAAACCTCTAAATAATCTAACTTCTGTTACACATCCAAGCTGGCGTTAACCAGGCAGCAAGAGGGCTGGGTGATTCCTGTGCTATTCATGCAAGATCCCTAAATTAAAGATGAGTTCTTATAGAGAAATATGTCACCAGGTGCCTCTTTCTCTCTGGACTGCCTAGCTATGTAACCCATGTAGGAATCAGGTACTTCAGGTCAGCTAAGCTGTCAGAGCAAACTTTTTCCTATAAATTGAGTTCTCTCATTCACTCTTTTTTTCCTGTTTGTATTCAGAAATTTTCCATCTGTGTGACCATTTATCTGCACCTGGTCATCTTTATGGGTGTGACAGGTTATGAACACTCAGAGCATGCCTATAGGACTGGGTTCTACTAAGAGTATCTCTGAGCAACCCAGTGATTGTGAAGGGGTAGGTCTGCTTATGCCTCTTTAGAAATACCAGCTGAAGGGGATGCCAGAACCTCAAGGGAAAGGTACCACATAAACTCTGGTTTGTAAAAGCCTCAGGACATCTGTAAAGAGAAGCACCAACTGTTTGAGGGCCTGAGTTTATCTACAAATCTGATTCTGAAGGTATATAGGTGTCAAAGTGCTGCTTTCTTGTCTCAGAATGGCTGCTGGGGCACATCAGTGGAGAAGCAGGAACATGCTCTCCAGTATGCAGTCCAAAGACATATTAAGATATAGGTTTTGTAAGACCATGTCTAGCACGGAGCCCTCAACACAGGAAGGACAAGGACCTGTTGGAGCAAGTTCAGAGGAGGGCCATGAAGATCATCAGGGAGCTGGAGCACCTATCCTATGAGGACAGGCTGAGACAGCTGGAGTTGTTCAGTCTGGAGAAGAGAAGGCTCCAGGGAAACCTTACAGCAGCCTTCCACTACCTTAAGGGGCTACAGGAAAGCTGAGGAGGGACTCTGGATTAGGGAATGGATTAGGGAATGAGAAGTAACGGTTTTAAGCTGAAATAGGCTAGATTTAGATTAGATATAAGGAAGAAATTCTTCACTGTGAGGGTGGTGAGCCCCTGGCCCAGGTTGCCCAGAGAAGCTGTGGATGCCCCATCTCTGGAGATTTTTGAGGTCAGGTTGAATGGGGTTTTGAGCAATCTGGTCTAGTGGGAGGTATTCCTGCCCAAGGGAGGGGGTTTGGAACTAGATGGTCTTTAATGCCCATTCTAACCCAAACCATTCTATGATTCTATGTGTAAAGTCTCTATTCTGGTATTCCATACAGATAGATAGATAGATAGATAGATAGATAGATAGATAGATAGATAGATAGATAGATAGATAGATAGATAGATAGATAGATAGATAGATATAGATATAGAAGATCTGTATAGATCATAGAATCATAGAATCATAGAATCACAGGGTTGGAAGGGACCTTAGTAGATCATCTAGTCCAACCCCCTGCCAGAGCAGGGCCACCTTAGAGCAGGTTACACAGGAACGCGTCCAGGCGGGTTTGAATGTCTCCAGAGACGGAGACTCCACCACCTCCCTGGGCAGCTTGTTCCAGTGCTCTGCCACCCTCAAGGGAAAGAAGTTCCTCCTCATGTTTAGATACAGATATAGATCTTCTAGATCTAGATTTAGATCCAGAGACAGATATAGATATAGATATCTCCACATACATATATAACTGGAGACTCATCAGGTGGAAACAAGCCTAAGAAGGTAGAAGATAGAAATATTTCCAGGAGAGGTAAGGTCTGTGTGTGTGTCCCTGCATAGAGCCCTGTTGAGTACTCCTTTGAAGTGCTGAACATAATTTTGATTATGCATGTTCAGAGATCATCTCAAAAAGGAGTAGGTACAGCAGGGGAGGGCTGAGCATTTTTTTAATGAAAAAGCTCCAAGATAGTGTGGCTTGTTTCAGCTAGAAAATACAGAGAAGGCTAATCAACATCAAGTGTTGCCCGTGGCTTTGCAGAGGGAGAACTGGGGTGCAGGGTGTACTTGGAGGTGGGACTTTAAAGTGGGGATATATATGTATTTTGAGGGTGTATGCTGCCAAACACCTGCAACTCCCATTGCCTTCCCTTCAGTGAGAGCAGATGGAGGCTCAGCACCTCACAGGATCCAACTCTTTAGGGGGAAGTACAGCTTAATGAAATGAGTTTTGAAAGCTACTTCAAGGGAGTCACAAAATCTCTTTTCTTCTGAACAAAAGACAAATTCAGATCCCTTTTATGAAACATTTAGCCAGTCAGAGTGCTGCAAAGAGATGTTTACAGCTAGCAATGTGGACGGCTGATGCATTTGTGTATCATCTGTGTAAATCAGAGTATTGTACACCATTGCAAAAGTACACACCAAACAAGCAATCTCCTTCGCTTGTTTGTAATTGGGAACCATGCCAGAGACAGAATAAAGGCTTTTATATGCCCAGACTCTTACTGAAGGTATTCACTTATTGGTTGAGATAGACAAACAAAAATTTATCAATCAAATAGTAGGTGTTTCACATGCATTTTGATGACCAGGTTTCTGTCTGTACCCTGCCATATTTTGTGATTTGGAGACAGCTCAGAAGATGCAGCTGATGTTGAATGCAATAATCCCAAGTGGTAGTTCCTGGGGAGAGTGGACTATTCATAGCACTGCTGCATAGTCTTGCTCCTTGTTTTACAGTAATATTCACTTAACTGAAAGGGATCCCAATGGGCTTGATCCATACATTTTCCATTTAAACCAATAGCAGTCTAGTCAATCACAGAATCACACAGAATCACAGAATCATAGGGTTGGAAGGGCCCTCTGGAGCTCATCCCGTCCCACCCCCTGCCAGAGCAGGGTCACCCAGAGCAGGGGGCACAGGAACGCCTCCAGGCGGGTTTGAATGTCTCCAGAGACGGAGACTCCCCCACCTCCCTGGGCAGCCTGGGCCAGGGCTCTGACACCCTTAAGGTAAGGAAGTTCCTTATCATGTTTAGGTGGAACTTCCTGTGCTCCAGTTTGTGCCCGTTACCTCTTGTCCTGTCCCCGGACACCACTGAAAAGAGCCTGGCCCCATCCTCCTGACACCCACCCTTCAAGTATTTATAAGTGTTGATTAAGTCCCCCCTCAGCCGTCTCTTTTCCAGGCTAAAGAGACCCAATTCCCTTAGTCTTTCTTCATAGGAGGGGTGTTCCTGTCCCCTAATCATCTTTGTAGCCCTGCTAATCTATCCCAATCTATCAGAGTAGTGCGAAGAACCTTTAAGCATCAGTCTGCATAGAGTCCTTCATACCTGTGAGATTACTTGTCTCCTCTCAACTGAAGTTCATATGTGTTTGTACCTGCAGGCAAATTTTTCCCAATTGGAACATGCATCCCACATTGTTCAGACGAAGCTCTGCATTGTTCTATTGGACAATATTGACACAAATCTAATTAGTTTCAGATGAAAGTACTTACAGCTACTTACCCTAGTCTCCAAGCCTCCATCTGACAGGGTTTCTGATTTTTTTTAATGAATTAATGAAAAAAAATAGCTTTTCGATTTTTATTAAAAGTAGAACTCAAATAAGTAAAAGAAATATCCATCTGTCAAAATGATTAAAATTGTGGGGTTAGAAC
Organism: Rhinoptilus africanus; assembly: GCA_013400135.1. Lineage (NCBI taxonomy): Eukaryota > Metazoa > Chordata > Aves > Charadriiformes > Glareolidae > Rhinoptilus > Rhinoptilus africanus. Next base: position 62,617 of record VXBO01010696.1, on the reverse strand, counting down.
TGATAATGAGGTAGGTAGTAACACAGGTAATGAGCTGATGTGCTAATACACGTCCTTCAAATTGGTCTACAAGAGAGTGCCAGGGCCAGTTTTCTTAAACTTCTGTCCTTCCCAGGCACGTCTCTCCATTCAAAAACCATTTTGGAAGCTTTTCTGGGAACTAAAACCTCTCTGTATTTCTGATTTTTAAAAGGGCAGTATTAGGCACCTTCCAGTCCATGAAGCTCAGATGCTGAGACCTAATGAACTCTTGACCATAGAAACTATGAGTAGTGGCTGGCTTGATTCTGACTTCATTTGCGCAAAACTTTATTATGTCTGGTTGAAGAGCATTACCCAAAGCTTGAGCGTGGCAAAAGACAAAATATTTACAATGCTAACAGCAAGGACACTGACTTTTGTTTTTATTTTTAATGCTCATTATTGACATGGTGGAAAATATGAACAAGTTCACTGGGAGTTTTCTGCATCACAGACTTAAGCTTCAAGAAACTGAATGTTCCTAGGTTCCCCATAATTTACACTGATATGAATCAATGACTAAAAACCATGTATGACTTAACACCTTTCTTGTCACAACCAGCTTCTCTGTCTTGCTCGACGGAATATGCCTGTTTTCTGTCTGGGCCTGATTCTTTTGGCCTCAGAAATAGAAACTTTCTGAATGTATTTTCTGGGTTTGGTAGTCAACTGGACAAATTTGTGGAAGAAAGATTAAGGATTGTTACATACAAAAAAGGCCGCCGCTCCTCCAGGAAGCACTGAAAGCTTGAAACTTACATTGGAGAAACAGTGTTTCATGTTTGGTTTGTCCTGGTACTCAGTCCTAAATAAATATTGTTGGATAATGTGGGATCTGAAAATAGATGAACTTAGCTGTTGTTCCTGTATGCGTTTTTAACAGCAGCATCACTGTTGAAAGGCTATAACCTGGTGTTCTAGCTGTGAAACCAGGGTTCTTACTTTTGTAATAAACTCTGACTGCTTTAAATTCTCAGGGGCTAAGTTTACGGTGCTGTCTCAGCCATTTACCATCTTCCCTGGCCCCACGGGAGTGAAAGCCAGCATGATCCTTGTTGTCATACTGAGTTCAGCAGCATCAGCATTCATCCTCACTCTTGCCTTCTGCTGGTTCAAGAAGAGCAAAAGCAACAGTAAGTTGGAAATGCCCACTAAAATTTATACTTGCAGACTCCCTATTTTATTTAACAACTCTCCAGTGTGCCCACAAAAGGATTCTGAGAGCGGCTCTTTGAGAAAGCTCTGAGAATTTCATCGCTTAGCAGCATAGTTTGTAGTTCAGGGTTATAGTTTTTTGCCGGTAACGTATGCCTGAGTCCCGGCAGAAAAAAAGTATGATGAAGATCAGATTTCTATAGCACAGATAAGGAATCGAGAAAAGAAGGAAATATTTGCTATGATTTCAATGATCCATTCTGCCACTGCATTTCCCTGATAAAGGATGACATAGCAAAATATCGCTGTGGTGAGGTTGTGCAAAGCCTTGGTGCTGAGGACCAGACACAGCCGCGGGGCGAATGCCACTGATTCAGCGGCACAGCCACACTCACAGCCCGCATCACACTGTCAGCCTCATTCGAGTCAAAGTGGTCACGGAAGGGCTGCAGCTTCTCTGGAGTTCTCCCCCAAGCAAATCCACACCTCTACTGATTTACCTTAAGGTTGCTTTCTTTTTAGAATTGACCTTAAAATAAAAAAAAATAGGTACCTCAAGGAGGCTTTCCCACTGAAGGAAGCATAAAGTTATTTGTGTAAGGCAAGAACTGAAGAGAAAAGGAGGTGACTATAATTGTTGGGGGCTTGATTGCCAAACAGCCACCTTAAACTCTGGATATGTTGAAAGTTACCAATAGATTGGCCTTTTAGATATGCTAACTGATGCTGGGACCTAGCCAAATGTACAAGAAACCCGTAGTGGAGGAGCAAACGCTCATCCCAGTTAGTAAGACATCTCCCATTAATTTCAAGACCTTCTCACCAGCTTCTCCAAACTTTTTCTTTCAAGTAACTTTGCAAATCCAGACCAAAGTGTCTTTCTCCTAAATTGCACCATGAGCACTAGCTGCAATCAGGTCTGAATTACTCGTGTTACTGAACATGGTGACAACATAAGGAAAGATTTTGCTGAAGAGAATGGGTAGGATCCCTAATGGTAAAACACAAGATGGTATGAACATAAAAGAACTCCCCTGACTTTTGGGCAGAAAAAACACTTCTAGATTATCTGCCAATTCACCAGAAATACATTGTTGCTTGAATTGACAATTACTGCTGAGCTGAAGATGGATTGAGAGTGATGTGACTGTATGTTTCATTACAGAAACGAGGACTGAACGAGCTGATGTACCAAAGGCCAAAGCACCCCATAAACAAGCACAGCCTCATGCAGATCACAACCAGCCTTGCCATAATCAAGGAGAAAATAAAAGTGGTGTGCCTGTAGCAGCAGGTGAGACTGCAGTTTGGCAATAATTCAAATTTATAAACAGAAGGACATCAAAATTCAGCAGGGGTTTCCTAACAAATTATAGGTTTGTATAAGATCAATGGCACAGTTCTTTTCAGAAGGTTTATCACTCTGTTACCTCCTCCTTCTCCTCCCTGATGTCATAGAATCATGGAATCACAGAATGGTTTGGGTTGGAAGGGACCTTAAAGATCGTCCAGTTCCACCCCCCTGCCCTGGGCAGGGACACCTCCCACCAGCCCAGGTTACTCAAAGCCCCATCCAACCTGGCCATGAACCCCTCCAGGGATTGGGCAGCCACAAATTCTTATCTCCTTTTCATCTCCTTTTATCTCCTTTTTATCTCCTGTTATATGCATTGTGTGAAATCCTAGCTCCACTGATGGCATCAGCATAATCCCCCTTGAGCTCAACGAGTCCATGATTTCACCTGTTGTGTTTGGAGTTGGGCAGTGACCAACATTCCCACAATTTCCCCAGCATGCCTGGAACAAGAGGGTTTCTCCCTGCCCAGGTCTCCAAGTGCTGTGGCAATAACCGCACAGTGTTCAAAAAGCTCTGGATAAGTTCGCAGGAGTGGAGGACACGTGCTGTGGGGGACAGCGAGGCACACTGGAGGTAGGACTCATTTGTGTGGTCTCCATTGCCTCCACCATTGCCTCACTGGACCTTCCTTCTGTGCTTTCTGAACAGGGAGTCCAAGCCAGCCCCTCAAAGCAACTCCATTCCCACCCACCCCCTCCGTTTGTCCCCCAGGGTCCCTGCCACAAACAACCTTCTTCCACACACTTCCTTGAGACTTGTTTTTTCATCATCTGCTGATCAAACACGACTTCTTCTGAGGTCAGGGAAAAGCAGACAGCCTTGGGGCCGTGTGGCTGGCAGCACAAAGCATCGGCTTCCCTCGCTGCAAGTGTGAAATAAATGTTCTCATTGTAGTTGGGTTGGTTTTTTTATTTTCTTTTTTGTCTCACCTGCCAACAGCACAGATCTAAGGGCATTCAGATAACCCTGCTGAACCGCCCATTTACTCTGTTTTGGGAATTTCTCTTTCCTCCTCCTTCCCAAAGTCTGTGGATTACATAAGAGGCAGGGAGAGGTGAGCTGGAGTTTTATCTCCTTTTAATTAACATCTATCACAAAAGCAGAGGGAGAGAGAGAAGGAGAGAGGAAATTCTGCAGTTTATGTGTTTTGATATTTGCTGTACTCCTCCAAAACACAGCATTCAGCTGTGTGCCTTAGGATACATATCTGCTATAAATTCATTTTTTATCTAATTTGTCTGAGATCTAAGCTTCCTGTGGAGGTCTGAGATCAAAGGATCTGATTCTGTCTGATGTCGGCTCTGACACATAATGCGTGCTGACTTAGTTCTGTCTATAAACTCGCAGTGGGAGGCTGCCATTCTCCCTTGGCACCTTTACATAGTGAACTTTCATTTTGGTTGGGGAGGCTGACAGGTATAGCGTTGATTGGAGCCGTCTTGTAAATAATTCATGGAAAGATTTTTTTGTCAGAAAAAGGCAATCCAGCCACTTAAAGTCTTTTAGGAATAGTTGCAAGACAAAAAGATTCCCCGATATGTTCAAATCTAAACAAGGATAACAATATCTTAAGTGAATTTAATACATATGACTTGGAAACGTCTAATGTTTGATTTCCCCTTATTTAAAGTGCTGTTGGTTTTGGAGAGAGAGAGAGAGAGGCGAAATCAAAGCTGCAATCTTTTTGTTTAGTTTCTGCTTTATAGCTGTTCTCCCCAAAAGAAACCCACCTTTCTAATACAATTAAGTATTCGGAGCCTTTATTACTAACAAGCACAGTAAGTCCTCCAAGGCAGTTTTTCCTCTCTGGGTACTTATACAGTGCAAAGTCCAGTAGAGGGAGGGGCCCTGGTTGTTGGCCCAGAACAAGTAGCTGAGGATGGGGATAAGGAAGAAAGCTTTATGTTTTATACAGTACTGCAGGGAAGAAGGGATTAAGATATTACCTTGTCTGACCTTGGCATAATGAAAAATCTCCTCAGCTTCATGTAATTGTCTCTCTCTTGAATTAAACAACTTTTGATTGAGTAACGTATGGTTAAGAGGACAGCACCTGGTGTTGGAGGAACATATTGTTTCTTTTTGCAGGTTATTCCAGTGGTTCATCACCTTCACCATTGAAAAATTATATCTTCTAACAGCTTACATTTCCTACCTTCAGTTTCCAGTCCTTTCCAGTATTATACGTTACTGATATTTATCCTGGACTGCTGGGCCACCATTGCTCAGAAGTCACTGTTGTATTAATGAAGAGGTTCTCCCACTCCCTGGATATGGCCTGCATCCCTTGCTCCTAGGTTGCTCAAATCAACTTCTTCTTTTCTACCAGTTTGCCGTTTTTCCCAGCACTTACAAAAGTGCATCAGAATCAATTTTAGTTTTAATTCCAAACCACTGGTGGAAACACTATCATCCATTCAGTAGTAGTGTCTGGTACTGCCACACATCCCCATCTCTGAGAATAATTTCCCATATATAATTACTGCCTCAGCTCTGTCTGTCAGCTGGTACCTAATCCAGTTAATTGTATGCTTTATTGATCTTGAATAGTTTGTATTTAATTTTAAAAAATCAGGATGTTTTAAATTACTGTGTCATTTAAATCTCAAGGCAGCATCCTTGAAACTGCTTGTATCCAGAAAAATCTTAGCCTCCTACATTAATTCAAACTCACTTGAAAGACCTATTTTCACAGTTGAAAATGGCACCTTTGAAGATGAAGAGGGCATCAGTACATGTGAAGAAAAAACATGAAGCTTTGCTATAGTGGATCATGTCATGGTCATCTTGTTTATAGAATCATAGAATAATTTAGGTTGGAAAAGACCTTTAAGATCACCAAGTCCAGCTGTTAACCTAGCACTGCCAAATCCACCACTAACCCATGTTCCTCAGCACCATGTCTTTTAAACACCTCCAGGGATCCTGACTCAACTACTACCCTGAGCAGCCTGTTCCAAAGCTTGATAACCCTTTCAGTGAAGAAATTTTTCCTAGTAACTAATTTAAACCTCCCCTGGTGTAACTTAAGGATACTTCCTCTAGCCTTGTTGCTTGTTACTTGGGAGAACACATCTACCCCCACCTCTCTACAACCTCCTTTCAGTAGTTGTAGAGAGGGAGAAGGTCTCCCCTCAGCCTCCTTTTCTCCATGCTGAACAGCCCCAGCTCCCTCAGCTGCTCCTCATAAATTGAAATTGAAAACTATGTATGTACAAGTTGAAAAAAAGCCACACTTCATAACAGGAAAAAAAAAGTACTAGCATGAAGAAATAGGGAAATTGTAGAAAATAAATGAAGATAGGGGAAAATCAGTTCAGTAAATAGAATTCCAATTAATGAATTGTAGAAAGGGAGAATGAATCTGAGCAAAAGGTCTGAAAAACCACGGGAACTAATGTTCCAGGCTGCAAAGGGTTAAACTTCAAGGACAAACCTGAAAAGTAAGGAATGGTAACAATACATTTTCTGGGTTCATTTGTGATAAGAACCTGTAATATATGAAGATGAGTGGATTACAAAAGCTGACGTTGTCCATTAACACATGACATATGTGGACTAGGACTAGCTCTGGATTTAGAACAAGTAAAAAAGCGGAGAAGTGAAGCAAACTGCCAATCCTGCACTGAAGCGACAGCATAACCTGTCAACTCAGAAGTCATCTGCTGTAACACTACAAGTGATTCTGCCTCCGTGGTTGATAACCATTTGGTTTATTAAGATGTAAACATTTTTAGTTTCCACATGAAATATGTATGGTTTACATTTTTCTGCATTTTTTCAACATATTTTTTTTTTAACAGCTTTGCAGGTCACAGACTCGGCCTTGAGTAGGATTCAAATGTTGGAAATGTTCTGCCTTATATTACAGCTTGATTCATAGAGGGTTGATGCATTTTATAGGTGTGTAGTATCAGTCCTAGCAATACGTAGCTGGTTAAACAGCTCTATTCTACATATTTTATTGTTAAGCATTTATCGAAATATTTGTTAACCATTGGAAAATTCTCTAGGAGCTGTTAGTGTGTCAATAAGAACAAACCAGCTGTTTTGGTTGCTTTCTATTTATCTGCGGAAAGAACTTATGGTGGTTTGGTTTTAACAACTTATTTCTGTAAAACTAAAATTTGTGGACGACTACAATTATTTCTCCAACAATAACTTTTTTTTTCATTAATGTCTTGAACACACGGTAAAGTCACAGAAGGGCAAGAAACATGCTTTTTTCGGTGGTGCCCAGTGACAGGACAAGAGGTAATGGGCAGAAACTTGAGTATAGGAAGTTCCACGTAAACATGAGGAGGAACTTCTTTCCCGTGAGGGTGGCAGAGCCCTGGCCCAGGCTGCCCAGGGAGGTGGTGGAGTCTCCGTCTCTGGAGACATTCAACCCCGCCTGGAGGCGTTCCTGTGCCCCCTGCTCTGGGTGACCCTGCTCTGGCAGGGGGTGGGACAGGATGATCTCCAGAGGGCCCTTCCAAACCTATGATTCTGTGATTCTGTGAAGGTAAGGTCTTACATTTATTGTAAAGCACAAACAAGTCTTGCTTTCACAGATACGGAAGGAACAGGGGCAATGGGACATGCCACAGGCCAACTGGAGGAGCTGAACCTGCAGCCCTGTGAAGCCAAGTCAGTGAGAAAGATGAGCACTGCCCAGCGTAAGGCAGGTGACAGAGACCCCTTTTCTTCAGCTAGGAAAAATGACAATCACCAACAGGTACATTGCATAACATCTCCTGGTGACTCTCTGGAACTTCAGCAGCCAGTTGTCCCGGGACAATCCAGCCACAAGGATGGCCCCCAGCCTTCAGCTGGTTACAAGAAGGAAAGAGAGAAGTCCGAACGGATGCCCAAACTTCAGAATGATGTTGGAGAACATGTTGCCGTGGTAGCAGCAGAGGTGTAAGAGAAGTGATGTGAGGTGGTGGACCACTGTCAAAGCAAACTTTGCCGTCAATGTGAAGCTGAGTCTTTGTCTCTGTGATCAGAGGAAAACCAAGTTGCCACACTGCTCATGTACAAACGAACCTGTTTCTTGGATCTGCAGCCAGCTGGGAGGGTCTGGCCATGTCTGTGATGTTTAGCTTCCAAAACAGGGGGGGGTGCATGCAAACTGCCTGTTGCAAAAGTCCTTCTAACACCTCTAAAACTCTCTTCAAGAGTTGTTTGGGGGACTGCTAGTTGGCTCGCTAGGACAGCTTGGAGATTACCTTCAAAAGCATTAGGGATTAGCCTAACAGTGCAGATGACGGGATTTCTGACACTTTAGTATACTAGCACTGATGTAGTCTTAGTGTTCAGAGCAATGTTGATTGGTATGTACGTATATAAATAAATATATATGAATTTTCCCATTTCTTCCAATCATGCCTTTAGTTTTATTCACAGGCCAGTAATAAATCTTTTCCTTTTTCTGAGGAAATCCAAATACATATTCAACTTCCATTTCATTATGACTTCCATTGCTCTCTTGTAAAATCTGTGTTGTTATTTTTGTATTAATTAAAGTATTTCACTGAGTTAAATCTTCACCACAGCATCATTTCCTACTGCTCTTAAATCACTGGCTTGTTATGGACACTAGTCTTTATGAATTATAATATCAATGCTGATGCTCCCCCATTGCTCAGAGAATTCCTCTGTGCTTTGCTTTACTGAGCTGGAAGATGAGGAACTTTATTATGCCCTCTGTGTACCATAAAATATTTGCTTGCGAGGTGGCCTGGTTGCACAAGACAAAATTTATAGTCCTCTGCCGAAAACATACTTAAGTAGAAAGACGAGGTTTCTGTCCAGATCAGCAGCGGAAGAGAAGGTAAGAAACCTTGATTTGAAAAAAAAAAAAAACCCAAACCAAACCAAGACCAACTACAAACCAGTTCACTCCAAGCTGAAGGAGCTAAAGTGCACATTCTGGGCAGTGAGCTACACAGATTTCTGGGCACAAAAATAAATTCACTAGCATTGGCTCCTGCTCTGTGTTGTGTTTATAAACATCATTTTGAGGGGAAAACAGACTGAGTTGAGCTAGGTTTCTGGCTGACTGCACAGGAGCTTTTCTGACTTAGGACAGTTGAGGATGAGGGCCTTATGTTATTAAGTGCAATAGATCAGCCTTTCTAACCTCTTCCATGATGTGCAAAAGCCATTTCTTACAGTATTTTCTGCAGAGGCCAAAACATTCTTTTATGTGAATCATCATGCTAGATCCCTAAGGCTCACGATTCAGGCTCTGAATAAAAAGATATACCTTGCAGAGACATCCAGGTTTGGTGAAATGATTTGGAGACCTTTCCTCTCCTCCACAGCTGATACCCACTTTTAGATGCTTTCACATGGCAGAAGATCCTTTTCTCTGCAGAAATATAATTTCTCTATTCCCTGAACTCCACTCCCCTTCCGTAGTTCTACTCCAAGTAACTCTGTCACATCCAAGCAGTGTGAAAGCAAATAATATATAATTACAAATGTCAGAATGTATGCAAATAATATGGAATGTAAATTATATGCAAACTTTATACAACGGAGCCTTCTTTTGGGGAGAAAAAAAATCAGACATATTAGAAACAGTTAAGGGCTTTAATTAATCCTTTAATTCATAATCCTTTTGTTTATCCATACTTTGTTTACAGAATAAGTAATGTCTTGCATGTCTAGACATCTAATGGAATAAGCAGGGCTAAAAAATGTTTCACTGCTGCATTATCCATCTTGATTTCCCACAGTGCTGTGCATTAACTGGGTGAGTGGTGGAGCATGGGAAAGAAGTGGGGAGAAAGTGAAACGAAACATCATAAAAAGTTAATGGTTGGACTTGATGATCTTAAAGGTCTTTTCCAACCTAAACAATTCTATGATTAGTGCAAACATGAAGTGAATCCTGAATAACTAAGAATTTTAGCAGATATTTTGTTGTCTATTGTGAAAAAAAAAATCACTGTAGGGATCAGTTCGAAAGAAGATGTGACTGACACTTAGTGGCTGAAGAACATTGTTAAACATGAGATGGTATCTTTTCTAAAAGTAATTGGTTTTAGGCTGATTGCAACAGCACTTGGATGAAATGGGATCCTCCTGCTTTGTAGAAGATCCAGATATATTTTGAAAATCTTTCCATCTAGACAGATGAAGGAAACAAATAGCCTCTCACTCTTACAGGGAATGTATGGTTAGATGACAGGACGTAACCAAACTGCTCCAGAATGTCCTGGGCAAGGTAAAGAAAGAGAACATATTTCTCATGTCCCAAGCCAAAAGCTTAATTTGACAACAATCTGAATACCAGATTGGCCTGTGGTGCATCTGCCTGTTATTACTGTCTCGCCATCAGTACTTTTGGTGATCCTGCAAATGACCCTTAATCTTTGCATTATTGACTTCTCCTTAACCATAGAATCATAGAATCATAGAATTGTTCAGGTCAGAAGGGACCTTAAAGACCATCGAGTTCCAATCTCCTGCCATGGGACACCTCTCACTAGACCAGGTTGCTCAGAGCCCCAGCCAGCCTGGCCTTGAACACTTCCAGGGATGGGGATGGGGCATCCACAGCCTCCTTACACTATAATTAAAACAACATTAGTTTCCACCTTTGCATGGATGTTTTATGCATAATTTTGTGTGTTGAAATATTCCCTGATAGGAAGACATTCCAAAAGCCAGGGTGACAGCAGGGCAGGGTAGGGATGGAGTGGAAGGAGCCAGAGGAAGAACCCACAATGTGACACGTGGGTTTCCCATGAGGGACGGGGTGTCTTGATAGACTTGAGGTTATTAAGGACTTCTGGCCGAGCTGGAGGGCATTCAGATGAAAAGAATTCACTTTTTTATACTGTCAAAGTCCAGATTCTTTGAGGACATGTAAAAAGACCGCAGCAGGATTCCAGCTCAAGCTTTTCAAAAGAAGCCTATAGGCATGTTGTGACAAAGACTCATGCTCTAGTGCAGCCCACGTGCAGGCCAGCTCTGAGAGGGACACTAAGCTCTNATTTTTCCCTCTTATGTCTGAAGTAGAGGAGTGCATTACAGACAAATTTGCCTAAGGCTTTGGGCCAGAGTTGATGAGACTTCACGAAGATACAGGAACAAGCACATTGGTTGAAAAAAAGAAAGCCTGTGAAAAATTAAAATGACAAGCCTGGTTAGGGAGCAGAGATAACTGGTGATGTAGTAAAATTAATTACAGACTGGGTTGAAGGAATTGTGTGCCTAAGACAAAATTAAAAAAAAAAAAAAAAGAAAAAAACAAATAACAGNTAGTGCAAACATGAAGTGAATCCTGAATAACTAAGAATTTTAGCAGATATTTTGTTGTCTATTGTGAAAAAAAAAATCACTGTAGGGATCAGAGAGAAAGAAGATGTGACTGACAGTGGCTGAAGAACATGGTTAAACATGAGATGGTATCTTTTCTAAAAGTAATTGGTTTTAGGCTGATTGCAACAGCACTTGGATGAAATGGGATCCTCCTGCTTTGTAGAAGATCCAGATATATTTTGAAAATCTTTCCATCTAGACAGATGAAGGAAACAAATAGCCTCTCACTCTTACAGGGAATGTATGGTTAGATGACAGGACGTAACCAAACTGCTCCAGAATGTCCTGGGCAAGGTAAAGAAAGAGAACATATTTCTCATGTCCCAAGCCAAAAGCTTAATTTGACAACAATCTGAATACCAGATTGGCCTGTGGTGCATCTGCCTGTTATTACTGTCTCGCCATCAGTACTTTTGGTGATCCTGCAAATGACCCTTAATCTTTGCATTATTGACTTCTCCTTAACCATAGAATCATAGAATCATAGAATTGTTCAGGTCAGAAGAGACCTTAAAGACCATCGAGTTCCAATCTCCTGCCATGGGACACCTCTCACTAGACCAGGTTGCTCAGAGCCCCAGCCAGCCTGGCCTTGAACACTTCCAGGGATGGGGATGGGGCATCCACAGCCTCCTTACACTATAATTAAAACAACATTAGTTTCCACCTTTGCATGGATGTTTTATGCATAATTTTGTGTGTTGAAATATTCCCTGATAGGAAGACATTCCAAAAGCCAGGGTGACAGCAGGGCAGGGTAGGGATGGAGTGGAAGGAGCCAGAGGAAGAACCCACAATGTGACACGTGGGTTTCCCATGAGGGACGGGGTGTCTTGATAGATTTGAGGTTATTAAGGACTTCTGGCCGAGCTGGAGGGCATTCAGATGAAAAGAATTCACTTTTTTATACTGTCAAAGTCCAGATTCTTTGAGGACATGTAAAAAGACCGCAGCAGGATTCCAGCTCAAGCTTTTCAAAAGAAGCCTATAGGCATGTTGTGACAAAGACTCATGCTCTAGTGCAGCCCACGTGCAGGCCAGCTCTGAGAGGGACACTAAGCTCTTTCAGAAAATCTACTTAGGCTTAGCAAAGTACTAACTTCTCTACACTGAACACCAAGGCAGCCTTCAAAGTGCCAAAATGAGTGTAAAAGTCTCTGCATCTGCCTGTGCAGATCTGTCCTCCAAGACCCAAACTCTTTCTTGACAGACAAGTTAGATGTCAGTGAAATTTGACAAGTTCAGCTCCACCACATCCAAAGGCAAAAAATTTCATTAATTTTCCTGGATATGGAGTTTCTACCTACTAACCTTCTTCTGTAGTCCCATCTCCAGTAACACATGAGGGTTTTTTTTTTAATATAAATAAGAATGTAGCTTCTTATTCTTTTCTTATATTCTTTTTTCTCATATTGTTTTAATAGAAATAGCAATGTAGCATCCTTAGAAAGGATGCCTATTTTTAATGAAAATCTTCAGGTTTGTCTGAACTCCTAGACAATGTACGGTCAAAATTATTCTTCTTCCTTTCNAAAAAAAAAAAAGAAAAAAACAAATAACAGCAATGAGATTATAAACCCTTTCATCATCTCTATATGGTATAACTCCCAATCACTATTTATTATAACATTTATTATGGCATTTATTTCTATAGGATAAGAGGTATAAATGGCAAATAAAGGAGGCAAGTGTCTGGTTAGAAGGTTTTTCTCTGAGTTTCTGATTCTACAATGAATAGCCTCATTAAGACAGAAGTTACAGTCAAAAAAATCTTCAGTGGACTAGGAACTGTGAGAGAAAATCTACACTGGATCAGGAAACCTGCATGATGCTACTCTCCAAAGGTGATTATGGGTACTTAATGATACTGCAGATTCACAGGTCTTCTAGGTTTAATTTTTCCAATCATTATGCATTTGCCAGGACTTGAAATTATTCCAGCTTTGTACCTACTAAAATGTGTGAAATGTTGGGTGATGATTTGTTGATCAACATTGTAAAAAAAATTGCATGAGTGAAGGCCAGATACAACATAAGATTGTTCCAAGATTTCGTAACGCACTGGCAAAGGGTGTTCACACAGGGGTTTCTCTGATATATGAAAGGAGTGTGCTTTTGAGGGGTGTGGACAGGAGGTAGGTGCTACCTGAGATACAAGATTTCACATATTAGGTGATATAACAGAAGACAGCCATGGTTTGAGGCTGCAGTGGGGGACAGAGAGGTTCCTAGGAGAGTGAGGTCAACCTAGGAAGCACCTTTGGTAGATGTCATAGCTGCTTTTCATAGAATCATAAAATAGTTTGGGTTGGAAGGGACTTTTAAAAGCCACCTGGTCTAACCTCCCTGCAATGAGCAGGTTGCTCAGAGCTCTGTCCAACCTGGCCTTGAATGTTTCCAGGGATGGGACATCTGCCACCTCTCTGGGCACTTTGCTCCAGTGTTTCACTACCCACAGCCTAAAAAATTTCTTCCTTGTATCAAGCCAAAAACTTCCCTGTTTTAGTTTAAAGCAATTACCCCTTTTTTTATCACTACGTGCTCTGCTAACTGTTTGTCCCTATCTTACCTGTAGACCCCCTTTAAGTGAAAGGTTGCAATAAGGTCTGCCCAGAGCCTTCTCTTCTCCAGGCTGAACAACTCCAACTCTCTCAATGTTTCCTTACAGCAGAGAGGCTCCATCCCTCTGATCATCTTTGTGGCTCTCCTCTGGACTTGCTGCAACAGCTCCTTGTCCTTCTTATGTAGAGGGCTCCAGAGCTGGACACACTACTGCAGATGGGGTCCCACCAGAGCAGAGTAGAGGGGCAGAATCACCTCCCTCACCCTGCTGGCCATGTTGCTGCGAATGCAGCCCAGGATGTGGTTGGCTTTCTGGGCTGCAAGCGCACATTGCCTGCTCATGTGCAGCTTTTCATCCACCAGTACCCCCAAGTCAGCAGGGCTGCTCTTAATTCTTTCATCCTCCAGCCTGTACTGATATTGGGGTTTGCCCTGACCCACGTGCAGGACCTTGCACTTGGCCTGGCTGAACCTCATGAGTTCAGACAGGCCCAATTCTCAAGCCTGTCCAGGTCCCTCTGGATGGCATCCCATCCCTTAGGTGTGTCAATCGGACCACACAGCTTGCTGTCATTTATAAACTTGATGAGGGTGCACTCAACCCCACTGTGTCATTGATGAAGATACTGAACAGTACTGGTCCCAGTATGGACCCCTGAAGGACACCCCTTGTCATCAGTCTCCATCTGGACATGAAGCCATTGACCACTACCTTCTGGAATTCCCCATCCACTGAACAGTTCATTCATCAGATCCATCTCTCTCCAATTTAGAGAGAAGGATGTTGTGGGGCACCATGTGAAAGACCTTAGAGAAGTCCAGATAAACGATACTTGTAGCTCTTCCCTTGTTCACTGATGTAGTCACTTTATCCTTTTCACTGGCTCAAACCTTTGTGTGTGCGCGTTGGTCTGGAGATGGTAAGAAGCTACCTGATGGTAGATGACAGATGATCCTGATGACAGATTGATATCTGTCACTGTCTCATCAAAGCACATCAAAATTTTCAATTTTCAAATAAGAAAAGTAAACTAGAGTAATCATTCTTCTCATGAGATTTCGAAAAAAGAAAATAGAAAGGCAGAGATTTTTATTTTTTGAAACTGGAAATTGACATCTCTTTTGAAGGAGGGTTATTGGGGAGGTATTTACCCTGTTGTTTTGTTTTCTTTCTTCTCCCCCCCCCCCCCCCCCCCCATCCTTTTTTCTTTCACATTCTGACCAGCAAAGAGGAGAAAAGGAGTAAGCAAGAAAGGAAGAAAAAAAACCCACACAACACTCTCAAATTTGTTAAAAATTAAAATACTATATATTGCTCAGTTTGTCCTTCAAGTTGAACATTTTGGCTATAAATACCCAACAAAACTGGAAGACAGTGTGAAAGAGAAATCCGACTCTATCTGAGCTTCTGTTCCTCTCTCTTAGTCTTCTGCTCAGTGAAACATTTTCTCCTACAATACTCCCAACATGTGGTCAACTTTGCCTCAGATGTGTCAATCCAAAGCTTTTTCCTTGCACTGAAACCTAAATGAAAAATAGTCCCTATTACTGACAAGCCTGGCTCAATTTGCAGTTACGAACAAAGGCGCATAAACTAGGTAAAACTCTGAATAGCTTCCATATTGGATTTGACAAGACCCTCATACTGAGGGCTGCTGGTGTTGGATATTTGGGGAAAAATATAACAAAAAGGCAAATGTGCAATGAACCTTCCCTGGATTAAACTTTAAGGAATAAGAGAGTTCTAGGAATGGTGGTTGCTCCTAGTGCCCATTGGATGGACCTACTGTTCCTGAACATTTTCTGAAAGTGTAACATGAATGTCATGTTACACTGAATTATCTATATCTCATGTGAAAAAAAGAAGTTATTTCTGCTTTTATTTTAAATGTTCTGCCTGATATTTTCTAGGTTTTGTTGACTGATAATAGGGAGTAACTCTTATTCTCCTTGCTTTTCTCAGTATCCCGCATATTCTTCATCACACTTAGCTATTTTCCAAGTTCTGTATGAGTCCTGCGGCATACAGGATTCTGACTGAAAATTCAACTGAAAATTTAGCTGAAAAGATAAGGGTTAGTACCCCACAGGAACAGAAGAAAAGGAGAATATATACTGCATCCTCCTGCAAAAGACTTCCCTCCCCTTGGATTTGTGCAGTTAAATCTTGTGCAGTGAGAGGTAATCCTGGTGTTTCCAGAAAGGGATTCCATTTTCTCTGGGAAAAATAATTTATTTGAAACAAAGAGAGAGACTAGGCTGACTAGGACCCTGATTTTGCATCCTCAATTAGAAACCTAAATTCAGGTGGGGAAAAAATTAGGGATTAAAGGATAAATACTAAAACCTGACACTTCAATTTGGGATCAGCAGGCAAAGAAAACCAGAAAGAGGTGACATGGCCAAAACAATGGCGTGGAAAAGGATCTCTGCAGCAGCACCATGGAAGATGGACTCAGGCCAGATCACACTGTGTTTGTTGGAGAGAGGAGCCACATGCAAGCTGAGCACGGAGCATGCGCTAAACTGCTCTCCTGCTTTGGGTGTAGGTCATCTCATTCATTTCCCAGTAGGTCATTTGTCCATCCCCAGGGATGGGTTGGGTGTGGTTGGATTAATTTGTGCTTTCCGTCGTGATACACCTCTCCCTTACAGAGTACATTAAAGATGAAGCTGGTGCCCAGGACACGCCAAGTCTTAGAACTGTCAAAGAGAAGGATGTTAAAAATATCCCACCCTTGCTCTCCCTCCCCCCCTCAACCATCTCTCCCTGTCTAGGTGCTGACAAAAGTTATTTGTCGTATTCCCTTCATTTGGTGAGTGACAGGAGACTGGTGTCAAGTGAGAAAATGAAATGTAAATTTTATTAAACACCTTCTCATCTCTGTGTATCAATCCAGATTCCAGCCTAACACAGCAAATCAAATCCTGTCTTCACCAGGCCTGAGGGCACACAAAGAATCATTTCTCCTTAATACCATTCCCTCCTAGTAAAATATTTTTCTGTTTAGTAAATGAAAATTTAAAATGCAAACCCTATTTTAATCCCAGAGAAAAGATGTGCTTTGCAGGGAGAAGGATGCTACATTTCATTCTGTTATGCCTCATGCTTTCTTCTTGTTTTCAGACACAACAACGATGATTAGCTGAAGCATAAATTGCAACTCCCTTTTAAGACTTGCCCATCGGGACTTTTTATCTTTATGTCCACCACTGGGCTTAGTAGCTTAAGAGTCCAAAAATGATTCAGTATCCACTTGTTTAATCTAAAATCACGTGGTAAATTATAAGATGTACCGCAGTCTGAAACACTATTCCCAATTGAACGGCATCAGGAGTTCATTGCTGTGGGTCCAAGTACCACTTTTTCTCTGAGGATGAAAGTCTTGGTCCACTGCGAGAGGTTAAATTTTCAGAAAAGGAAGCTTTTCATTCAAGGCTTGTTGTTGCTGAGCAAAATCATGGCTGGTTTGACTTCCTTGATATTCACAAGCAGAGCATAAAAGAATCTGTTTCTTTTGGTAACAGTGTGAAGACATTTGTATCTGTTTATTCAGGTTGTGTAGAGGTTGAAATCAGAAAGAGAAAATACATATGTGAGATAAACCCTGAACACAAAACAAATTTTCCTTTACTCCCAAGAGGTGGCACTGGAGAATGTTTTTATCACCGATTAACCGACCCTCCATCTTAGTGTGTGATGCTGGAAGCCCTGAACCATTGCTCACTGAGACACTCAGTGGAAGAAGAAAACCAAGACCCCCTACCTTTCATCTACACTCTTTATTATTGAAAATTAAGCCTCTAGTCTAACCTAACTCTCCCTTGTGTGCAGTTATTATAGTTAGATATGCACTCAGGGGAGTGCTTCACTTCACTTTTCATACACAGCTATTGCAGGACAGGTTGAATCTCCCCGTGGAAGTGCTTGTATCTCTGCGGGTGTTAACTGAGTAGCTTAGATGAGATGGTTGACTTCTAGCCTTGTCAAGCTGACATTTGAGCTCAATCTGGCTATGACCTTCCTACTTCCAGTGGAGTCTTTCACTGATTAGTTCCCAACTCATCATGAGTTATTTTGTGATGGGAAAAGTAGAGTGGAGTGTACAAATACTGCACAACTAAAGGTTTTTTTTGCCAATTTTTCCCTCTGAAAATAGTTGCCTGTTCTGTAATTGCTCCTCTTAGCAGTAACTCATCCAGTATGAGCTTACTTTGGAGGTGAGGGTCCTGAGATTTCCTGGTTCCCCCACCTGAGGCAGCCCCTAAGACGTTACAGGGATTCAGGGCTTCTCCAATCTCATGGTCCTGGAAGTTAGCCACCAGGTCATTCAAGGTTCCCATCTTGAAGGTCCTGCAAGAATTGCTTACAGCACTTCATTTGAGCAGCCTGGTCTAGTTGTAAGTGTAATAATTCTAAAGAAAATGTTTTTGTAATTAAAAAAAAAATAAAATAATCAGGTTTTCCCTTCCAAAAGAAATGGTAGATTCCTGTCAGCCCTAATCACTGATTTTCTTTTGGAGGAAAAGCTATACAACTGTCCATGAATCAGTGATAGATGACACGAAGCAGAGAAGAGTTAAGGAACTCACTAAAGCTTGCACTAGGAACAAGCAGAAAAGAAATCAGCAAAAGCACCCATTTCCCTTGGTTATCTGTCCTCAGACAAATTCACTACACCACATTTATTATCTAAGCCTGTTTCAGAGAGGAAAATGGAGACAGGCAGCACTGAAAAAGTAATACAGGGCAAGACTTGCAGCTTATGCATTAGACTGGATATCAACTGTCCTCAGTTCAAGTCTGCATCCTGCCACCAATTCCCCTCTCCGACCTCAGGCCACTCATTTAATGTCTCTGCCCTTCAGCTTCTCATGTGCAAAATGAGAATGCTAATACAGTTTTTCTCCATACCTCGGTCCACTTTGCCCACTCAGGCTTTAGGGTCCTAAGCACTGTGGCTCTTTCTAATTAATTATTTTCCAAGTGCAGCTCAATCCTGGCATCCCAGTTGCCATTGAAACTACCCCTGAAACAAAACAGTTGCAGTGGTAATAGTAATAGTGATTGTAATAGTAATAGATATAGAGATAGAAATAGAAATAATAGAAATAATAGAAATTAGAAATAGAAATAGAAATAGAAATAGAAATAGAAATAGAAATAGAAATAGAAATAGAAATAGAAATAGAAATAGAAATAGAAATAGAAATAGAAATAGAAATAGAAATAGAAATAGAAATAGAAAGAAATAGAAATAAACAGAAAAGTGTACCTAGACTGGTTTCACTTGCAAGGTGTTGAGGGTTAAAGGAAAAAAGGGAAAAGAAAAGTGCAGTCCATGCAGAAGAGCTGTCATGTCACACAAATTGTCAGCTTCCCTAATATCGCCAATCCTTCCTCCGCCTCACCAACTTAAATTCTCCCATGCCTCAAGGTAGACGGCTGTTGGGACTCAGCACTCTAGATACATCCACACCGGAGATCAGTCATTTCACACCGCCAGTGGGCTTCTTTACTATTCTAATACAGAACCGATTGCACACTATGACTAATAATGTTGGCTGTATGAAAGAATTATTTATATAGAGACTGAGAAAGGCCTCCTTGGATTTCTAGACAGGACAGTCTTGATTTGGATAGAGCAAAGCATAAAATAACTTCAGGGCCATTTCCGACTGCAGTAGTCTCCAGGAGACAAGCCGACAATTGGTGCTTGAATTTGAAGATGCAGATGTATATGCTGTGGCAAACCCCCTTCCTTAGTACCCCAGAGTCCCCCATCCTCAGAAATAAAGAAGGGACATCTAGCAAATGCCAATCAACACAGGTTTATGGAAAATAGGTCCTGTCAAACTAAACTGATAGCTCTTTTTCTGATGAGATTACAAGTTCAGTCGATAAAGATAGTAGACGAGCAATAGGCATCTGTGTGGCATTTGATTGGGTACACCGTGACATTTTGATTACAAATCTAGAAAAAAAAAATGCACAAAATTAACGTGGTGCAGCATAAGTGGATTAAAAATAGGCTGATGGCCTCAAAATGTTTTTATAGAAGTCTCTACTGAGCAGCTCTGTTTCTAGTCTGGTCAAAGAGGGATCAGGTTTTGTCCTGGTGCTATTTTAGCAATGGTTTATCTATAAACACAAAGGTAATCTAAAAGTTGGTATTCGGCCAATTGGCTAATTAGGTGGAGATTCAGGGAATGATAAATAAAATAAGAAGACAGATCCCTTATGTTGTGAGATCAGTGGGTCAACCATGTTCAGACAAATGAGGTACATTTTATTATAACAATAGGAAAACTATACTTAAAGATTTGGCTGTATTTACAAGGGAGAGTTTCTTTTCTGACAGCTGGTGACTGAAAACAGCTTGTCATCATGATAGTAACTAAAGATGATTTTTATCAGGATAAAGGTCTTACAAAGGAGCTAATGTTATTTTGCTGCATAGACACAAAGCTTTTAAATAAGAAGAGGTTGCTTTTATTACAGGACTGATACTGCTTCTGGTTTTGATCTCTGCAGTTCAAGAAGTTGTTTATAATTTTTTAGAGGGTTCACAAAGGAAACACAGATGGGGAAAACACTTTGCATAGTAAAAAAAAAAAAAAAAAAGCAGGAATTTTAAACCAGCTAAAAATTAAACACCCAGTGTAAATTAGACATTTAGGTTTTCTCTGTAGCCAGCAATGAGTACCTGCAGAAGATGCCTCACCTTGTGTCTCTTACACTTATCTTAGTCTTACAGTGGAATAAAACACCTCTAAAAGTGCTGATCTTATGACATGGTCACAGTCTAAAAATACCTGTAGGTGAAACACAATTTTGAAAATAAAGAGCTTTTCTATTGCATAGACAAAACGCTGTAAAACAGGCAAATCCGGAGTGGAACTACTGGGATGTTGAGTAAGGATAGGAGCAAACAGGTTAGTAAGGGGGAGGGGGGGGGACTGTAGGAGATCTTTGCTGCAGTTTTGACTAGAAAATGAAAGGTTTTTGTTTGAATACTTCCTTCTGCCCTTTGGGTACACCCGCCAAAGGTCTCTGCAGTCATCTTTGCACCCACCATCACCCTTCACAGCAGACAAGAAGGGAACAATGTGACCCCTGAAGTTTTCCTCTGGCTTCTGGGCTGGCCCAGCAATTGCCTTTTGTCTTTCATAAGATGGCCCATCTCACCTCTTTTTCCCATCCATCTTCATTTTCCCAAATCCCCGGAAAGCTCAGGAGAGCATGGAGTGTTGCTGGACTAAAGGAATATAGTTCTTACAGCTTGGAGAGTGGAGGACACAGGAAGAGAAGAGGGAAGAGAGACTGTGTGTGACCTCACGCCGCATCCTGGGAGAAGTGTGCTGAGGGTGGCAATGGCATATCCCACAGCAGCAAGGGGAAGACAGGAGGAAGCCCAGGAGAGGAAGCACAGCAGCAAGGAGCACCTCTGACACCACTTTCCAGTCCTTTTTATCCATCAGTGCTGTTTCAAACTCCTAATATTAAGGAAAATCCCATACAATTACGTCTTTCCTACCTAATAATGTCATCTTACAAAGCTTTGGTAAGCAAGCTTTGAAAGCTCTGATTGAATTAAGAGGAAGCTAAGGCATGTTTTCATTGTGAATCTCAGGACTTGCTCCTCACAAGGTTCCCCTCAATGTGCGAGATGTTTCCAGTGAAGTGTTAGAGGCTGTCTCTGAAGAAATGGTAAGTAGCAGCAGCCACCTGTGTCTTTTTTTGGTCTAACTCCAAAGGCCATCCAAGTCCATGAGATTCTTTCTCTGGACATGCAGATTTAGATAAGGTCTAAATGGTAAAGGTGGTTAATTTACTACTTGTTTCTCTTTCAGAGCCATCGACTAGGTTAGCTCCTTCCCACATCTATAGAGTACAAACAGTTGTGAAGTACAAGCTGTGATGCCAAACCGTTTAGAAACTCCAAAAATGCAGTTTCAAATAACCTTTCACTTTTGTAAAGTTTATAAGAACTACATACCCTGCACTGAGCTTTATAATGGGCAGACTGGAAAGCCTGAGCTCAGACATAAACTTGTTTTTCAGATGGGCACTGGCCCTCCTCTGTTCAAATTGACAAAAATTGGAAAGATTCACTTGCATTAAACCATCAAATTCCTCCTCTGCTCTATCAAGATATGACAGATATAAGGCTCACTAATATTTCTTAATAAAATAGGCGTATTACAGGGATGATTACAGATTAGAATCGTATTCTTGTATTAAGGTTGCTGCAGAGGCTAACCCAGTACTGCTCTGATCTTAATCACCATGAATATTTCAGAAATAAAGAAATTCCAAGACTATCCTTTAAAAACACCGCGCATCTACTCCCCACACCTCTCAGAATGTTTAGTTCAGTGAGGCAAATATCCTTCATCTCAAGGTTTATTTATTGGTTTATAATATTGCTGGGTTGCATAATAGAGAGATGTCTACTAATACTCTAGAGAAAGCGGGATTTCTCATGAATTTTATACACATAATTTCCTTTGGGAAGTGCTGAGTATGATACCTCCTGAAGGACTCTGTGGAAAATTCATGTAAATAAGGCCAAATGGATTCACGGCTCCAGCCTGCAGTTATCTTGTGAACAGTGTTTTGTGAAACGAAAGCACTGAGGGCTTAAAACATGGACATTTTCTTTACACACAATGGACCATGGTACATTAAAAGGACATACTGGTGACTGCTCATAAGGTGACTGATTAAAGTATTCACAGAGACAAAATTTTGCCTTTCTGGTACTATGTGAAAGACTCCTCTGCACTTCGCAATGGTGAATGCAGATTCAGTTTGGAATAACAAGAGTCTCTAGACCTCATCCGTGAAGGACTTCCTAATAGCACCACCATCTTGTGGACTCTGTGCTGTATATACCCTCTGCTTATACCTTCTGATCAGGGATTTGTGTCATTTGATCTAGAATTATATTGACCTCTGCAGAGATATTTCTTGAACTTGCATCTCCATGAACCGATGACTTTGAAAGTTCATCAGGAACAAAACCCATTCACCCCACCCAGCCAAAACCTCTGCTGCCTGTACCAAGCTCTTCTGGTCAAGAACAACTTTAATGCTGCGCTGCGCAGTCTCATCACTGACAATACAACTCTGTTTTTCTTATGTGCTTTCCAAACAAGAATATCTTCATTATCCCACGGATACAGCTGAAGTCAGCCCCACCGTTTGGTGTGAGCAATGCAAGTAGAGATAAAGCGCATCAGTTTGCACCTGGCACCAGGCACACAGAAGTACGGCAAAAACCCCAGAGTTATGGGTTTCAGAACATTAACCAGGATTTCAGTCTTCCTGCTTAGCATCCACATTATTTAAATCTCCCTGCAGGGGAAAGGTTTGCAGTGCTATATATCTATCTATACAGCTGGTGAAGGGTCTAGAGAACAAGTCTTATGTGGACCAGCTGTGGGAACTGGGTTTGTGAAAGGATGCTGTAGGGAGGTGGGGGTCGGTCTCTTCTCCCAAGTAACAGGCGATAGGACAAGAGGAAATGGCCTCAAGTTGGGCCAGGGGAGGATTAGATTGGATATTAGGAAAAATTTCTTCACTGAAAGGGTTGTCAAGCATTGGAACAGGCTGCTCAGGGTAGTAGTTGAGTCACCACACCTGGAGGTTTTTAAAAGATATGTAGATATGGTGCTGGTGGACTTGGCAGTGTTATGTTTGTAGTTGGACTCGATGGTCTTTTCCAACCAAAATTTTTCTATAATTCTTTGATCTTTCCTATCTGAGTTTGCCCTGATAACCAACAAAATTATTATAGAAGATACTGGTGTTCCATTCTAGATCCCTAAATGAGGATGACCACAATTTTCAGTTTTCTTTCTTTTAATGGAAAATTAAATATTTAACTAAATTTTAACACTTTCACGGGGACTGTCTGTCTTCATCAAACATCTTTATTTTGAAAGATTCTTTGGAAAATCAAATACCCCAATCTTTCAATGATGCTCTGAATACCAATATTTTTTGAGGACATGGACCAAAATTATCTGTTTTCCAGCATTTCGCAGACGAAGATTCTTCCCCTGTGTTATATAGCTTTCCACCCAAATGGGTGGTCAGGGGAAGCCCTGGACTATACTCTGTCTGGGACACGCAGTCTTGGCTTGAGTGGAAAAGGTGGGGATATCTCCTTTTATGAAAGGAGAAGCTCGCTGTTATTGATAGGAGTCTTCCCACTGACATCTTGTCTATTGAATGCAGGTGCAATTGTTTTCATTACTTAGTCTGTAGTTCCTTTGTCCATTGAGTGCATGAAAACAAGTGGTTTGTCTTTCTTCCTTATCCATTCCATCTGTAGATACCCCTCCATCAACAGAAATGGATGAATTTTTGGACATATATGGTCAGACAGGATGTCTCAAATGATTGTTTATTTCTCTCCATCTTCCTCAAATGAAAAAAAAAAAAAAAAGACTGAATTGTATAGATTCAAAACCATGGACAGATTGTGAATTGTACAAAAAAATGTATCAGAAAAGAATTTCTTTCAGGAGGAACCATATTTCTGCATTTTTGCTAAAGATTCTTCAACTTTAAAAACAGTAAAAGTAAAGACAGGTCTTGAGCTTCTGGAGCAGAGCAATACTTCCAAATCTGTTGTTAAAATAGCTAGAAAGATAAAAAAGAAAAAGAACTCCTATATCACTGTTATTTTATTTCAAGAAATATTTGAGACACCGTGAAATTCATAAGTGACAATTTGTATTGAATTTTACACAGGTATTTGATATTGCTGTACAGTCAAAAAGCCACAGTTGATAAATTTTCAACAATGATTTCGAATTACAAGAGACTGAGAATTTTGGGGTTTAGGCTGTGTAATCTCTACATTTCATTTACTGGTAGACAAGCTGAATCAAAACTTAAGACTGTCTCTAATAAGACCTCAAAATCTTCTAGGCAACAGATATACACAGAGGTTTGTTCCATCTAACAAAACACCTTCTCATGGCTTAGATTCTTACTCTCAAAATGCTGCCTGGAGACCAATGCAGTGGAGGAAAATAAAATAGAATACTGTAGAAATCCATATTCAGGACAAATAAGTGAATCCTCAGAGGGGGTAAGCAGGCACAGAGGAGCTCTTCTGATTTACACCAGCTGAGCATCTGATGCCAAATATCACTAATGAAGTCACCAAGCCATATAATGCACCCATCCTATTCCGTTATAATCAGTCCAATGCCCCTTACAGCCGTTTCCAACTGTGTCTCTGATCTCCTTGCTAAGACATTTAAATCTCCTGTTTCATTTGCATGGTTATCCAGTGAAATAGCTCCTAGTGTTTCTTTTCTTGTTTGCAAAACTGAAGAGAGGGGGGGAGGAGGAAAAGGGAAGGGGTGTGTGTGCAGAAATGTGAGGATTTATCTACATGCAGGGAAATTATTCAAATCTGACAACTTACTTTTGTTCCACAAGAGACTAGCTTGGAGGCTTGGACTCTCACGAGGGCAGATAGCCTTTTTTGTAAAGTCTTACCGTAATTAGTATTTCATTCCATCTTTTTTGGCATCCCAGTGTTGCATCGCCTTTCCTTACGACAGAGCTGGCTGCACTGAAAGGACCATGTCTTTGTTTTGTTGACAGTGGGGTTTTTTCCTAACCCGTGAGTAGGTTCTCAGGTCAGCAGATCAAGAACTCTGCAGGAAAACTATCCGCAAGGCAATTGGGCTGTGGAACAAAGAGTAAGACCCAGCAGAGAAACGGAAAGAGATGTCTTGTGATGGGGATATAAGAATAATTTGGCTGGTCCACATCAAAGATCTATTTAGCCTAGTGGCTGATAGTGGCCAGAGTGCCAAGGGAAAAACAGGAGAAGTAGGACAGCAGACTGATATTTCCCTGGCATAGTCTCCTGCTCTCCTGTGAGCTGCAGGTCAGAGGAAGTCCATTTCTATTTAATATTTTTTGATAATTTCTTGCCATTTATTTGTTCTACTGTTTGGTTTTTTTAACCTGTGTAAGTTTTAAGTGTCATCTTGTCAGCATACAGCAATGAATATATCAGCTTACTGATGTGTTCCTTGAAGAAATAGTCCTTTTGAATGTTTCAAACCTGGCTCTTGGCCTATTTATTTTATACTTCCTAGTCCTTTTACTGGAGTACAGAGTGAATGGTCATTCCCTGTCTACTTACTCCCTCTTTGCCCTTTGCCCATCCCTTCCCAGGCTGAGTTGGTCCACTCAATTTGTAGTTCTGCATTGGAGAAAAGTGAACTATGCACTAGCAGAGGGACATTTTATTGGACTTAAGAGGCAAATTTTTAATGGTTGTTCAGTGTCTATAAGGAACGTGTATATATCGTTTAATATCAAACCCTAAATCCTGTATCAGTATATTATCTTCTACTTTCACCTGTTGCACACCATTTCACGTATTTTCCACCACACCTTTTTCTCTTACTTTTGATTCCTTGGTCTCCTTCTCCTTCCACAACTTCCAGTACCCTTTTTTTCCTGGGAAAAATATCTACCTTACCTGCTTCTTGCTTTCCTTCAGCCGCAACCATTGAATTACCACTTGAACAAGTCTCCTGTGCTCTCCATACAGTGATGGCTGCATCTGACAATGTAAAATTAAAAAGATATAGCAAAGAAGTTGATTGTAAGCGTCATCCCCCATATGCTCTATTCCCTCTCACGTCATTCTCCAGATTTTTGCATTTGTGCTCATCCTGACTTGCTATTCTACTCAGTCAGAAAGTTGAAATCTTACTTTTTCGAGGCAATTGCATCTCAAAGAGCACTGATTTCTGCAAGCAATAAGAAGTCCATTCCATGCAGTTCCCAAATCCCTTGTTCAGATATATCATAAGATGGTTGGAGTGTAATTATCTACACTTTTGGTTGGGAAGAATCTCTTAATCTTCAGCAGAATTTATACTCTGCAGCATCCTAAACTCCTTTCATACTACATTCCAAAGCATCCGACATATATTCTCAGTGTGATGCAATAAAAACATCACTGTGGCCATAATGCAGACCTCACGTTAAAAAAAAAAAAAAAAGCAATAGGAAATAATATTCATGTTTTAGGGCCATGGAAGCATCTCATGGTATCCTGAGGAGCAATAACTGTGAAGTAGTGTGAATTAGTTTAATTTTGAGGAGGTTTGTCCTAAACTATAAAAACACAAGGCATTTCATAGAATCATAGAATCATAGGGTTGGAAGGGAACTTAGTAGATCATCTAGTCCAACCCCCCTGCCAGAGCAGGGCCACCTTAGAGCAGGTTACACAGTTCTAGGCTATCTGATCTCCAAATCAGGGATCACTCCTTCACCCTTTCTTATTTAGCACTGTAAATATATTTTGGGTGGCTAAGATCACAGTAAGTCTTTATTCTTACCCCAGTGACACTGGGTAGTATTTTTGGAGAGGAAAAAGTAAGTTTTCCTTATGGGCGTGCTGAATTGTTACACGGAAGAAATTGCAGCCAGCCTTGGGCTGATGCATCGCTTCTCTTTTGCTTTTGAAAGGAGCAAACATCACTGAGCTTTTTTCTGTAAATAAGCAGCAGCGTGTCTCCAGCACACAAGGAAGAGAGGTGCCGATGCACACACCACAGCACATTGCTAAGGGGACCCTGGCAAGCCCATTCTCTTCTCTTGCTTTTGTCTTCAGTGACATTGCCTTTTTAAGAAGTAAACCCTAATCAGGCACACAATGCTGACAAAAGGAGGTACTCCTACAAGGAAAAGAGAAGGGAAAAAAAGTCAGAGAAAGGGATGTACACTATTTACTCCCTCAGCTACAAATCAGCATCGAATTGGAGTCTAAGAAGTGTATATTAGCATTCAGCTGGCTGTTACTGCGAGCCATAATAGACATGAGCATTGACTAGACCCAATATTAGTGATGGTACTGGGAAACCATCCTTGCTTTTGGCTGCCTGAAGGCAGTAGTGATCCCCTGCTTGTCCTATCTGTCAGTCTATTTGATCTCCAAATGAATTGCTTTTGATAACAGCTATATAAATGCAGAACTGTTCCGCTGGGCCTTCTTAAATGAGACTCCTCTCTTTCATCTCCCAGTCATTTCAAAAAGCAGATAGACTTGTTAGAGGTTTTTAATGCAATGATTTATGTTTTATCTTGCCTGGTTTGAGGCAGCATTTATTTAGCACTAAATTCTTCCCAAGCCTATATGTGAGGGAGAAATGCTTCAACACAATATTTGGGACTTAAAATAGTGTGTCTATGTGCACGTGTGCATGTGTGTGCATGTATGTGCATGTACGTGCTCTGCTTCATCATGGAGAAATCAGCGATGCGCTTTCTTTTTAGGAATTCATTGCTTCAATTCACTTGGATCATTGCACCTCCAGCCAAATTAAGAGAAACAGGAAGGAAACCATATTTGAAAATCATCTAAATAGTAACATTCAGTCTAAGACAAATAACCAACACTTTGGAGAGGAAGAGAGTGATCAAAATGATGTGTCTTTATTAGGTTCAATAAAAAGAAAATCTCTGACTCTCTTTAAGTTATTAACATTTCTTAATATCAGCAAGTCCACTATAGGAGTGGGTTTATATTTTTCAGTTTTCATTCTCTTGTTGTTGTTGAATGAGGGTATGCAGATATTTAGATCTAAAAATCAGGTGAGTAGTTGATTTTTAAGACTCTCCTATTCCTACATAGAGAAGTAGACAGTACTCCTGCTGATGTCTGTATAATGGAAAGAATTGAGGTCCTTTGGTGTAATCCAGGAATGATCATCCAGACTCCATGTGAAAAGATGAGATAAAATTTCAGACCTGGGCATTTTTCCCCCCCACCTTTGTTTTACCGTAATAACGGTTACATTGGAGGTACAACTCAACCTATTTATTCCAACAGTGAAAACTGATGCTATGCTGGAACATGCACAATGGATGGAAGAGAAATTCTTTGTAGAAAATTTGCCTAAATATCTCTGGGACAAGGAACCTGTGCTCTAAGTAGACTGATTTTTGAAAGTAATGAAGCTGGCTGGCCTGTCACTGAGTTATGTAGCACATCATTCTCTCTAATGAGAAATAACTGATACATTCTAAAACCTCCTTTCTGCCATGGAAATAAATAATACAATAAAAGGAGCTAAATGAAAAAAGGAAAATATGTGTAATTTAAATAATCTGTTTAAAATAAGGTAATATCTTTGATGCAACAAGGAAATGAGCAGTAATAGGAAAATTAGCCTATTTTTCTTTGAAATGACATAGTTAATGGGCCGTCTTGAAAGGAAAAGGGAGATTTGGGTTAGCATCAGGCAGAGGAGAGATGAGATTCTTCCATATCTCAAGTTGGGGTTGAAACAAGAAGATGCTATATAGGAGGCCTCCAAGAGATTATTTATTCCACCAAGCTTAGACACATGTTTTACACTGGAGCTCAAGAGACACTTATTTCTCTCCGTTAGCTACAGGGGCAATTTAAGGATGTTAAACTTCTAAATATGACTTCCTTCTTTCTTTTCCATGTGCTGCAACAGTTAGTTAAAAAAGCTAAATATTGGCTGGAACAAGAAGAAAGAAATCCTGAATAGCCTGATGGTTCAGAGAGTATCCTCACAGCTGTTGGCCCCAGCTCAATTAACGCAGGCTAATTGCTCTACCCCACTGGTTGGAGTACTTTTCCACGTTATGTGGATACTTCCCCAGGATTGTGTCACAACTGCATCTTTGTCTTGCTGTATTCTGGGTGGATGATCTGTTAGTAGCGTTCCTCATTTTCTTTTGTTTATGATACCTGAATTTCTAAATCTATTATGGAAATAAATAAATAAATAAATAAATCACTGCGGAATACTTTTCATCGCCTTTTGAAGTGTTTGTAAGAATTTGCCAAATTTAACGCACATCCTCAGAGAGCTTCCACTGTCTTGGATTTGTACTTTTTAGAAAATTCAGTGGAGCTCAGCTCTCTTAGTTTCATTTTGTTATAAAAATAAAAATAAGATAAAACCATTTCCATTCTACAGTTTCAAGTTGGAGATATGTCCCTTAGCTTAGGTGCCAAGTGTCCAAAAACACTTGCACTGGTATTGCCTGTCAAGCGGCGAGTGACCACCATCCTCAGTGCTGCCCAACTGGACCCCTGAGCTGGAATTGTTAAGAGAGACACTGGAGCTCCTTCAAACCACAGCCTCATGGATCAAATACATAACACACACTCATCCTCCCAGCCTAAAATGCCTCCAAATATGTAAAACAAATATGTAAAGAAACAACAAATTGTGTTTCTTTGGGTATCATAAATCTAGCGATTTGCCATTAATATTAAAAAGCAGTTTCCTGCCAAAGGATACTTGAAAATGCTGTCAAAGATTTACATGCCTAGACTGTATTTGTATTTATATTTGTGTTTACATACGTAGATATTATTAAAGAGAAAAAAAGTAGAAAATTCATAAGGGGTTTTGGTTTTGTTTTTCTATGTTCCATTATGAATGGTATGAATATAAAAGTAATACTGGATAAAGGACTTCAGACATATATGCTTCTTTTTGTACATCTCCTCATTCCAGAATTATGTTAAGGAGATTGATGTAAAAAAAAAGNTTCAGTGGAGCTCAGCTCTCTTAGGTTCATTTTGTTATGAAAATAAAAATTAAATCAGTTCCATTCTACAGTTTCAGNGATGTAAAAAAAAAGAAAGTCAGGATAACTTTTTATTCACTTCATAAGGAAAAGCATTGATAGTGTCCACGAAATTGATTTTAATCTACATTTCTATATACATGTATATACATATATATGTACATATATTCTGAATATTTTTCTGAGCTAAATGTACAGAACAATCCAATCAACTGAAATTGGTTTCATGCAGAAATACCTCCACGTCAAATGCAGCTATTGCAAGCAACGTCTGTCCAGAAGCAGGCAGAACACCTTCTGCTTCTCTTTTCAGGACCTATATTATTTTCATTTGGAACCATTTTCATTTCCAGCCAGGGGGGCTGGAACAAGATGATCTTTAAGGTGCCTTCCAACCTGAACCATTCTATGATTCTATGATTCTGTGATCATGAGATTCAACAAGGCCAAGTGCAAGGTACTGAACCTGTGTTGGTGCAATCCCAAGCACAAACATAGTCTGGGAAGAGAACGGACTGACAACAGCCCTGAGGAGAAGGACTTGGGGGTGCTGGTGGAGGAGAAGCTCCACAGGAGCCGGCACCGTGCGCTGGCAGCCCAGACCCCCCCCGCAGCCTGGGCTGCATCCCCCCAGCGTGGGCAGGGGGGCGAGGGGGGGATTCTGCCCCTCTGCTCCGCTCGGGGAGACCCCCCTGCAGTGCTGCCCCCAGCGCTGGGGCCTCAGCACAGGAGAGGGACGGAGCTGTTGGAGCGGGGCCAGAGGAGGCCCCGGAGATGCTGGGGGGGCTGGAGCCCCTCTGCTGTGGGGACAGGCTGAGAGAGCTGGGGGGGGCAGCCTGGAGAAGAGAAGGCTCCGGGGAGACCTTCCAGCCCCTTCCAGGCCCTCCAGGGGCTCCAGGAAAGCTGGGGAGGGACTCTGGAGCAGGGAGGGGAGAGACCGGATGAGGAGGAAGGGTTTTACACTGGAAGAGGGGAGATTCAGATGAGATCAGAGAAAGAAATTCTTTGGTGTGAGGGGGGTGAGCCCCTGTCCCAGGTTGCCCAGAGAAGCTGTGGCTGCCCCATCCCTGGAGGGGTTCAAGGCCAGGCTGGATGGGGCTTTGAGCAGCCTGGGCTGGTGGGAGGTGTCCCTGCCCAGGGGGGGAGGAACTGGAGCCTTTCCAACTCTAACCATTCTATGATTCTGTGATTCTATGGACATGCATTGGCTTCAGGGACAATGAATAGTCAGGGCGTATTTAATTTACAGTAAAACACATCACTAAGAAAGATTGTTCCAAGAGGAGGATGCAGGTGATCTGGATGTTTTCATTGGTCTAGTATGATTTTAAAGAAAAAAGTAAAGTTTCATATCCTTATATCAGATTTACAAAATATGAGGAAAGTGAACTAATAGTAAAATTTCTGCAGTTCAGGAAGTTTATCATTCATAACAGAAGACAGAGACTTTCAGAAAAATTGAAAAATTATTTGACTAATGAAGTCAAAGCACTATTAATCAGTTTTGGCGGACGAGAAACTACAGTACAGAGAGATTAAATCCAGGATTTTACATTTCATTTACGTAAAGACATATGTATATATAGATATATAAATTTATATATGGGAGCTCCTGATGTTATAGAGGATTCAATGTAACTGGGCAAGTTTCTAAAGGAACAGTATGCTGAAATCATGGCCTTAAGCATCACAATAAAAGCTGAGTTGCTGTTGATGGCAGTAGAAAAACATGAAAATGTTCCATTTGAAATGTCTTCTTGTTGAAAAATGTTTCTTAAATTGGAGGGGTTTTTTGAGGAAATGTTTCTTATGAGAAAAATGGTTTACATTTTTGGCAACTGAAAACTGGTTAGAATTCAATTTTTTTCCCCCATCTACTGGCTTTCTGACAAAATTTTAAATACTGGCAAGGCTGTCTGAAAATGCAGAATTTCAAGTTTTTCTCTAAATGGTATTTTAGAATAAAACACCTTTTCTGCCTTCTGAATATTTGGCTTTTATGAAGGCACTGAAGAAGTTGTTGAGTTTGTTTGTTTTAAAACCTTATTGAAAAGGTGATGGCCACTTCAAGACTTATCCTTAAATCACATGCCCAGGGTGCCCAAGAAAACGGTGTCAAAACCATGAATCATGCTCAGCTCTTTGGAGCAGAAGGTCAACACCTTTCTCTTAGTAGTTACCATCTGCCTGTCCCTTAATGCAGAAGTTCTTGTGCAATTTCCCATGGATATTATGGAGTAGAAAAATAGGAATAACAATTCATGCTCTTCTTTTACCCCACACAGTAGCTCAGAGTATCTTTGCAGGGGAATTTCCATACATGCCATCAGTGAATGCTCTTTTTTTATTAACCAGGAAAGCAGACCCCGTTCTGGTAGTATTTCTTTTTGTTTTGTTTTCAGCCTGCAAGGCGTTCTGGCAGCTAATTTTGGGTTGGATCAGGGAGAGAGCAAGAAGAAGAAGGGCTGCGGCACTCTAATATTTTCCCCTGTATAGCATCACTTATTAAAATCCTGTTGTCCTGACCATTGTTGTTGCCATTGAAGTCTGGTTTATTTACTTGAAAATCTGATTTGTTTCATTTTATTACTGTGTTTGCGAAGTAACTGATATCAGATTCTGCAGGAAAGAGCTGCCATTTACCAGCAGGCTGTGATGGCTCTGACGCGGTCTGCAGGACCGGCTCCGAGGCTTGCTCTGCCCCGGGGGCTCTCACAGAAATAAGATTACTGGCAATAACTGCTTCAACTGCTTTGAATAACAGACACAACTCAGAGAGCATAAAATTAGCATAAACACAGCATCAGTGTGTTCCCTCGGCGGATACGAGACAGGCAGGATATGGAAAATTGACTGAAATGGGGTCAGGCGCTGCTGAAATCGGAAAGGCAGGAAGCGTTGTTGAGTGGAGAGGTGGCGTTGTTGCTAATAAATAAATAAATAAAACGATAACCATGAAGTTTTAATGATAACACATTCAGAGGGGTGGCTATGAAAAATGCAGCGCCGGTGTTAGAACACCCTAAACATTGTCTTTCCAGGCAAATTACTCTTCACCATCCTTTGGCTTTCCAATCCTCATAAGGTGAAGGGAGGGGGAAGAAAAAACAATAGTAATAACAGCAATTTCCTGTAACAAATTTCCTGGTAAGATTTTCTTCGGGGTGGTTAGAAAGAAAAAAGATGGAGGGAGGGCACATGGTGATAATTTGAGGAGGATGCCCTAGATCTTTTAATGAGTGGTAGTGAGCATTTTGCAGCACTCCTATCTCTTTATATTTATCAAATATTAAAATGGGAGATGCTTACTGACACATTCAATAAAGAAGTACATTAAGAGGGGAAGGCACAGCAGCTCTGATTTTGCAGTTTTAATAATGAGATGTTGCAGATTCCACTTGCATCAGATTTACCCGTGGAGCTCTGGATATTCAAACCCTCAGACCTGTTCATACAGAGACAGCAGGAGCTAGCGCATCCTTAAAATCAGAAGATCCTCAGAAACTCAAAGTACTGAAAAATACCCATAGTGAGAGTATTTATCTCATAACCAGCATGAGATTTGGGATATTGTTTTCAAAGCAGCCTCCTCTCCTTTGAAGAAGAGATGTCAGAGGAGAGTAACCCATGTTGGTGGAGGATAGGTTGTTTTCATTCAAGGAAGAAAACATTTATGACTCGGCTCCTGCTTCCCACTGTTGGGAGTTTGTCCTTCAGATGAAATGGGGACTCTCTCAGAGTCTCAGGATCAAAGCCCTTTATTAAGCCAACTTACAAAGCAGAGCCTGGGACCCACTTTCAGAAAAGCGCTTTAACCCATAAGTACTTCAGAATAATACAATATTCCATGTTTCAGTCATATTTACCCAATGATGAAGAAAATAATAATAATTAAAAAATTATAAAATTCACCAAAAAGGGTTTGGGAAGGTTGTTTATCTTCCCTTCTTTCTTTCTCCTTACCCTTTTCTTTCTCTCTTTCTCTTTCTCCACCTTTGGTCTCTCGCTCCGTCTCTCATGCAGAAGCTTTTCCAAGGCCGTCACCACATTTTAATCTTTGCCTGAAAAATCATGTGTTGAAGTTCAGGAATATTACATGAGGTTTCCACTGCCACGAGTGGTAGAGAGGTTGAAGGGAAACACCCAGAAGTGGGTAACTTTAGTTAATCGCCTTCGAGACAGTTAACTGAAGAAAAATAAAGAAGAAAGAGTCTGGATAAGAGCAAATCATGTCATACAATCAGTTTTTGACTCAGGTCTGCAGTCAATTCCTTAAGGAAGTGACATATAGAGTGAGGTGTGGAGTGAGTTTTAACATTCTTCCCATCAATATTCTATTTTTTTAAATTACTGTTTTTATGACATTTATGATATCCTAAATGGAAATGGGGACAGAAAAATCTCAGAGTAAAACAGGACTGCTAGCCTAACAAGCAGTTAAAAAAAAAAAAAAAGAAAAAAGAAAAAAGCCTGCTGTTGTGAGATTTCAAGGCCAACAAAACTTATGAGCAAGAGCTGGACGTGAAATTAAACTCTTGACAGTGTGCCTTTGTCTGTAAAAATAAGCGCTAATGACCCTCTGTCCCTTGCTGGTAGATGTAGAGGAAAGGGCAAGTTTAAAAAGGGCCGGGAAACTATGCTACTTTCTCACCCTTAAAGGTGGTCCTTTCAGGTCAGAAGGAAGACACGTGGTTGTGGAGCATGGGTATGGCATGCCTGGGGACAAACAAAAGACTTTGTTCTCCCCAAGGCATCAATCCAGCATCTCTCACCAGCACCACATTCATTAAACAAATAAGCAGATGAATGTACCAGAAGAACATGTGAGGAAAAACAAATCAGACTTCTACAACGTCTTGGAATCCAGCCACGATTTTCCTATGGAAAAAAACTTAATTCCAATCTCCTTCTTACAAAGGACCTTTTTCACTCTTTCTATTGGGGTTAACCAGCATTTAATTGATTTATTCAGCAATATAATTGATTCTGATGACAGTGACAGGACTAAACCCTCAAAGACTGTAGGGTACTGGCATTCAGGCTATCATGGTCCTCATTCATTTAGCTTAACTGCGGCTCCTGTGTTAGATGCATGGTTGCCCTAGGCTCCCTCCATAATCAGTGGAAAGAGATAGGCTTCTATGGAGAGTGGTGCACGTCTAGCCTGGGCTAAATTGCTATCTGACAGCTCTTTTCTCAGTAACTGTAACTGGAATCTAGGATGACTATTTGGGATACCAGTCAAACTACTAGTAGAAATGCAGCCTTGGTGGCCAAAACTGTCTCATTGTCTCTTGCTATTTCCCTGTATCCACTTGATATTGTGTTGTACCAAACATGAATCAAAAGCTTTGCAAATCAGACATATTTTTTTTTCTTTTTTTGATGATTTGTGACTTCACATAACAGAATCCTGGTCAAGTACAAAGGCTTACAAATTTTGTAATCATCCTCATCTTCATTGTATTGACTTCTCATGTGCATAAATCCAGATGAAAATTAGACCTCAAGTGAGATGACTAAAAACATGTTGAAGGTGGAATTGCCCGTTTTCAAAAATAAATGATCCAAAAGTGGAAGTTCACCTCTCTGTGTTTCCTTCTCCCTGTCTTTCACCCATGTTAGTAATTTTTACATATACTCTTTTCTTATTCTTGAAGAAAATAAATACACAGCTTAAAGGGGATTTTAATTTTTCACTGAAAGATATATTGTAATACAAATGTCATATCATAAACTTCAGTTCTCTGTTACCAACCATCTTTGAGCAAAGGCAATGTTTACTAACCTCTAGTCCTCTAAATATGATCTACTTTTGATTTGGGACCATACAAATAAGGTTAAGAAACAAAAGGAAATTAATTTTAAAAACTCGCCTAGAATATACATTTACTGAAGTATCATGAGACTTTCATAAACATTTTTAGAAGATGTTAATGTCATTATCTGAAATCCATCAGATTTGAGTAAGAAAGCAATTCTGATTCAGATTAGACTGACTAACCACGCTTAATTTTAATGATTAATTCATATACCAAGATGTCAGTCCTAGAGAGACTTATTTGCATGTATTTTCAGCTCTCTTGACCGCAGATATATATTTTTCATAGCATAAAAGCCATATGTAGTTTTTTTCTCATGATTAGAAACTTAGTTTGCAGATTTTTTAATCCCCACATTTCTGCGTGTTGAATAGTTGAGATTTTTAAGAGCATATAAAAACTTTTCACTTAAACTGTATTTCTGAAAAAAAAAAAAACCCAAACCCAAAAAAACCAAACAACAAACAGTTTTGCTTGGGAGATACCATGGGAAAAAGAAATTAATTAGCCAATCAGTCTTCTGAATGTTGTCCTGGATATTGACGAAGAAAATAAAAATATTTTCTAGCTCATAGGAATGCCAGGATGATAAATACAGTCATTAACAAATACAAAAACGTTAGGATGCTCACAACTAAGTTCTGGAAGGCAAAATTTCATTACTATATCTCAGTTCCATGTAATGCCTAATTTCCAGTGATCTCGTTAATTCTATCAAACGTCTGTTAATCTTCCTTCACACAATCTTTCCTACTGAAAACGGCATTAGACAATTGCTGGTCAAAAGCTTAGTACTAACTCAGTTATTAGAACAGAGGCTTGTAATCAGGTAGCACTTGGCCAAGATGCCCAAATCAACACCCTCTTTATTATTCTTAGTCCTACTACTTTTATGATGGCAGTGCCAAGCCCTTGGTCACAATTATGTGTGGGAGAGATCAACAGCTTTGGGTATGTGTTAGCATACTGTCTGCACTTCTTGGGTTTATGGCTTGTATCAGGTAGGCAATGAGTCGTGAGACATCATAACTGTTCAATTTTTAATTTAATTTCTAGATACAAAGTCTATGGCAATGTAAGTTACCTATTCCATGTTTAGAAATCAAGTGTAAGTGGAGAGAGGCATAAGATGCTGCTAAGTGGAAAAGGCTGAGGTACTTAATGCCGTCTTTGCCTCAGTCTTCAGCAGCAAGACCAGCTGTTCCCTGAGTACCCAGACCCCTGAGCTAGAAGACAGGGATGGGGAGCAGAATGAAGTCCCTGTAATCCAAAGGGAAGTGGTGAGGGACCTGCTTCAGCACCTGGAGGTGCACAAATCTATGGGGCCAAATGGGATCCACCCAAGGGCACTGAAGGAGCTGGCGGAAGTGCTCACCAGGCCACTTTGCATCATTTATGAGCAGTCCTGGATAACCGGGGAGGTCCCAGCTGACTGGAGGTTGGCAAATGTGACACCCATCCACAAGAAGAGCCGGAAGGAGGATCCAGGGAACTACAGGCCAGTCAGTCTGACCTCGGTGCCTGGGAAGGTCATGGAACAGATCATCCTCAGTGCCATGACACGGCACATGCAGGAGAACAGGGTGATCAGGCCCAGTCAGCATGGGTTCATGAAAGGCAGGTCATGCCTGTCAAACC
>VXBO01010696.1:0-24798 GCA_013400135.1 Rhinoptilus africanus | reverse complement strand
GAGGGAACTGGGGTTGTTCAGCCTGGAGAAGAGGAGGCTGAGGGGAGACCTCATCACCCTCTACAACTGCCTGAAAGGAGGGCAGGTTTAGATTGGAAGCAGGAAATATTTTTACACTGAAAGGGTTATTAAACATTGGCAGAGGCTGCCCAGGGAGGGGGGGGATTCCCCATCCCTGGAGGTGTTTAAGGAAAGGGTCGATGTGGGACTGAGGGACAGGGTTTAGAAGGGGTTTTTGTCAGGGTGGGTTAATGGTTGGACTTGATGATCTTAAAGGTCCCTTCCAACCTCACCGATCCCATGATTCTATGATTCTAAGTGAGTGGTAACACAGGCACAAACGAAACAACTACCTGCATTATGTTAGAAATGTTGAACATTCACCAAAACAAAGACAACAACAAAATCAATGGGAACTGAATGTAGCCCAACATCATAAAGTGAAAGAAAGTTGCATTTGTTTATTCATTATTCTACTGAACCTGTTTTACTGTATTTTGTCATATATCTATATATTCTGTATAGATTAAACTCCTTTTCCACACATCAAATGATAGATATGTCCCAGTACAAATTTCACAAAGTTCTCATTTCGAATGCTTCCTATAACATTGTTGCTAACTCTTCTAGAAACTTCAGTAACCAACATTTGCCTGAATGTATTCCATCACCTATACATGACAGGCTTCTAGGCATTTTGTAACAGGAATGAAAATAGAAAGACATTGTGTTATGAGGTTTATCAGACAACCTCAGGAGCTCTTATGACACCATCTTTGAAGCTACTGTAGCAGTGCCAAGAGCATCTTATTTAATGGCATTTCCAATACAGATCCAATGGGCTAGCTACTAAAAAAGAGAGAAAAAAAAAACAGTTCAAATACTGTGTCCAGTTCTGGGCTCCCCAGCTCAAGAAGGACAAGGAACTGCTGGAGAGGGGACAGTAAAGGGCTACAAAGATGATTAGGGACTGGAACACCTCTGTTATGAAGGTAGACTGAGGGAATTGTGTCACTTTAGTCTGGAAAAGAGACNTGATTCTGTAACGTTTTAACTGGACATAGTTGAAACAACAGTCAGAAACTCCTGATTTCTGAAGATGTTTTTTCTGCTCAAATCATACTTTTTTGGGTGCATCATAGTCAGCAATCAAGATTCCTTACAACTTTTTGTGGGTAACATAAGACTGAACCTGAATTCAATCTGAGTTCACACTCCTGGATTTCCTCCAGGAGCTCTAAGGCAGAAAGAAAAAGTTAAGTCACAAACAGTACCAGCCGGTGGGATTCATCTGCCCACAGGTTTCTGCAGAATGGACATCTGTATGACTGCAGCTGTATCCCAACCATCTTGAGAGTCAATGAAGAGAAGGAAGAGCTCTCATTTCCTCTGTGCTCAGATACTTCTGAAATACATCAGATGAACCATATTTATTTTTCTGCACTGAGTATGACGACACCCTTGGCTGCCCCACTCATCCATAGCTCCTCCAGTGCATAGTGACGGGAGGTGAATCCACTGTTGTTTCAGATGCTAATGGGTGTCAGGCTTGAACGGATGCCACAGTGATTAAAATCTGACTTCAAAACATTGTCCTTCTTAAATTCAGGACACATAGATCTCTTTACTGAATTTTAAAACACATAATTGTGGTGTTTAAATTAGAATTTTAATCTATGAGTTTTCTTCTAAAACCAATAATAAGAAGTAAAGATAATTGGAAAGGATAACTGATACCTTTTTGAACTATGTGTCAAAGATAGGTTAGACAAACTGCTCTCAGAAAGCGCCTCTTTTTTTCCATTGACCATAAAGGGCTACTGGAGGAGAAATTTGGTCTGATATCTTGATTATGAACACAGATGTTGTGGTTTAACCTCAGCCAGCAACTACGACCACACAGCCGCTTGCTCACTCCCCTTCCCCTGCCTCCAAGTAGGGTAGGGAGAAGAGGGAGAAAAGGAGGGGGAAAGAAAACCTCAAGGATTGACATAAAGACATTTTTATAGAACAATGACAGAAGAGGAAAACAGTAATAATAGCAGTAGTAGTAGTAGTAGTGGTAGTAATAATAATAATATATACAAAATAAAGTGATGCAAAGCAAATTTCTCTCATAACCCGATGATCAATTGCCTAACCCACCCCGAGCAGTGATCGTGGATTCCTGCCCCCTGGTCAAACCCCATTTATATACTAAGCATGACATCTATGGTATTGAATACTCCTTTGGCCAGCTTGTCCTATCTATTCTCCCTCTCAGCTTCTATGGGAAGTTGAAAAAGATCTTGACTTCCTATAAACATTACTTAGCAACCACTAAACCAATATGTGCTATCAACATTATTTCCATACTAAATCCCAAACACAGTAGATACTAGAAAGAAAATTAACTGTATCTCAACTTAAACCAGGATAACAGACTAAAACCAGCCAAGTTTAATGCCATCACTCATTTCAGTGGGGATAATTTAGGTTTGAATATCTTTAGTTCTTCTAATGTTCTACCACTTGTGGAAAAACAAGAAATGAAGCCCAAGGCAGCACAACAATCACTACCATGAGTGCTTTGAAATTGAAGGTGGCAACTGTCAGGATGTCCAGATATTGATCAAGTGAATAATAACAGAATAATTTTACGTACGTTTTTTTGTTGTTCTTGTCATTAACTTTCTTGCTAAATTTCCTGGCTCTGTGTGATTTTGCTGAGATGTGAACGGGTTCTTTCTGTATACAAAGAGATTGACGCCTGCTGAGGCTCTTACATATTTTATTATTTATTTTCTAGTAATTAGTCTGAACCACTGACTCAAACAGAACTAGCCAAGTGAAAAAGAAAATATAACAAAGTCCCCCAATATGTTGTCTTTGCCTAGGGCAATAAGCAGCTGACGGCTAATGGGACAGATGATGCTCCTCTTCTCAGTTCATCCATTTAGCTGCTTGTTTAAGACACAAGAATGCCTCTGTGCCTTGACCCACACTTTGGCATTTAAAACTTTCATATGTGTTCTTGGTAAAGCTGGACAGATATTTTTCCTGACTTTTGGTAAACACCAGTTTTTCAGCAAAACTTGAAACCTGAAGTATTTTGCTGTGCAAATACAGACATGTCACCTTTCAGAATTAAGCTAGGTGTCCCTCTCTGTCTCTGAATGAACTGCAAGCTCCTTTCCTGAAAAGGCAAAGAAGTGGCTGCCTGTCATCAGCAAAGATTGTTGAAGATGCATCACGGAGTTAGAGGGAGGAGAGTACAATCTAAATTCTGTAAATTACGGTGTCATGCATTAATGAGGCTATACAAATCTAAACAGCCTGGCGAGGGGGGAGCAAGAATAGCGCCCTGCAACCAGATAACAACAAGATAACCACAACTACAGCTGCTTCTGGTGTCCAGTTTCCTCTCCTGAAACAGCTGTCAGTCACAAGTCACATGGATTTCCTACTGGAGATACCTCTGTCCTCTTTGTGATCACATGCCTGAGTTTATGACAGACGAAGTTTGATGACATGAATCTGAGTCTTAATCTGTTAGTTCTGTCAAAGTTGGGCTATGATCTGCAATCTGGGGCCATAGATGTCTAGTAATTTAACAGAGTGTGGTTAAAGTTACTGAGTGAAAAAGTGGGGATGCTCCCTTAAGCTCTTGGTTTACCAAAGGCATTTGTCACTGGAAGAAATTCTACTACTATTGATTATCTGAATAGCAGCTAAGTATGACTACTAGAAGGTGGTTTATATTAACAATTTCAAGGCACAGTGCTTCTTAAAAACACATCAGTTGTCTCTGCTGCACAAGTCATGTGTCCTACCTTTTTTTCCTACTCCCTGCCCTCTGGTACATGTCAGTGCTGCTTCTGAGGTCAAACTGAGTGAGAATCTGATGGCAGGAATCAACACTGATTTCCACATTGACTGTGTTTATTTCTATTCATTCCCTTGGGGACTTTGAGGTTTGTCTGTTTTGTTTTCTTCTCTTCTCATTTTCTTCCAAGGAACTTTATGGCTGCCTGTAAGGGAGACAATCCAGCTTTGCTAGCTGGCAATGGGAGCTCGGGGGCTCCCTGAAAATGTTGAAAATGCTTTGCTTTCCAGAACGTTTGTTTAAGAAAAGTGAGTTTACACAGCTTGCCCTAAGTGCTGGCTGCATAAAAGGATTTGCAACTCACAGGTACAAAATAGTTTCCCAGTACCTCTTCCAGAGCTCCAGTGCTGTCCTCAGCATGCAAACTCTTACCCCTACAAGGCAGAAACTGGTATTAGGAATCCTTTTAAAGATCTACAGGAAGTGTTCTCAGCAGTGCGTTAAAGTGTCAGGTTCCACTCCTAATCCATTAAACGCTGTAGACTATCTCATAATTGTGCCTGCAGTAGAAGATTCTGTTTGTTCCTCCAAACTCCATTGGACAGGGAAGTCACAAGCCTCGGAGAGGAGATGTCGATGAAAGATCTTTTTATGCCACAGAAAATTGTAACTGGACTACTAGTCTCTTTTTAAAATGAATGAGGCTGTTAAATCAAAAGGAAATTGTGAAATGTCTGACTCTAAGTTAGTAAGAGGGACATGCAGTGACTAATTACATCCTTTAAGTGAAATTCTGTTATGTCTATATTATAGATCATAGAATCACAGAATCATAGAGTGGTTTGGCTTGGAAAGGACCTTTAAAGATTATCCAGCTCCAACCCCTCCCACTTCCCACCAGACCAGGTTGCTCCAAGCCCCGTCCAACCTGGCCTTGAACCCCTACAGGGATGGGGCAGCCATAGCTTCTCTCGGCAACCTATTCCTGTGCCTCACCACTCTTAAAATAAAGAATTTCTTCTTTATGTCCAATCAAAACCTACCCTCTTTCAGTTTACAACCATTAGCTCTTGACATATCACTACGGGCCCTGATAAAATGTTTCTCTTCATCTCCCCATCGTTCTCATGACCTTCCTCATCTTCACTGACTGTACGCTCACCTAACTTCAAGATGCTGCATTTTCAGAGTGTGGGTGCACAACAAATCCTGAAAAAGGCAGCCATCCCTGAGAGTGACTCCAGTTGGGTAGGTAAAACCAGAAACACCCGAAATCAGCAGCAAAATATGAAAAATTCTGCTTCCATAAAACTCCCACAATAAAATCTGATCTCTTAAGAAAATCTGGAAGGAGCAAAGGAGGTTTTATGCTCTGTGAGTTCTTTTTATCTGTTTAAAAGAGTGATAAAAAGAGGGAATTAAGTGATTTGGTTCTGGTTAGAAAACCGTGCTGCTCTTCCTCAGATGTTTCTGTCCTTTTCCAATCTGTTTTCTCTGTTCTCTTCTTCTTCCTCCTCATGAGGCATACAACAAGCAAATGACTTAGGAAACAGTGAGCTCTCAACTCTCCTTCTTAATCACTAATCTCAGTGATCCCTGTCCTCATCCTTGCCTCCCTTCCTTTCTTCCTCCACGTTGTCACTGCCCACCACTTTCCCCAGCCACACAGACCAGACCGAGCTCTCACCTTCATATTTTACTCACAGAGTTTTGCCAGCTCTTGCTTTTACACACATTTTTGTTTTGCAGTATTGCTGGGACAGAGTTTTTGGTTTGGGGGTCTTTTTTCCCCCCTCCTTTTCTTGTTTTTCTGTGTAAACCGAGCTTCTGAAGCCACAGCAAAACCATCAGATTTTGGGAAATGGTCACCCTTTCAGCCTGTCAACGGCATGTTGGAGCTACCTGGGCAGAACAGGCTCTTACTTTTGCTGATGAATTCAATGTACTGTAACTGCTGCCACCAACAGGGCGTTCAACAAAAATGAGACATTTTTACACCTATTGCTTTAACAGCTGGGTCTCAAAAAGAGACAACAAATAGATAAGAAGAATTTACATTCTAGTATCAGTTTATTTGCTGTAAGAAGGTCCCTTCTCTCTTAAAACTCTCCCTGCAGACGATCTAAGCAGAACATGCTGCTTTTTTCTCATCCAGATTGCAAGAGGCATCTCAAACCCGTGTATTTTGAATATCGCCATTTTATACAAAACACAAAGAAAAATAAAGGTGTAAAGAGGAAAGATTAACGAAGAAAATGCAAGAAATACATTCACCTGGTTCATTGATGACCATGACCTAAAATCACTATTTTTAGTGAAGAATTTCAACAGTAAAATCTGTCTCCCAGTGGCAAAAGANCAGGAGGGGGAAAAAAAAAAAAAAAAAAAAAAAAAAGGTCTGTTTTGTGCCTGCAAGTCCTTCTGCGAGAGCTACTGCATGATTATTGATTTTCTGAAACTGGCTGCCTTAAAGTAAGAATGCTATCATGAGTTCACAAGTTGCAGTACCGTGTTAGTACAAAATGCTGAACATCGTTTTTCACATGCTTTAGGATTTTTATGGGACATTGTCTAAGTTTATCCCCCAAAGTTTAAATAGCTTAGTTTTCTCAAAAAGAGCCAAATTTTTTTATATCCTGAGAAAAATAATGCCAAACCCTTTTTCCACTATAAAAATGAGATGTAAAAGGGCATGGAATTTTCCAAAGTTACTATCCATTATCTGNAAAGAAAAGAAAAGAAAAGAAAAGAAAAGAAAAGAAAAGAAAAGAAAAGAAAAGAAAAGAAAAGAAAAGAAAAGAAAAGAAAAGAAAAGAAAAGAAAAGAAAAGAAAAGAAAAGAAAAGAAAAGAAAAGAAAAGAAAAGAAAAGAAAAGAAAAGAAAAGAAAAGAAAAGAAAAGAAAAGAAAAGAAAAGAAAAGAAAAGAAAAGAAAAGAAAAGAAAAGAAAAGAAAAGAAGAAAAGAAAAGAGAATGTTTAAGAACTCAGGAAGAAATGTAATTGAAAAAAAAACATGGACTTAATTGTAACTTTGTATACAAAGAAAATGATACAGTCAAGGTACTACTTGTTTCAACAATATATCCAAACTCTCACTTGCAGTAATGTGAACGAGAGTATTGCAAATTTTTAAAGTCAGTTTGATTTCTTTTTTTGGGGGGGGGAGGGGGTTTACACATATTTGTTCTCACCACATGTAGTTCGATGTAAGCTAAACTGAAGAGTTTCAGTTTGACTCTGACTGGTTTGCAGGGTTCCAATTAGCCCCAAACCTATTGAAATTCCAAGCCCTTCAGAGTAGGTGGAAGGCATGTTTATTTTCATTTTGGAAGGAATGCTTCCCATAAAAATAACTAGAACCTAGATTTCTATTCCATGTTGCCATTTAATTTTGTGGATGAAAATTTAGGATGGGAATTAGAAATCTTGTGGCTTAATTGTCATATTGTTGGAATTAAGGAAATTATTGTGAAGGAAGGCAGGATGAGGACATAGAGCACAACAGATAATCTGGAATCATTCTCTATTTAATTCCGGAATAACAGTGCTCACACAAGGCACTATTGTGGACATTGTCGT
The DNA here is from genome assembly GCA_013400135.1 of Rhinoptilus africanus. Lineage (NCBI taxonomy): Eukaryota > Metazoa > Chordata > Aves > Charadriiformes > Glareolidae > Rhinoptilus > Rhinoptilus africanus. The sequence goes on along the minus strand of VXBO01010696.1, from coordinate 17,415 downwards.
TGGACTGGAGCCTATTTCATTTGGTTTCCATATACAGAGAAATTGCTCCCAACTCCCTCAGGCAGTTTTGCAGATCTGCTCAGGGACACTGAGGAAAATTAATCTGAATTAATTTTTGAAGTGTATTAGTTCAACTAAATTAAAACGCCGTGTAGACTCTCTCATTCAGAATTAAAGTGGCTTTAATTCAGTTTTCCTTCATTCAGTTTAACATTGGCTGAAGCAACAGAGAATTTAGGCTCCTTTAGAATTATGTCCAACTGAATGCAATTTAAATTCCCAACTTCAATAAATTTGAAGTTATTTTGCTGACTGTGCTCACATAAACAATAATATAACGTCCATGAAGGACAGAATATGGGATACAAAGATCTCTGTGGGCAGATGTGACATGGGCAGCATGGTGGATTCTTTTCCCACTCCAGTTTTTCTCAGCCTCTGCTCAGGAGGACGTCAGCCCCACTGTACATTCAGTCCCAGGCTCTCTTCTCAGCCTGGCTAATGTAAGGGTTATAAAATGTGAAAGTGTGAAATGGACTCATTTTCCCAGCCTTTTTTTATTCAGTGAAAGGATAGTTACAGCTTCCAAGTCACTAGTGACATGCACTGTATTTGTAGTGTTGGCTTTCTATCCTTTTACAATTCTCCAGAGCCTTCTGCTCATCTCACCTCCTCAAATGAATCATTATATTAAAAATTATGCACTATTTTAAGCATAGAACACATCTACTCACCAGGAGTGTGAGGAGCAAAAGAGAAAACCAAGGCCTTATTCAAGTACTTTGGGAATGCAAACGGACCTATTTTCTCATGGGCAACGTGCCCCCTTTCATAGATGTGAGAGGCCATGGTCATACTGGTGGTGGGGTATTGCTGATACACATCAACAAGAAAATAGGGCATATCAACTAAAAAAACCCTGACTTACATTAAATCAATTAAAGGTATTCTCCATCTGGTTCTACCCAAGGGGTTTGTACTGATTTAACTAAATTGGTTTCTAAACTGATTCAGTTAAATTGGTGCATAAACTGTGCATAGAACAGCCAGAAGTAAGTACAAAAGAGTCTAAGTAAGTCAAACAAATCCAAGTGAGTGTAAAAGGCACTGTGAAAGTGTTGGGGAAGAGACGAAGTGGCAGCATAAGCTTCAGGGGTTATGTGGAGTGATTCTGAACATAGCTGTAGATCTGACAAAGATGTGAACATCTGTCTCTGCCCACAATCATAGAATCCTAGAATCATAGAATCGGTGAGGTTGGAAGGGACCTTTAAGATCGTCAAGTCCAACCATTAACCCACCCTGACAAAAACCCCTTCTAAACCCTGTCCCTCAGTCCCACATCGACCCTTTTCTGAAACACCTCCAGGGATGGGGAATCCACCCCCTCCCTGGGCAGCCTGTTCCAATGTTTAATAACCCTTTCAGTGAAAAAGTGTTTCCTGATATCCAATCTAAGCCTGCTCTGGCATAGCTTGAACCCGTTTCCTCTTGTCCTATCCCTTGTCACCAGGGAATGACTGTTGGCCTCAAGGCACTTGAAGAACCGAGCTTGGAAATCTGAGGAACATGTTCAGAAAGATCCAAAGTGGGGGTACTAAAGCTGGCTGCCGTATTTGGAGCTTCATCCAGCCAGTGCTGACCCACAGAAAACAAACCCAGAGAGTGGCAGAAGTGTATAAATAGCTATATTTAGGAAGAGCAGTTAAAAGATGCAAAGTTGCAGAGGTCAGGCACAACAGGGAAGAGGTAAAGACAAGAGCTGTGCAGGGCTAAACTTTTGTACCAGGAGATAGTCTCATGGCTCAAACTATTTCTAGACAAAGTTCAGATCCTAGAACTGCTGTTGATTCTTCTTAACTGGCAGTGAAGAAATCATCTTGTGCACCTGTCTCAGTGCGTCTGCAGCAGCCATCATCTTGGTGGCACTGGAACTCCTGTCAGCGCAGCTTTGACAAGTGAACTGAATCCTTTCCCAGTCAATTCCTGGGTGTATTTTGGGAATTAGCATGAGCAGTGGACCATTCCCAATGGGCAGTGGGTGTGACCACTTTATTTTGGAGGCTGAGAGAGTTTAATTACAGAGTAACATCCAGACAATGCCAGATGGCTTCAGAGCAGAGTATGTCCTGGAAATGTTTAATTTACTAGTACAGATATGGTCTTTGTGCCTCAGTTCTCCAACTCTAAAATGGACTATTATTTTTTATGTTTCTTGTGTTCACGTGTACAACATCAGGGAATAGGATGTGGGATAGTGAACTGTAAATATCAGGGATGTCAAAGACCTACTACATTAATGTTGGCTCCCTGTCCTCTCTTGCACCAAGGGAAGAACCAATCACAGATCGTGTTCCTATGAATGAGTTTTTATAGGGTATAATTCATCTCACTTGAGTTAAGCAAGAGATAAAGAAGTTATTATCAGCATCACGCAGCATTAACTCCCAGAATTGCTTCACCAATCTACTCTTGGGTTTTGAATTGGTATTACACTTACAATGAGTGCCAGCGTTCTCTCCCTCTTTTCATGTCTTTACTAATTATAACCTCCCTGGGCACAAGCCAGGGTTGTTGACACAATTTCTGGACAATACTGGGGACATTATCAGTGTTTGTGATGATGGGAAAGAAAGGAATTATGCACAGTATGAAACTTCCTGATGCTTCCCGATGTTTTGAGGTTGCATTCACATGACCCATACTGTTTCTTCTATGTTTAGGCCTCATAAATCCTCTGGTTGGCACATTGTAAATGTCCATGAGCATATTTGGGTCATCCTGCTTTCCATGCAAGTCAACTTCCTTCCATTTACTGCTGCACTGGACTCACAGAGCACTAAGCCCATCCAAAAATGACCACAGGCGAAAGGACTCACTGTGTGGACATTCAGCAGCTTCCTACAGCTGGCAGGTAAGCAAAGCTTCTCAGATGTCTTGTGTCTGAAAGATGCTTAGATACAAAGCGACTGAGGTCACATGTGGACCCGTGGCAGATAGAACTGACACGAGTTTGTTAGCACTTGGAGAGGATAGCTTCTTAGCTGTACTGAGTTTGGCTGGGATAGAGTTCATTGCCTCCATAGTAGGTCATATGGTGCTACGCTTTTGATTTATGACCAAAGCAATGTTGATAACACGCAACACTGAGCAGTGTTTGTCTTTTAAAGTATCCGTTATGCATGATGGAGCCCTGCTTTCTTGTAAATGGTTAAACATCTGTCTGCTGATGGGAAGTTGTGAATGACCTCCTTATTCTGCTTGACTTAAGAGCACAGACTTTGCTTTTGACTGTCTTTATCTCATCTCATGAGTTTTCTCACTTTTACCCATCCCACTAAGGGGGATTGAGTGAGCGGCCATGTGAGGGTTAGCTGCCCCCCAGGGTTAATTCAAAACATTAACTCAAGCTGTCCAACTCCTCCTCGTAGCTGTGCTGGAGTTCAACCCTCAGGCCGTGAAGGCTTCACTAAGGGATTACTATTGAGGTATAAGATACTGTGGAATCTTCTTCAGTCTTTCTTACCTCCCCTCTGCAACATCAAGAACAATTTGTGGAGGGTCCATGGGCCTAGTGTTCTCCTCCTCTTGCTTGTCTTCTCCCTCAGGAGTAACTCCCCTGTGTAGCCTCAAACATCCAATATTAACATGCCTAAGAGATGTGCCAATTACCCTGCCAATATCTCTTCCAACTTTCCTTTTGAGGTGAAGGGGAAGGGGGGTTACTGCTAAAGTTTCAGAAAAATTATTAAACTGTGGAATTAGAGATCTCTTAAATAACCACTGAGCTCCTGAACGTGACTTTGTACATATAGGAATTGTCTCCAGATGCAATTTCAGCAGGATATGGTCAAAATCTTCAGCATTACTAGGTTTATCTTAATTTCCTGCTTGTTATGTTTCCGCTCCCACTTAAGTAAGTACAGTCAACTCAGGAGGCCCAAGAATAAAGAATATTGGCAACTAGCTCCTTAAGAGAATAAACTTTCACCCTAACTCAGTTAGAGTTCATGATTGAGGGTCAGGACATCTTGGTTTTTATCTCTGTTCTATTCCAAGTTTTTTAAGCTTGATTCAGATCCAGGTACACAAATCTAAGTAAAGGTATCCAAAATGAACATATTACTAGGGGCACTGATGAACACAGTTGCCCATATTTAGACATCTGGTGCTGCTTGAGATTGGCCAACACGTTCAAGATATTCACATGGAAATGAAATTTTAAGATCCCTCGCCTCTTTGGTACTATCAGCTAGAGGCCAGCTGGAGTACCCTAAGGTATCTAAAGTGGCCTAATAAAGGGAGTACTGACATGTGCTCATGATAATCGATGGGTGCCTGAACTATAAAGCTCAGAGAACAGTTCAACTTATCCCCAAATAGACATTTACTTTTGGGAAGCTGAATAACCCTCTGGTCTTGGTTGTCCAAGTGTAGGTGGGGGCTGTCCTTCCAGACCCCCAGCTGTCTCATCAGAAGGGTGTAAGAGTTTCTTAAGTCCTGTGTCATGTCTGCCAGGCCCTTGAAGACAACTCTTGGACATTTTAAATGGCACTAAGTGTCTACGTAAGTATCTACACAAGTAGTCGAATTCCCCTGTGATTGCTGTTGACTAGAAGAGAAGCTTCAACACATAGTTCACATCTATGCAAGTATTTAAATATTCAAATGTTTGGACCTGGAGCCGAATCCCACTTCTTGTGTGATTTTTGGAAAATCAATTAGTCCATCTGAATCTCTGTTTCCCATTAATAACACAGAGATGATATCTCCACAAATGCATGTCTACACACTTCGTCAGGCGCTAGATCTGTTTCCTCAGAGAACTGTCCAATAAAGCCTTGAGCAACGTGTTTGTTATTTTGATGTTCATTTTTTTACACATTACTGTGAAAAAAAAAGTGATGACCCAGTCCTAGAGCCATAGGATAAGACAGGCAGAGCTTTAGGGCAGAGAAGTAGGTAGCAGATATCATCTGAGGAGTGATCATAACACACATAGCCACTTTCAAGTCTCTTAGAGAGATCTGAAAGGCATTATTTGCTTAGGAAAAATTTGTATTCAGTTTCAGCAATGGTTTGTATCACTGCTCTTTCTCCTGGACATGTTGTATAGTATATAAAAGTGATGATATGCCACATCTCTAGGCCAGTGTACTAAAGCCTTGTCCCAGCAACAGACCCCCAGCAGCAGGAACTCCTTCCAGCCTCCATATCTTTGGCACTGACGGAGGACTCTGCTTTCTGTCAGTGTATTTGTGCAGTGACACATATTCTCTAGTGATTAGATTAATGTTGGCAAAGGCAATATGAAAAACCCACACAGATTACCACTGTCACCCGCAGTAATTACATTTATTCATTTCCATTTAGCCAAGTTTTTACAAGCTGAGCAAGGGGCCAAATAAGCAATAAACACAGAGGCAAGAAATTAAAATGCTGATCCGTTCACTGTGAAAACAATCAAACCATCATCTTTCTTTAGGCAGCTCATTCATCATCCAGGAGGACCACAGTGTGCTGATATGGAGGGCTGGAAATCTAATGTTATTACATGTAAATTCACTAACATGAAATTACTGCCCCTGATGTGATTTTACTAATAAATTAGTTCGTTTCTACCTTTTCGCAAGAGACTTTAGGGACCGTGGAGAATTATACACAAGTCTCATAATCTTGCCTGCTTTATTTCAAGTGAACCGTCAGTTTAGCTCCTCCCTCCACCATACCCTGCTTCTCCCCGTGGCTCTTGCTTGTCTCTGTTTCATTAGGGGATAGACAGTCATATCTTTACGTCCTTGGGGGCAGTTTTTTTGACTTGGGTTCAGAAGAAGCATAAGAAAATGGAGGTTCCTTGGCTTTGCATTTTACTGCAATGGCACTGATTGGGAGAAGTGAGTACCTAGAGCTTGACTCAAAGTTTGCTGAACTGTAAAGTCTGTGTAAATTGAGTTTTAGGAGGCTACATTTCTTTTTTACACCAAACTAGTGGGACAGGAACACCCAGTTCGTAAGGTGATAGCAGAATCACAGGGCTACATTGAGTAGGAGCAGTCAAAGAAGCAGTTTATATATGTAAATAATGAGAAAGCTCAATTTTTATATCTTTCAAAATAGTTTTGCACTGCGTATTTCCTTTAGGTCAAAGCACGAGCTTTCAAGGTACGTAGCTGGACTGGTGGGCAGGGGATGTAAATTACTCGGGGTCAGTGACCAAGCATCTATTTGCACACCATGGAGAATCTGGTCCACCAACTTCAATGGGCTTCAGAGTTATGCAAAGAGTTGTAACAGACTCAAAGCCTTTGGTAGAGTTGCTCCTGATTTGCAAAGGTGTAAGAGGAGAACAAGGTTAGGATCAATTTCCCACTTTCACCCTGTTCAATTTGCTCCTTATAAATCCTCAGTGAGGAGATCTGGGCAATTTACAGAAGGAACAGTGCTTTATTCTTCCAGTCATATAGATGGCTCTTCAGACTAACTCAGCACCAATAGTTTTCTCAGTCTACAGCCATTGTTCCCCTTGAAGTCAACTGCAAGATGTCAGTACTCAGTGATGAATTGCACTTTTCACTCCTCATCTGTAAGATAGCAAATTTGGCTGATGCTCATTCTGTCACTGGTGAGCCAAACCAAATCCAGACCATCATGTTTGCCTTTCCTGCCACCATGGCTTTGCAATGGTAGCGGGAGTCAGCAGTGAAAATTCACCTGCTGGTACCTCTGAGATCCATCTTGAACAAGTTCATATATCAAAGTGCCAGTTTTACACCAAATAGCTTTCAGGAGCAGTGGCTCCTGAAAGATCCTAGATGTGTTTAAATCTCTTCGATTCACTGGAGCTGTATCAATTTATAATATCAGGGAAAAAAGCATGTTTCCAAAGCAGCTGTCAGTTCTGAAGTCTCACTGTTTATTTGCTATGTTTGCATGCATATAGAGTGATTGAGTTATTGCATTTCCCCCTTCCTCACCTATTCCAGCTCTACTTCGTGTGTTTAGGGCAAAACTATCTTTTACTACATGTGTTTTATGGTGCTTTGACCAATTGGACCCCACAGAGGATTTGGGTCTATTGTTGCTATCAGATAAATAAGGACGTTTTTCTACTATAATACATGTGTCAAAGAATTACATGCCTAAGCGTGATCCAGTTATCTAAACTCTTCCAATAGTCAATGGGAAGAAACAGACCTTTTAAAAGGGCAATTTTGAAGCAAATAACTATCTGGCAGTGCCTAAAATAACAATATATATCAGTATACATATATATATATCAGTTATTTTCTGGAAATTTGGAGTTCCTTTTTGCTGTGATTCTCTTTATTTTCTCCACTTAATGCACTTCAGTTCATCACAATTCATTGATTCATTTGGTCTCAGAGTGCACAAACAGGATTAATTTCAAATGAAATTAGACCAGAAGATAAACTCTAGAATTGCACCTGATGTTTTCTAACTATGAAAGGGAATGGAAACAGATTGGACCAAACTGAAATCTCTCTTGAATGGATACAGCATGGATGTTAGGACCATAGCATGCTACAAATCCAATCCTATTTGTCCAGACTGTATACTAACATAGATATACTAACATGCCTGTGTTTTCCTTTTGCCTCAGAAAGTTGTCTAGAGCTTACTCTTAATTTTGAGATATCTGAGTAATGTAAGCTGAATATCAACCTAGGAAATCAATTTTATTTCTGGGTCAACACTTGGACATTAATTTGTGCAAGGTAATCACAGGACAAGCAATCAGAATATTTCATCCCTGTTGCTTTTCATCCCTATTGCTAGAAGTATGGCCACCGTAAATAACTTCTGACTGAAGAGCTGTTATTTCATTAAGGAAACAACTAAAATTCCCAATAGTCTTTCTACACAATAAGCTGATTATCTGTAAATCAGCCAAACTTGCTGTCAATATGGACGAGCTGTTGACAAGTTTAGTAGTTTGTCTTATCTTGATCGTCTTAAAAATGAAATTATACAGTCAGAAGGACCTCAATACATCAGGAGTTAGTATCTGAATCACTAAGATTTACCTACCAGTCTTGTCTGAATGAGGTTGGGATGACAGAAAGGGAGGCTGGGATAATCAGGGCAAGGGCTGTGCTGAAACAAGGGAGCATGTTTCTGTCTTCACCTGCTTGGAAGTAAATTAGAGGGTTGTTCCAACCAGGTCTTTAGACTTTCATCAAAACTGAAATGGCTTCGGAAGAGATTTCAGGCCCATGGCATCCAATCAGTACTGAAGTGGGACATGAAATCAAGCAGCAGGTCACGAGGCTGATCTATTATCAGTGGAGTTCCTCTGCAGTCATTGTAGCCACGGTGACTGTGGCATACTGCCCTTGTGTCTCAAAGACGAGTATACGTCTGTGACACCTAAATTATCATCAGACCAGTCTTCAGATAAGTCTTGGATTCAAAGTGAAATCCAGGCAAGGGTTTTGAACTGGGTTGGGTGGCACTGACACGCTTTCCCTTTTTTTGCAAAGCTTCAGCTCCAGCTGACTCAAGTGTTAGGATATCTACTGGTACACCCCTGGCTTTTCTTATAGAGATTGACATAGCTGAGCTGGTGGCCAGGCTAAAAACATGACCGCAACCACCCTGCCTAACCTTAGGTACCTGAGGGCCCTGCCAGACATGTAGCTGCAGATTAAAAGTGGATGGCAGAAGCTGTTCACTGCCCTCGGATATTTTTCCCATTCATTTGACAGAGGTTGCCGTCCCCAAAGCAAGGGCATCTAATTGTTTTATGAACTGCTACATTTACATGATGCATATCAAGCAAAGCAAAACTAGTGCCAGTTAATCTGAATACACTGTGACAAAAACTACAGACATTCAGGACGTGCTTCAGAAGAGGATCTGCTTCAAGACAGGATTGAATACCCGTATGCTGAAAATGTCAGCCCCTCTCAGAGGGCAGGGGAGATGTTTAGGTATGTGACAACCTCAGTTGTCTGTTCCTAGTCTGCAGACAGAGTCTGCCAGAGCATTCATTGACTCACCTAAGCAAGCAATGCATTTGGCATAGACATCCTAGACGGTTAATGGGAAGGTATCTTTTGCAAGTCACACAGGTCTTTTTTTTGTTTTGCGGCTATTGTTCTTGCCATGGTTCTCCCTCTTATCCCATGTATCGTATCCCTTCTGCCCCATGCTTGCTTCAGCTCTAGTTATATAGATTATATCAAGGTCTAGAGACATGACTGAGGTTGAAGCTTATCTGTACTAAACCCAGAATCAGCCAGCCTTGCTCTCAAAAGCCTAACCCTCAGTCTAGGTAGCTGACAGAGAATAAGCTTGCAAAAAGGTGTAGGAGATGAAGTCACTTGTCCTATATTTAGTCAGTGGTGAAGTCAAAGCTGACTCCTGGCTTTCTGGCATCCTGTTTTTTGCCATATTCATTAGATCACAGTGCTTCGCTGGGAACAATCTTAACATGCACATCAGCCTGCTTTGGTCCAAAGTGATCAAACATCACGCAATGCCAATCAAGCCTTCTGAGGAATTAAGAGGAAGCTGTGTAAAAGTATCGAGAGATACTATGTTTGCTTTTCTTTATCCCTGGGATAAATCCAGGAGCCTCTCTTTTGCTGATTTTGTATTATGCATTTGAAAGTGTTGTTGGAGTAGATCAAAACCCAAGGAAGCGAGAGGGGTATTGTTTTGTACAAGGGTGTTTTGAAGCCTCGGGTTGCTTATACAGCAAAATAAAGCAGTGCTGGCTTCTTCCTTTTCTTGCAAAGATCCTTTAGGAATTAGTCTGGCAATTCCAGCGCCAGAGAAGGGCTCTTCCTTTGCTAATCACCTGGCTTTATTCGGCTCTGAAACTCACTTGGAAGCTCCCTATGTGTGCATTAACCAAAGGTACAGGATTATGTTTGTTTAATAATATAGTGGTGTCTTGCTGAACAACTGTAATTTCCATGTACTTATTGATCTTAATTTATAATGCCATTAGCTTTCTAAACTGCCATTAACTAATGATGGGCTCTGTAGGCTTAACAGCTCTTTCAAATCAGTTGCTGACAAGTGGGCCCCAGAAGCATTTGTCAAAAGGGTAATGGATCCCTATCAGAGTGGCAATAAATTAGGTTATAGTCTTATCAAATTAAACAATGGATGAAGGAAAATTAGCTATCAATAAAAATCTATAAAGCTGCCCTGATTATTCCCAGTCAATTATATCAATTAGAGATCAAACAGTGAACCCCCTGCAGTACGTTAAATAGAACTAACCGGGGCCAAAGGCGGCCAAATTGTGTTACAAAATGCAACACCACGGGCAGCTGTAGGAGATAATCATTACTGTCATTGACAAAGGAGCTGCTTTATTAGAAAGCTGGATGTTGCCTGCAGGCAGGCTTCTGGCAAGAGGACAAAGGCTCTGCAATGAGAAAGGGGAAAGAGGCTTGAACCTGGCTGCCAGTGTGAGGAGTGTGTTTCTGGCTGATAGCTCCCCCAACTTTTGTCATTTAAAGCAGGCTGGGCTTCATCAGATTCTGCTGAGTCCTCTGAGAAGCGACTTTGTCAGGAGACTCCTTTTACTCGCTCCCTTTGTTTTTCAAAGCTATTTTGTTGATCTCCTTGTCATTAATGATAGATGCTTTAAAGACATCTACTTGTTGTAGTGCTACTATTATCCAGTTTGTAACTTTAGGCACGGACTAAAAGGTGGTGCTGAGAGGCAACATCCCATATGAAGCAACATAGGAATTGCCTCAGAGACCTGAGTAGCTCTTCCTTTCTCTGTCAGACAGTCTTTGCATCTATGCTGGGAAAAGGGGTCTCCTGCCTCTTTCATACAGGGATACAGATGTCAAGCCAATGCTCCTTTATTAGGTCACTCTCCCAGGACTGTCCTAGGCTAGAGTAGTCAGCTTGTGTCCATGCTGTTCACTGCTGCAGCTCAAAAAACACAGGAATTTGAGCTCTTCTGCCCACTGCAGACAGACCATAGGGTACAAGGATCCATGCTTAGATATTTCCTGAAGGGATGCAAAAGATGACACAGATAACTCCCAGAAGGCCCTAAATTTTCCATCTGTTTTCACAATGTCAGCCGTGCACTCCACGGGGCTCTGCGTGACTTTTATCCTCAGGAAGCGAATTCCAGCAAACTGCAGTAAGACTGTACACCTTAATGTCTTAAACCTTCATGGGATGATGATGTTGAAGGGAAGTTTGGTTCCAGCTCTTCAAGTGACCACCGGATGAGGCCATCCCTGTGAAAGTGTATGTGTGTGTATATGTCCCTGCTCCTGGGAGAACTTCCCCTAAAGCTCACTGCCTGTTGAAAACTCAGCTAAGAAATGAGCTGCTACTGAAAGCCATCAGCCATGAACTGTCTCCTGCTTTCCTTCTGTAGAAAGCTGTAGCTTCTTACTGGCTTTCTGCAAAGTGCTGTACGTCTGTTGAGTGGGAAAAATAATTAGTGGATCATTTTACTTCCCATGCTCCCTGTGTAGCTGTCTGTAGCTTTACAGGAGTAAACTCAGTGACTTAGGTGGTCCCATTGAATTTCCCCCGTGTGTTGAAACCTTTCTCTGAACTTAGTCTTGAGGCAAGGCTGGCTTCCCCATACATAAACTCTGACATTAGACTTTGGGCTACTCCTTGACCCAAGACAGAATTATCCCTCTCCTGGACCAAGACTTGAGCAGCAATATGCTTCATGTTGGCCATTATTGTCAGTAGAAGCAGATTAGTAGTGACATTTTTGATTCTTCCTGCAGAAAAGGTGGAATCAGACTCAGGAGAAAAGAGTCTTCTGTTTAAAATTAAAAACTATTCTGCTTTATTCTTCTTTCTCTTCTAGACACAGACACGCAAGCGCATCGGTAATGATACCAACCCCTCTTCACATAAGAGAATGCAAAGAGACATAAGCCATCGCTGTTACAAACTGTAAAATGAGGCACCAAATATAGGAAATACTGAAATTAAGGCCACAAAAGTATCTCTAACTCAGCCCATTTGTGATAATATTCACGGGGCAATCCTTGATACTGCAAGGGAGCTTTACAAAATCTTCTGTGTTATTGCCCCTTGTTATTCCCTCCTTTGAACAAAGTGATGGTCCAGCAGCATAAAAGCGGTGCAGCACAGCTGTGATTTGAACCTGGCATCTGAATTGCTTCTGCTATCACTTACTGTAACGTAAAAGCTTTCCTTTGTTCCTTGCTTTAATTTTATATTTAATCTGTGGGAAGCATTAAGGGTGCATGCCTCAAACTCTGGACTAAACTCCCAAAGATACCCAAGGTCACCCAAAACTCACTTTCTTCCTTTCAAACCAGCGGCACAGGTCTCTGCTTTATGTTCTGTAGCACAAACAAGTAGGTATGTGCATGTGCACATGTGTATAGTATTTTTGAAAAATTACAAAACAAACCACACCCCATATTCACTCATCTTCCAGCAGAGGACTGTTGAGGGAACAAAAATTGATTGATGTTATTCATATTGCACTAAGGAGTACTGGAAGGCTTTCAAATGCACCGTGATGAGACTAGACCTGACTAGAATACCTGTAATATTTCTTGCTGAGCAAAGCACTTAGTAAATGGAAGTGAAGATGATGAAATTTGGTCCTAAAGGGATGCCAGGATGTAACTGCTTAGGTTTTTGATCCTGCTCAGACTTTTGAATGTGCTTTATTACATGCCTGAGAGTTACCCCTTTCAAGACACCAGATCTCCATCCTTTTTGAAACCAGGTGTATGTGTCAGTACTTGCAAGGCTGGGGTGTGACTGCACATTGGCTTGTAGTAAAGCCAGTGAGAAAAGAGGAATGGGTTTCTGTTGGAATATCCCCCTTTGAAATTTCCACTTCAGAAATCCTCTGTTGTTGTGTTGCTTTTTTTTTCTGTGGGCAAATGTCAGTATATAAATAACTATAGGAGTCTCTCTTTGTGTTTTCCATCTGTCATTAAAACAACAGAGATGAGGAAAGCAAAATAAATGTACGTTTCATTCAAATTTTCAGGGTGGAAACATTCTGAAATGGAGTAACACCAAGAAAAGTCTACGTGCTTCTTTAAAAAACATAGATTTTTATATAGAAAATATTTTTTAATAGCTCTGTAAATTTAAAGATTAGTTTGGTTTATTCCATATCCCATGGGAAAGAAATTGTGCACAAAAATTCTTGCAAGGAAATCTAGGTTAAGGAGTGAATCCCCCCTTCCTGTTCTATAGACGGCCAAATAAATGCTCAGGATCATTGACAGTAACTATGCCAAGATCTAATCGATAATAAATGTTAACTGACAGTATGCAGAGAGGCAGCTATTCCCGCCCTGAGCATCTGAAATACTGTCAATCATTTTGTTCTTAACGGGGCTTATGTAGGGGTTGAAAAATTCAGTTGTGGTGGTGGTCAATAAAGCAAGACATCCAAATCTGGACAGTATTAGAGAATGGAAAGTATGAGCAAGATTACTTTGTAGATTACTGTTGTTATTAAGTCCAATCAACAGCTTGGTTCTTGCTTCTAACGTAACATGGTCACCCAGGGAGGGGCAGTGGGTGTTAGATCTGGCTTGCGTTTTCACCTAAAAGCTGCTTTCTGGAAGTGCTTGGCAGGCTGTGCCAAGCCCATTGTCATTCCTAACATCTTGCTGTGGGTATCTGAGCTTCACTGTTGGCTTAACCTGTGCAACCTTACAGAAGTCAGTAGAGATCCACATTGTGAAAGCTTTAATTTCATAAACAGTCAAGTAGACATAGAGAGTTTAAAGTACTGGAAGATGACCGCCAGTGGACTGCCTTCTAGGAATGGATCTAGGTCTGAGCATTTTGGGGGTCACAGCTAGCTGGAGAAGGCATAACAACTTAGCAGTATAACTGACTGAGGTTTAATGTACTCCTTTGCATGCTCAGGAACCATTTAATATCAATGCAATCAGAGATTCTTCATCTTATTTCAGTATTTAAAATACAGAAATGCCCTGTAACAAGGTGGGAGTTGGGCATCTTATGCTATTCAGCCTCTGAGGTCATTCAGAAAGCCCCTGGCAGAGCAAACAACCAGCTCTTCATTTCCCAAATTTCATTAACACCAGCACTTCTGATTTCTAGGTATCTGACCAACTCAAAACCAGTGCATAACCCTNATATATATGTATTCATGAGTAATCTATTTGACTGCCCTGAAAAAGTTTGGTCTCTCAAATTCTTCCTTTTTGTCTTAGAGATCTGCTCATCCTCATTTCCTGCTCTGACAGTATTAGCCAGAAGACTAATGGCAGGCCAGAAAGCAGCTAATGATGCAGTTTCCTGGAAAAAAACACAAAACAACCAACTTTCTAAAACAGCCCAAGGACTGAGAAATTTGAATTCACGTAGACACGCTCTACTGCAGAAACCTTGGTCACTAATCTTGCCTTTTAACGGAGCACCTCTGCAATTTGATTCAAGGGCTCCTTTCCAAGCAATGAGACGTAACATTAGACACCAGACGCGGAGCAAGTGGGGTGGGTGCATGGATGGGGGGGAAGGGAAAGAAAGTAATTTAGCATCTGGCGAAATGGATTGTGAACATACAGAAGATGTTATACTGTTAAGACTTCTCTCTGTCTCCCTTTCACTCTCTCTCCTTCTTTTATTAAAGGCCCAGGCAATTTAAAAATGGAGACAGTGTATCCCACTTAATAGCGTTGCTGTTAATCTTCTCACCAGTCAGCTCTCAGCTCTAAGTATCGAACGCACAACAACCCTCCTCCTGTCACCAGCTGTGGTTAGGGAGTGACTGTCCTCGGGGGCTCCGAGCCTTAAAAAAAAATAAATAAAAAAAAATTCACCGCTGAGAAAAGGCAATAACAGGAGTCTGCTGTTGTCTAACCTGCCATATAAATGAAACAATCAAAGAAGACAACAAAGGAAACTCCACTAACATCTAGAGGCAAAACCAGTTTGCTGTAATATATCCTGGCTTGGGGAACTATTTTTAGCCAAACCCCTCTTTTTTTAACAGACACACACAATCTCTTTCTAATTTTGATTAAGAGAGAAGAGAGGAAAAAAAAAAACTAAACCACAACTCGAAGACAGGTAAGGACGAATGTGAAGAGGCAGCCAGTTACAAGAGAAAGCTGAATTAAAATAAGTATATAAAGGATATAAACAAAAATTGCTTTGAATGTTTAAATGAAAACAGGGTCTGCTATTACCACTGTTCATCTCTCTGAAAAACTCAGCCCTTACTTGTGTTTAATATCTGTACTGTGAGCACATTTAGGTGCTAATGGCCTGAAACCCCATTGTGCTTGGAGCTGTATTGATGTAAAAGAAAAAGATGGTTCTGACCTCAAATTTATATGGATATTTTTATATTTATATGAATTTATTTTATGTGTTTAATGTATACAGATGCATACCGGCACACATGTGAGCAAGAACCCATACACACACATAGAGTGGCATATGCTATGTATATAAATAACACATTTCAATTATAATAATGAAATCTGATTTTTAAAAAAATCTGAAATTTAGGATGGGGGGTAATTTTGAGATTTCTCTTTCCAAGCTTGGTTTCTGAGCCATGATTTTCTCATGTAGTTATGGATCTCCCAGATCTGAAAAAAAAATATATATACCCAGATATTCCCCATTCACTGTCAAACCCTGAATTGGCAGCACTAGAGAAATGAACGTGTGTAGTAGCTTAAGGCCATATGAGTGATTTATGGCTGACACCCACAATCAACACCAGACTACCCCACCATATTCAGAGCATCCATCTGGTGGGGACTATCCTTTAGTGCTGCCCCACAAATTATTTGTAGTTTTGGAACTGTGGTGCTGAGGGACACGGTTTGGTGGTGGTTTTGGTAGTTTTAGGTTGATGGTTATACTTGGTGATCTGAAAGGTCCCTCCAACCTAGACAATTCTATGATTTTATGACTATCTAATATAACATGTATGAGCATCATCACATCTAACTGTAGAGAAGACTTCAGCATTAGAGCTAGTTGTCTAGACTGCCTTTATAATCTTTGTAAATAAGTGGCTACTTCTCGTGTGAAGTTCTTTCTTTTTCAGATGAGTTTTTAAATAAGACAGGTGATACTGTAGAAGTGTTACACCTCTGCAGAGATGATACATAGAGATTTTTCTGCAACAAGCTCAACTGTAGACAGATGAACAACATCTACAATGCACTGTCTTTTGGCTATACTTTGGTTCAGCTTCAATAGATGAGATGATTTGTATCCTCTAGAAAGACTATTCAAAAGTGTGTAGATTACAGCACATTCACAGGAGATGTGGTTTGAAAACATCAGTTTGAAGCTCACCAGAGTGGTCTCCTCACAAAAGACGAAAACAAGCTTTGCTTATTAATGTCTCTACCTTGAGTATGAAGTTCCTGGATCAGAAAGGCTGATGATATCTGACATACATCCCTGAACTGGCCTCTAATCTCTAGAGAAAAACATGCCTTCACCTGCTATTAGCATTTCCTGCACTGACTATATGTGCTTTCTGGATTGCCATTTGGAGGTCTATGACCATCTCCACTGAATGTGTGGGGAACATATACCACTGAGTTGGGCACTCTTGGTCATCCCTTTGGAATCCAAACCTGAAGTTTTATCCATTTATGCCCTTAGGTCTAGAGGTTGTAGTTTTGATACCATGCCATGAGGCAGAGTCATTACATAGCAACCCTACAGTATAAACTCCTGTTAATTGAATAACAGCCCCAAGCAAAGCACTAATTATTAAGGAACTTTAAAAGTAAGTTGGCAGCTTGGAACTATCAGCCCCTTAAAATCTAACAGTCATCTCCTGGAAAGTTATTTAGCAAAAATATAACTTTTTTTAAAAAATGGTTCTTGTTGTTGCTGGCAGTCCTGGCTGAGAGCCAAAGCAACACAATGGTTTTCTTGCTGCTGGAAATAAAAATTGTGATCCATAACTGTGTCAGTACTTAGGAGAAATATCCCCTTGTTTTGTGAGGGGGTTCTAGCAGGTAATTGCACAGATTTCCATGAAAGTACCTTCATGTCAAAGGCATATCCTTTGTAAAGGGTCACTGCTAATTAATAGACCACTTTTATTAAAGATGAACCCATTTTTGCCATGTCCACTGGGTAAATAATGGGAATACCATCCCCTCTAATATTAGTGTGCTTATATCCATTTATAATTCAGAGGACTTACATCCATGGTACACTTATTCCTGATATTAGTCATTCATCAGTCTTTGATAAAATCTTGAGAAATCTATCCCTTAACATAAGTGTTTACCAACAGATTGAAATATGAGATGTGGTGAACGGAAAGTCAAGTTGCTGTTCCACTATTATTGTCTGCCTCTTTTCAAATTTCATTTATTATGACTTCATTCTGATAATAAATATAGTGTGCTCAAGCTATAGAACTGAAAAAAT
>VXBO01010695.1:8065-22101 GCA_013400135.1 Rhinoptilus africanus | reverse complement strand
TCTTTGTAAAAACATACCTGGCTAAAATCTTTTCTGAGAAACCATTACAGTTGATTGTGGAATGAGATGTTTTGTGGGGCTTAGCTCATGGTTCATTTATGTCTGCCTTCCCCCTGTCATCTACTTAAAAATCATTTGCCCTATGTTTGCCCTTGTTAAATGTTCTCTGTACAGCTAAGACAAAGGAGTGCTACTGTTCTTGAATTTTTCTGCTTATTCTTCTCACTTTGTTTCCTTAATTCCAAAGGAGTAGCATTTGATTTTCTTGTCCTTTAACCCACTTCTTATATTCTGTAGGATTTTAAAAATTCAGTAAAGGTAGAGAAGAATCTAAGATATGGTTTATGAATGCAAATAACTGACTCCAAAATCAAACCTGAAGTGAGGTTTCAAATAAACTCCCCTGCTGTATTCGGCCAACCTGATTCCAGCACACTATGGTTTTGAATTCCCAAGACTACATGAATAAGTTTTTATGAAGTAAATGAGAACAGCACATTTCCTCAATCTACTATCATCTGTCCCAGTCATTTTTAATTCATTGCAAAAATAAGTAACTTAATCATTCTATTGAAAATCCTCAGTGACGTTGGAATCAACAGCACTGAGGTGTTAGCTTGCGAAGGGGTATCATGTTTCAATTTATGTCAAAAAAAATTTTACATGTCTTCACACATTGTGTAAGGAAAACAGCTGGTGGATTCTGGAATTACAGATCAGAATGCTTCACTCATAAATGTATTTAAAGTGCCTGTTCTTCAATGCCATTTTGACAAATTCTGATGCTACTTATTACCCATTATGAAATGGGTCATGGTAAGCCTGCAGACAATTTTTGTGCATGACAGAGCTGTAACTTGTNGATAACATTTGGAGTGTACCATCAAGGTGCATATAATTAATACCTCAGTTCTTGATTTGGTTCATTAATTGTAACAGTGAAAAATTGCAGCAAGACCTTAAAATCTGCCTTTCTGATTTCAGGGACATATTGGTCACTGGTGCCGGTGTGGAATTTTTGTTGAGTATAGATAATATTCTCCAGAAAAAATAGTTGTTCTTCAATAGAAACGAGCTTCTAGAAGGAAAGCATAAAAGATTAGGTGAGAGAAGGGCTAAACTGTATTTGAAATACTATTATAGTTGATGTTTGAAGAGTAGGAAAAAGCTATTTTATTCTAAACTGATACTGATAAACCAAGACTTCTATTTCCTGTAATAAGATTTCAAATTTAAGTCATAGGTGAATTCACTGTGTGGCTCAGGAAATTTATGCAGAATGGAAAACAGGAGAAGAAAGAACGTGTGCTGTGAGTACAACTATGTAAGATAGACAGTAATTCTTGTTTTCCAGTTTCCATATTGTGCAAATTAAATAATCGTGAGTTTTCTGTGTTGTTAAGGAAATAAGCAAAATACATTTGCCTTTTTCAAATTTCTTATTTCCCAGTATCAAGCTCTCAATTCAGACATTGAAACAGCAAATGAACTGATCTTTTATTTCAAAATGTAAGATTTGTTTCAGAGGATGAAGGAATTAAAAGAGTGCCAGTTAAAAACTCTTTGATTCTCAGTCCTGCTTGGTATAAGACAGTTTCTGGGACATGGTGAACACCCTTACTGGAAGCAAATGTCTTTGAGATAATAACAGTATCTGAAAGATCACAATATGACATATTGAATAATTAAAGTTCAAATGTGAAAAAAGTCATCTTTACTCTCTGAGATATCTTCCGTTTTTCTGAAATATTTATTAAGTGCCTAAAATTATTTTCCAATGTCCAATTATTTTTTACAGTAATTTATTTTATTATATAGAAATAATATTTTATATTCTGTTTGCCAGGTTGTCACAGCATGTGCCTACAATATCTAAGAATTATAATGAGACAGCCAAGATCAATTTGAGGTGAAATTTAAGGCCCTACTTCATCCTACTTACCATTCAATTATCTGATCATCAGTAGTCTAAGCCAAGGAAATCTGAAAAGTTTCTTAGATGTCTGAATGTTACCTCACAAGATACAGATTTTCCCCAGCCTGAGGTGAGAAGCATTTAACAAGCTGTGATTTAGAGGCAGGAGGGAAGTAGCTAAAGAGGCCCAGTCTCTGTGTATGCTGAAAGACGCTTCTCATCTTCCACTAATGCAAACAGTTAGAACCTAAAACTCCCACTTTCCAAGAAAATGTCCTAACTGCAAGACATTAGAGGAACATTTTTCTCCATACTCCTTGTCATCATGGTAACTATACAAAAAAAAAAAGTAAGGAAGTCAGACAATCATATTTAGGAGGAGGGAATGTTTCAGAGGAGAGATCTGTGTTCAAAGGACCACCTATTCATTTTACACTGAACAGCCATGCACAAAGAATATAAAAATAATGGGAGTCACAGTCCAAGACTGCTACTTTTATATTTTCCGTTTACCAGGTGATGCTACAGGTCTCATGAAACACAAGAAAAGTGAAGGGTCAAACTGAAGTGTCACAATCTAGGTGCTAGCCAGGAGACATGGAGGAAAACAAAGGTATCAAAGGTCAAAAAACTGTGTTGGGGGATGATGGCAGTTAGTAGATTTCCAGTTACCCATGTTCCCAGGACATTTGTTGGGGATCTACCATAATTTGGATCTTGAACAAGATTATAAATTTAAGCCTCAGGGTTATGACAGAAATGATCAGTGAATCTCGTCTTCGTAGAACCTTACCCCCATGACCATCAGATGGTGCCTGTTACTATAATTAAAATTTTGACCTGTGCATTCAAGGAAGGACTTGCAGCTTTTGGAAAAATATGCTGGTTTTCTGCTTACTTTATGCTTTCTTTATGATATCTAGTTCCCTGGAATATAAAGTTTGTCCTTAAAGCAAAATTAGGCATTTTCTTCAGAAAAAAAAAAACCTCCAAAAAACCCCAAACCCACAAGTGGATGCCTTGCAATTTTGTAGCAGATAAGTTCTGTCTTTTCTATTACTATTTCTGCTTTTTTGATATTCTCTTCCTGCTTCTGACGTCCTTTCTTTGTCATCTGTGATTGGTGACATTTTGATATTCCTTTAAATCCCATCTACATTATACAAAATGACCATGTTGGAGGTAGAAAGCAGCAGCAACATTGTTAAAACACAGTTCGATCTTATGATCTCTGTGTTAATGAATGCTAGTCAGGTAACATCAAACAGTGCTTTAAAAGTGTTCGAGCACTTCTATTTTTTAATTGTCCCAAATGTCTCTATTTGCAAAGATATAAAATGCACATTGATGACTTTCTTTTTTTTCCAGCCAGAGTAAATGCTTCTTGCACTAGATGAGGAAACAACTGCAGTACTATGAGTGCCAGAATTTCCTTTTCCTGGTGAAGAGCATGAAATCCCTCAGAACTCCTGTACCCCACTACAAAAAATATTTGCTTGGTGCACAGCGTACAAAAAGTTTTCAGGATATAGTTTTAGACTAAAGATATACTAACATCTATATGGGTAGCTTCATTTGCATGTGTCAAGTAGTCATTCCTAGATAATTTTTCGTGTAATTCCAGTGATACTGATGGGCTTTAAGCATTGAAAACAAAAAACAATGTCTCCAGTAATGGAATTAAATCCCTTCTGTCTCAACTGCTCTTCCTTTATTTACACAATTTGTAAGTAGTATTGCGCATTGCATAGCTGCTTCCTAAAAAGTCATTGCTGTACAAGGAAGGGAACAAGACTGTGCCTCAGAACAGCATATTCCTAAAGAATGAAAAGACATTCCAACCAATCTGAAATGAGAATTGAAACAAACGATACTCAATCTCATGATTTTGAGCAACTGTGACTGTATTTCCTTGGACTCTTCTTTTTTTTTTGCTTAGAAATCACAGCTCTTTGTGCCTAGCATGAGCTCTACTTGACTGACTTCGAAGTTGTAAAGTTGCTGTCCAACTGAGAGCACACACTGAGTAGTTTAATGAGGATGGAAGCCAGTAAGAGCACTTAAGAAATTCCAGTGGTATATATATATATACAATATCTTTCTTCAGACAAACAGTTTTCATAGCATATAACAAACTTTCTTTAAAACTGGGAAGTATCTGTCCAATTATTTACAAATGGAAGGATTATTAGTTATGCTAGGTTTTGTGTTTTGTTTGTTTGTTTGTTTAAATTACCAAATGACATAATTGACAAAATTGATTGCAAATGTATGTGTGATGATTGGAAGTTTAAAATTATATCCCTCCATAAACTCTTGGCTTACATAAACTCCTTCTTGTCTAAGGCCATAACTATCATGTTATTTCCACCCCAATCTCCTTGGATAGGGAATAACGTCATGGGCGGATGGGCTGGGTAGACCTTATCTTCCACTTTTGGCTAGGAAGGTGAAGGGACCAGGTATAAAAAAACTCTTTAAAAAAAAAGGGGAAAAAAAAAAAAGCTTCCACTTTAAAAGCTAAACAGATCTCTCTTGCATTATAATCAAAGCTACCACCTCTGTGCTAGTACTCAGATATTATCTGCCTTTCATTCACTCTTTCCTCCTTGCTAGGTTGCGGCTTCCCACTTCCTTAGCAAGTTTGCTGACGACACAAAGCTGGGAGGGGTGGCTGACACCCCGGAAGGCTGTGCCGCCATCCAGAGAGACCTGGACAGGCTGGAGAGCTGGGCGGACAGGAACCTCATGAAATTCAATAAGGGCAAGCGTAGGGTGCTGCACCTGGGGAGGAATAACCCCCTGCACCAGGACAGGTTGGGAGCTGACCTGCTGGAGAGCAGCTCTGAGGAAAGGGACCTGGGAGTCCTGGTGGACAACAGGATGGCCATGAGCCAGCAATGTGCCCTGGTGGCCAAGAAGGCCAATGGCATCCTGGGGTGCATCAAGAAGAGTGTGGCCAGCAGGTGGAGGGAGGTCATCCTCCCCCTCTACTCTGCCTTGGTGAGGCCCCACCTGGAGTACTGTGTCCAGTTCTGGGCTCCCCAGCTCAAGAGGGACAAGGAATTGCTGGAGAGGGTGCAGCATAGGGCTACTAAGATGATTAAGGGACTGGAGCACCTCTCCTATGAAGATAGATTAAGGGAATTAGGTCTCTTTAGCCTGGAAAAGAGGCGTCTGAGGGGGGACCTAATTAACACTTATAAATACTTGAAGGGTGGGTGTCAGGAGGATGGGGCCAGGCTCTTTTCAGTGGTGCCCAGTGATAGGACAAGGGGTAACGGGCACAAACTTGAGCATAGGAAGTTCCACCTAAACATGAGGAGGAACTTCTTTACCTTGAGGGTGGCAGAGCACTGGAACAAGCTGCCCAGGGAGGTGGTGGAGTCTCCGTCTCTGGAGACATTCAAAACCCGCCTGGACGTGTTCCTGTGTAATCTGCTCTAAGGTGGCCCTGCTCTGGCAGGGGGGTTGGACTAGATGATCTACTAAGGTCCCTTCCAACCCTAGGATTCTATGATTCTATGATTCTGTGATTCATATGTTATCAAGATTATCAAAAAGGGTTCATATTAGTCTGATGAACAGAATTAATAAAAAATAGAATCATAGTACCATAGAACCATAGAATGGTTTGGTTTGGAACAGAACTTAAAGATCATGTAGTTCCAACTGCCCTGCCATAGGTAGGGACACCTTCCACAAGCCCATGCTACTCAAAGCCCCATCCAACCTAACTTTGACCACTTCCAGGGATGGGGCATCCACAACTTCCCTGGGAAACCTGCTACAGTTTTTCACCATCCTCAGAGTAAAGAATTTCCTCCTAATAGCTAATCTAAATCTACCCTCTTTCTGTTTAAAACCATTAGCCCTTGTCCTAGTGCTACACTCGCTGGTAAAGAGTACTTCCCCTTCCTTCTGAAGGCCTCCAAAGACCTTCTCTTCTCCAGGCTGAACAACCCCAACTCTCTCAGCCTGTCCTCAGAGGAGAGGTGCTCCAGCCCTCTGATCATCTTCATGGCCCTCTTCTGGACTCACTGCAAAAGGTTCATGTCCTTCTTTTGTTGGGGGCTCCAGGGCTGGACACAGTGCTCCAGGGCTGGACACAGTACTCCAGGCGGAGTATTACCAGAGTAGAGTAGAGGGCAAAAATCACCTCCTTTGACCTGTTGGCCATGCTTCTTTTGATGCAGCCCAAGATGTGGTTGGCTTTCTGGGCTACAAGCACCTATTGCCAGCTCATGTTGAGCTTCTCATCAACCAATGTCCCCAAGTCCTTCTCAAAGCTGCTCTCAAGCCATTCTCCACCTAGCCTGTATTTCTGCTTGGGATTGCCCTGACCCACATGCAAGACCTTGCACTTGGCTTTGTTGAACTTCATGAGGTTTACACTGGCCCATTTGCCTGTCAGGGTCCCTCTGGATGGCATCTCTTCCCTCCAGCACGTTGACTGCACCACACAGCTTTATGTCATCATCAAACTTGCTGAAGGTACTCAACCCCAGTGTCCATGTCACCAACAAAGATGTTAAACAGCGCTGGTCCCAGTATCAACCCTTGAGGAATGCTACTCATCACTGGTCTCCACTTGGACATTGAGCCGTTGACCACAACTCTTTCAGTGTGACCATCCAGTCAATTCCTTATCCATCAAGTGGTCCATCCATCAAATCCGTGTCTCTCAAATTTATAGATAAGGATGCTGTGTGCAACAGTGTCAAATGCTTTGCACAAATCCAGGTAGATGATGTCAGTTGTTCTTCCCTTATCCATCAATGCTGTAACCCCATCATAGAAGACAACAAAATTTGTCAGACCTGATTTGTCCTTAGGGAAGCCATGTTGTCTGTCACCAATCACCTCTTTATTTTTCATGCACATTAGCGTAGTTTCCAGAAGAATCTGCTCCATGATCTTGCCGGGCACAGAGTTGAGACTGACTGACATGTAGTTCCACAGGTCTTCCTCTTTTTCTCTTTTTAAAACATTTTTACCCTTTTCTAATCAGTGGGAACTTCACAGGACTGCCACAACTTCTGAAATCTGATGGAAAGTAGCTCTCTTTCTTTGTAAGCCATCTTGGTATTATCCTTGCAGTTCTACTCAGCATCATATTCTGCATATCCAGATAGTAATATCTAAATTACGGTTTGACTGTCTCAGAATCTAAAAAGCATTCTTTCCTCTTGGATATGTCTCTTTCTGTCCCAGGATCCAAATTAGGAAGTTCTCCAATACGAGAATACCTTTTTGTTTCCCCTTAACTGGCTGATGAGCAGCAAGGAGAAAAAAAGAATGATTTTTACTTACTAGCCAAAATTAGAAAAAAGTCAACTGGTTACAACACACCTTTAAAGTAAGGAATGGTTTCTCCTTCTGCTATGTAAATTTATCTTTTACTGGAAATAGATTTGGCCTATGGCATCAAATTTTTCTTTCCCATTTTATCTGTTTCTGGCACGAGTGAATAAAACAGTAGTAGTTCATTCTTCTTTTCCCAAAAAGGGAATAGAGTCCCAAAAGCCACAGAAAAAAGAAAGACAAAACTAATGAAGTCCACTTAGTGGTTAGAAATAAGTCCTCACTTCACTCTAGAGCTGTATAGAAGCACATTGACCAGAGAGCTGGTTGTTGGTTTTGGTTTGAAGTTTTTAAATTATTATTGTTATTATTTTACTAAAATGACCAGCTATAAAATAGTTAACAAGAGCAATATGAGTGTGCACTTTTCACATAACAACTGTTCAAATTTCCTTTCTACAAACCAAGAGAACTCGCCAATGCAGTCATGTCCCTATTTGTGCAAATGTGAAGACTATTATGTAGCAGTTGAAGTGATGGATTGAACTGAACAGGAAAATTGAAGGTTAAGTCTTGGGAAGATTTTTAAAGTCCAAATGAGGTTGCATGACAAGAGATAAAAGTAAATGATTTTTTGTTTTCTTCAGGCTGTGATACCAAATCTCACTCTGTGGAAAGCAAGACAGTGACGGTTAGAAACCAGATTTAAATAACAAAATATATATTCCTTGAGTGATATAATCTTCTGAGGAAATTACACTAGCAAACAGTGTTTTGCAGCACTTCAATTTCTTTAACAGGTAAAAATGTAATTCCTATTTTTTTTGGTTGTTGCAGGGAAACAGATTACATAAATGAGATGCATTTCACTTGACACTGACCTTTCACTGGACAATGTAGGGCATCCATCTGCCAAACTGTTTTTAAATCCCTGTATCACATCTGAAACATACAGGTATAATCCCATAAATATTTCATAACTCTTTGCAAGGAAGAAATGTCAGGTTTGAATTAAAATGCATTCAGATAACACCAGGAAATATTATGACATGGAAGAAGTATAGCCAGTTACAATACGAGAAAAAGCATGCAAATAGTTTGGTGTTTCCCAAAAATGGACTGTCAGCAAAGCCTTTTTTTTTTTTTTTTATTTATTTCATGTATGCAATTTATTTCCATTCCTGACCTTTTTCTGAACTGTCTGCTCATGATAGCAAGAGACTTATTAGACTCCTGGAATGATAGCACGTACATAAATTAGCTTAATCTTATTTATCCAAGGGTTTCTGTGGGACACATGAAGTGCTTGCTTTTATTCTACTGTGTTATAGGGGTAGATGGAAAGATGGAACAAAAGGTATTTCTTCAGTAAAGGCCATAAGCAATAATATTTATTGCAAATAGCATCAAAACTTCTTCCTCCTCTCTTTCCTGCTACTGTCAAGTGACCACTATTCTTCTGTCACTTCTTCCTGTTTTCTCCTGCCAATTTAGTTCCCCTTGGCTCTCTTTTTTAATTTCTGAGTTGGAAGCAGGCTACTAGACAGAAAGGTTTCCTCTTTTGATGCCAAGAACTTCTAAAGTACATCTAGAAAACAGATCTTTGCAATTGCATGCTAGCTCCACTAGCACAGAGACAGTGTGTGTAACCCAGTCCCACACTATCTCTTGGCACAGAAGCAAAAATAAATACAGGTATATGTTTTATCACTGAAACTGGTGAGTATCCTTTCAGCTCTGACTATATGCAGACCTGCTATGCAGCTATGTAATCATATAATTCCTTGATCACCTTAGTCGAACTTTTATTCACTTGTTTTCCTTAGAGCTCTTTTTTTCTTGGTTATGGATGGTCCAGATGTGACAAAATCAGTGCCTCGAACACAGGCTAGTACTTTTCAATCTCTTCCAGAAACCCTATTTTCTGGGATCAGAAATGAGTTTTTTGTTGTTACATGACATAGGTGTCTCATGTGGGGATCTTTGTGACTGACTTGTCCAGTTTGGCCTTTCTCTTCCTCAGTCATTTTCAGCAGATGAACTCTCAGGTTATAATAAAAAAATTATATTACACATGTACCAACTTGTACTTTCAATGGCTGCATTTATTCCCAATTTTAGAATTTCTCAGTCCTCAAAGTCACTCAGTTTTTTTCTGATTTTCCCAAGTTAATAGTCCTCTTTGATTTTCTCATCAGTACATTTTATTAGCATGCACTTTTCAAGTCATGGTCATTTTTGAAAATATAAAATGAAATAAGAAAATAGAATGACCTTTGTGTAACGTATCCTTTCACAGATATTTCCCCTTTTAGCGTTACTTGCTACGCCTTCCCTTTCAACCAATGTCTAAAGTAGTTTACTATTTTTTGTGGATAATTCATTTTTTTACATCCTTTGTAAGTTTCTCTAATATCATCATATCAAATACTTCAATGAAATATTTTAGGGAACTCCAGCCAGATTATATTTATAGTACATCCCTTCTCTGGAAAGTCATTTACTTTATCAAAGGAAAAAATGAGCTTATTTCATGTAACCTACATAAATTTATGTTGTATTTAAGTTCCTTTTCCTTTTACAGAAATGTTTTTGTTGTTCTTTACTCTCATTACAGACTCCTATTTCATATCTGTATAGCCTTGATATCGTGTTTTGTCTCAATCTTTCCCTTTCCAGTTCTTCCTTTCCCTCTTTATTCAAAAGAAATGCTGCACTCATTACTTCCAGGTGCGAAGTGTCACCCTGTAGTTGATTCATTTATTAAAAATAACTGCTATTAGGCCTGAGCTTTCATTTGTCATCTCTAGTCCAGAGCTTATTGGGGCTCCCACTCTGAATATACTAAGTGATGTAAGCTCTGCTTCCAGCTCTGTTGTTATTTTTTTTCCTTGTCCCTGTTCTTGTAAGCCTGCCTGCCTTTCTCCCATATTCAGTATCATCACCTTTATCAGAAAATGAGGCAAAGTATTAATTCCTTTTGGGAGCCACCTTTATCTTTTATCTGTATTCTGTTCTTCATCCTTTTTATCTTTGTTATTTATACGGTTGAAGAATCTTTTGTAATTTTTCGTGATATTCTTTGGATACCATGATGATAAAAGTATAGGGATGAAAAAGAGATTAGGTGGATTAGAGAGACAGATAGATTTCTTGGTGTCAGAACTATGCTTATGCTCATTTCTTCTCCCTGGTGCTAGTAAAAATGATCAGACTCTCAGAGAGGAAAGAAAGGCCTTTCTGCAGCCTTAATTTAGCACTGAATGGGAACACAGGATGTGATTAAATAAAGCTGTGCAAAATACAAAACCTTGGGCTCATGTGAATCGAACAGTCGGCTCACCACAAACATAGCATGAGCTTGAGGATAATTACTTTTCTGCAGAGAAGCATCTGCTCATTTTGAAGCAGGTGGGGGTGATGCCGCAAATGATGTTAAGTGTTAGAAGCTGCTATCAGTTGAAGTTCCATAATACAGCCTTCTACCTTAGGCAGCCTTGCTTTCCTTAATGCTGACATTTCTTTTCTTCCACAAAAGGGATTGTCAAGGCATTTCTCATTTAAATTAATCTTTAATTAGAGTCCATATTCTTCCCTTTCTTCTCATCTGTTCCTAGATGTTCTTGAAGTGTACTGAATGCCCTTGAGCCATGTTCCTTCTTCACAAATGGTTCTTGACCCAACTGCCTTGCAAGTACTGATGTTTCTCAGTTATTAAAAAAATATTGTAAAACAATGAAGTGTGTTTGGGTTAACAATTTTTAAGAGGATTTTGAAATAGTGTTACCAAAAGTCATTCATTCCAGTAATAAGAATATGCTAGTAAGGGAAAAACCAAGTCACTAATCATAAGCAGGGAATGTGCAGCACAGGATAAAAACTGTGAACTGTATTTTCAGGTGAGTTTATACACTGTTCTGCTGTTTAAGGTGAAGACAACCCAACAACATTAATACAGGAAAATGCTGAATGCCAAAATTATAATAAGGCAACTCTTGAGGTCTGCACTATTTATTTTGTGTTAATATATACGAACAATGACCGGACATTCTAATATTATAAGCCACTTTCAAGCACCATCTTACTACATGCAAGTACATTTATGTTGTTCATTATAATTTCAGCCTTCATTTCACAAAATGAGGTCATATGAGGAACCAACTGACCTTTTCTTCCATAGCAGCTAGGACAAAATTTGACTAAACTACACAAGGTAATATAAGATACCCAGACATCATAACCCAGAATTAAGTGAGGTGCTGCTTATTCTCTTTCAGACAGCAAAGAGCCAACATGTAGTTTAAAGGACAGTAGGAAAAAGACAGAGACATTTTCTTCTTCATAAGAAAAATCCTGAAAATATTTTTTTTTTTCTGTTTTGTCTTTAGGTAGAGAAATCCTTGGGGTATATGGTTTTCTTTGAAGGAGAAGCAGGATGGAAAACAGATTCTCCTGTTAATCAGCTGAGGTAGATTAGGGCAGTTGGCTGAGGTTTCACATATAATTCCTGTTTGCTGCCTTTGAATGATCTTACTGTTTGTGTTACCTCATCATCTTGGACATTTTTCACTTCAGATAACCTCCAAACATAAAGACCCCATGTGATATTGCAGGCACTGTGAAAGAGAATTTGCAGAACACTGCTCCATAAGTGGAAAACTGAAGAGTTTCCAAACAAAAATCTCCTTTGAAATCCTTTAGCTTGTCCTCATAAGGAAGATAAGACAATTAAAAAGCGAGCAAAGTCCTAAAGGAAAAAGAATGTATCAAAAAATAAGGGTTATAGTTAACATATCTATAGCAGTAACTCTGAAATCAAAAGCCTAGAACATGAGTGCAGATGGATGTATAGTACCTATCAGGTGAATAAATATATTAAACTATGATCGTCTTTCATTAGTTTCTGTATTATCCTCAATATATAATAATTAAATTGCTATGCACAAAGAAGAAAAACAATTAATTTCTCTTTCAAGGACTTATTTCAATTTTGTTTAAGGATTAATTTTTGACAATAGGAAAGCCTTTATTGCATGACTTCATTTATGCTGAGTGCTGTAGTTATGAATATACTGTAAATCTAATGCTTCAGTGTCCATATATTTTAGATCACTTCAAAACCAAGAAACTTTTATATATAACTGCAGAAGTATTTTCATCAATTAGAGGGCTCACAATCTCTGTTCATTAAAGAGTATTACAGTGTCTGTTCTGTGGTAGTTCAATAATGTGTTTGAGTGTTTGTTCTAAGAAGAAAAAGACAAAAAATTAGTATCTCTGCAGCAATGACTCGCTAAATAACCCTGAAGGTCTACTGTAAGCAGTGAAATTTACCTCAAATGTCAGCGCTAGAATTAAATCTGTAAAGTTATCCTTACAATGTTATTTGAGGAAAGATGATACACCAGGCATTTCAGCTCATTAATTTGCAGTGCCGTTGTCACAATGAACACTACAGATTTCGCTTTAACATGCTGGTAATTTTCCTCTCTTTTTCACACAGTCTAGTGAACTACTAAAAGACTCTAAAGTCTGTCCAATTTAACTGATGATTAGGTAGTGAATTTATCTGACTGATGACTTTCTAGAGGAATCTACCTTGTAAAACACAAAATGAATTTTCTCTGAGATGTCACTATTTTTCAGTGTTGAAATCATGTTCACAGAAGTCAATCCAATCAGTGGTTTTAAAGTTCAGTTTACGTCAGTTTTGGAAGTATAAAATAAATATCCAGCGGGGATGCCGTTATGAATTTGGTGTTCATCAGCTGATATAGACTGCTTCCTATTCTGATCACCATGTCTGTACCTCTTAATTGCAGTATCTGAGTCCCATAGACTCAAAACCACCATCCTGGATCAACATCTCATTTCCCTAGGCAATGAGCAGAATAGACTAGAGACCATTCTTACCTCAGAGCTTTTATGAGACTGAGCAGATTTTCTCTCGCTCTCGGTCGTTGAAACACAAATTAGGCTTTGCTTCTGTGAGTCTTCACGTGATATGAAGCAGAATAGTAACTTGTGAGTAAAGCCAATGCTGGGCACAAACATCACATAGCAAACGTTGTTCACATTTTATACTATGGGCTCTCTCGAGTAAGAGGATGTGATAAACCAGAAACTCCATAGTGGCCTGAT
Organism: Rhinoptilus africanus; assembly: GCA_013400135.1. Classification (NCBI taxonomy): domain Eukaryota; kingdom Metazoa; phylum Chordata; class Aves; order Charadriiformes; family Glareolidae; genus Rhinoptilus; species Rhinoptilus africanus. Next base: position 8,741 of record VXBO01010695.1, on the reverse strand, counting down.
CTCTGACATAATTTGAATACACTGGATACGCTGATCCAGTATCTTGCTGATAGGTCTACTCTTTAACATCAAGACTGCTAATCAGAAATACAGAGCAAAAATTCTCTAAAGAAAGCTAAAGCTTTTACTGCTGAGCCAGTATCATCACTAGGTCTTGATTTGTCACCAGTCCAGAATAACTGCAAGTGCTCAGTCAGTGACCTAAAAAAGTTTGTGCTTGTGCAGGTAGTCAGTCATCTGAGGATCAGCAAATAAATGAGTCTTCTGCCTCGGAGCTGACATGAGCTAACATGTGCTTCATTAACATCTCTGAAAGACCAAGCACTTTATCATAAATGTTTGTCTTTCTATCTAATTACTATTAGATAGTATTACTTATTACTGTCTTTCTATCTAATTACTCTTTATCTGGATAAATAATGGAGATGCATAACTGCTAAACAGAATTAAAAGGCTAAAGAAGACAGTTGTCCTGAAACGGGGCAAAGAGTTCTCTGAACATTTTCTGCTTCCACTAAATAATAAAAGATCTGAATCTAAAATAGTAACCATTTCTGGTTTTCAGCCCTAAGTCAGATGGACTTCAAAAGTGACATTGGAAAAGTGCTCTTACTTCCAGATCCTGTAGATTGTAGAGGAGTACACTCAGTAAGTTTGCAGATGACACTAAACTAGG
>VXBO01010694.1:68675-136731 GCA_013400135.1 Rhinoptilus africanus | reverse complement strand
TTTTTTTTTTTAACAAAATAAACCATGCTGATGTTTGAATGAGCACTATGGGAAAAAAAGTGCATCTCTTCTGGTTTACATTAGGCAGCCTTTTTGCTTCCTCCTTGTAACCCTTTTTTTGCCCCATGAAAACATCCCCGCAATAAGATTCACAGCTGTTTACACGAATGCCCAACTCTATTAGCTGCGAAGGGGGAGAGCTATAAACTTAACTAGTTATTCTTTGGTTTTAACTAATGAAGCTGTCACTCAATTTTTCCCTTGGTTCCCGGGACAAAAGTAAGTAGTACTGGGAAAATGTGGTTGGTTTTCCAAATGTGTTTTTGTAGGATCCTGTAAATAACACTCTTCAGAAACATGCAAGGTATGAGCCCCATTATATTCCGTGCAGTTCTATAGTCTTAGTTAACCAGTCAAGTTACAAATAAACACACCCCAACACAACAAACTCGGAGCAAGAATTCACCCTCCGCATCTCAGTATGAAAAACCTTCCCCAATGAGCGGATAACTGACTTTCCCCGTTCAGCAATATAACTCAGGCGGACAATTAGAGGCCCTGGTATTTTAATAAAGTTTGCAGGGGGCGGAGGGGGCAGGGAAGGGTTAAGCGGCTCAGCCTCGCCTGCCTCCCAGCCCCTTCCGCGGGGGTGGGCGCAGGGGAAGGAGCGTGGCCTTTTTCTATGGAGAGAGGGGTGCGAAGGGAAAGCCCACTGGCTGTGTCGGCTGTTTGCTCAGGGGAAAAAGCTTTGTTTGGTGTCACTTTGTGTATTAATGAACCATGCCTTTAGGGAAGGGCCTACAAGAGATTTGGGAGTTTCCCGGGCGGGCAGGGGTCTCCCCCGGGCTGGGAGGGAGCCCGGCGCTCGGAGGGATGCTCCGGAGGGATGCTGAGATCCCTGCGCCCGGCTCCCGGGCTTACGCGGGCACAAAGCGCGCAGGGACGCGGTCCAGCAGCCATCCTTCGGGAGCACAAGTTGTCCCATCGGGACCCCCCCTCACACGTTTCCCCTCTCCATCCCAGGCTCCTTACGAGCCCGACCAGCGGCAACTCCATCCCCGGCCCCCCCGCCCCGGCCCCGGCTCAGCCCCCGCGGGGCGGCGGAGGGTGTGTGGGGGGGGCACGGCCTCCCCCTGCTCCGGGCAGCCCAGCCCCGGGTTGTTTTNCTCCCACGCCTGCGGTGCTGTGAATGCAGCACAGGAATCAGTAATACCTGGGCGCCGGTACTCCCCAGGAGTTCAAAAAAACCCCTCCTTTTGGGAAACTAAGGATGATAGAAAACTGAGAATTAACCATCCACAACCAAATTCTCCTCCAGAGTTAAAGGCAGTGAAATGTATTTAATGCTGAGTCTCAATGAGACAAATATTTCCCTAAAAATAACCTCATTCATTACACAAACTTGATTAATGCTTTATGTCTGTAGCTGTTTATTGACTACTGAATCAAGCCTTGTGGAAAAAAAAAACCCAAACCCAACAAATACTAATAANGCCTACAAGAGATTTGGGAGTTTCCCGGGCGGGCAGGGGTCTCCCCCGGGCTGGGAGGGAGCCCGGCGCTCGGAGGGATGCTCCGGAGGGATGCTGAGATCCCTGCGCCCGGCTCCCGGGCTTACGCGGGCACAAAGCGCGCAGGGACGCGGTCCAGCAGCCATCCTTCGGGAGCACAAGTTGTCCCATCGGGACCCCCCCTCACACGTTTCCCCTCTCCATCCCAGGCTCCTTACGAGCCCGACCAGCGGCAACTCCATCCCCGGCCCCCCCGCCCCGGCCCCGGCTCAGCCCCCGCGGGGCGGCGGAGGGTGTGTGGGGGGGGCACGGCCTCCCCCTGCTCCGGGCAGCCCAGCCCCGGGTTGTTTTGCCCGGCTTTTACAGGCACTTCGTGTCTGTACGGTCGCGGGAGCCGTTTCGTCGTGCGGGGGCCGCCCACGCGTGGGAGCCGGGCGGGCAGCGCGGGTGCGCTCTCCCCGTTTCCTGCGGAAAACCGGGCTGGAAACGCAACCGCCGGGTTCAAAGGCCCGGGAAGCCGCGGAGCATCTTCTGCTTCTGCGGGGGCCACGCCGTCGGTTTGACCCACGGGCTCAAAAATACCCAAGCGGGGACTTTCCGTCCCATCNAAAAAAAAACCCAAACCCAACAAATACTAATAATATATGATTGTGCAATTAAAGACTGTCTTGTAATGCGTGCACCAAATGGACTAAATTAAAACCACACAAGCAGCTATATGCCAGCATCCTAACTCTTCGGGACCTTTCTTTGTAGGCTTAGTTTTCTAAAAGTGAAAACAATCTCTACCTTCTCCCCCCTTCCAATGTGGAATTCCCAGCGACGGCAGCAGCATTCCTCGATAGCAGGACCTGAAACCTGAACCTTCAAGCCGGGCACCACAACTTGAGTTACAGGATTAACTGTGCTGGTCCTGTCCAGGATAATAGTGTTATTTTGGGTGTGGAGAATGGGTTCCTGTGGTCACGCTGGGATCGGGCAGCCCTCTGCCCCCTCCTTTCACCCCCACTGCTTGCCCTCAGCCTCCTGTGCGGTCAGTGCTGCAACTGCTCCCACAGGCGTACCTTGGCCTGCCCTTCGGTTGAATTGTGCACGCTCAGTTGTTTTTGGTGTGTCGCCACCATTTTTGTTGAGAATGCAACTGAGGGGAATGTGTGTAGCTTTCTATCTTGGCCAAATTACAGCACAAAGCCACGGGACAGAGAAAAGGCTCTTTTCTGGAGCTGGGTCTTCCCTCTTGCTAAATTTCAAAAATCTTTTGAAAGCAAGTTGAAGGTATTATAAGTTCCCTAATAGGTCCCAAATGTATTTTATAAAGGAAAAATTTTTGGAGCACAAATATTAGGGTAAGCACTTACTTAGTTTACCAATATTTTAATTCAATTTTGTAAATTCCAAGGCCCTACTGACAAGGTGTTCATTGCCTGTGGTCTCCATCCTCATTTTAAAATTGTTAAATCTTCTGTCATGACAAAGGACTGATTTTATTGTTGTTGTCTGTGGTTACATGGGAAAATTTACCACTAAATGGGGTTTCTTTTAGAAAAGTACGTAGGGAAGACTGCTTCTATGCTTTCTTTGCAAGAGGTCTACTTATCCCTGTCAGATTTCTGCAGGCCACTGCTGATTTTACTACAAGTGAAGCGCTTACTTTGACTTTGCATTGTGCATTATTTTAACAGCAGAAGATGGCATATAAACACCTTTTATCTACTTTCCCTCCTACTGGGCTTGTAACATCAAAGATCATCCCATTCATCTTTGTTTCAAGGCGGGCTGTAAGTTTTCATCTGACAGGGTTGTTGAAAATCAAACTGACTATACTTGATCACAGTGGGATCTGCATGAAAATCCATCTACAAGTTGATCCGTAATACTTACCTGTCTAGGTCAATTTGAGAACAACAAGAATGATAAGCACATAAAGCTGAAATAGTGTTGTTTCACAGTAGGACCGTTCCACCGCCAGTATAGCAGAAAAGGCTGATTTAAGTAAATGTGGAGCTGCATGCAAAGCCACATGATTTTATCCCAGAGGTTATTAGATGCAATTCTTTGGGATAATTTGTCTTTCCAGTTGCCCTGACTTCGTGTGCCTTATTGCCTGGGGATTATCCCAGTTGAAGAAGGAGGATTAAGGTATGTGAAGGAATGTAGTGGAAGTGTCACTAGAGCTTTCCTGTTGAAATGGGGAAGAGAAAAAAAAATAAAAATCCATGTATATGCCTTGGTGGTCTCCAGTGGGGCTCCAGCCGTCACTGGAAAGCTGATGGGTGGAGGGCACAGCCACAGCCGGCACAAGCCGAAGGTTCAGCTTCAGCCTCTTGCTGAAGGAGCCAGGGGGAGCCCTGGGAGGTCATGGCTTATTGTCGGTGTAGTTTTGGCATTGCTAAACAAAACAGACCCAGCAGCAGATCATATATTTATTTATACTTTGCCTTTCTATCAATTATATAATTTTTATATACCAAAAAGTGTAAAAATTAGAAAAATCCTCTCCCTTTTCGAAAGGAAATGACAGTGTGCTATGATGTTCTGCCACTTTTGTGCTGTCTCATATATCAAATAACCTAACTATATTAATCAGATAAGTAGGTGAAACACTTTTTCCCCCTAAGAGTTAGCCTTGCTTTAAAAAAAATATTATTTTGATTTAGATATACTGGCTCTCCATGGACATGAGTAACCCTAAAGAAGTTATTCCCATAAGTAAGTCTTGGACATCATGTATTTATTTGGAAATTCAGTCATTAGCTGTGTATCTTCCCATAATTTGAGCAAGGTAGCCAGATATATGAATGCTTATATGTCTATTAGTGGTTGAGGTAGTAATAATGCCTATAGCTAAAGCTTTCTGACTCTTTCCATTATGTGGCCATGCTTATAACTCAGCCAAACAAACGTTAACTACTGGGACTGAAACTTTCCAAAGAAATATTGAGCCTGAGGCAGAACTTGCAATGGAAAATTTCAACTAAAAGAGTTCGGGTTTCTCTAAAAGCAAGAGTGAGAAAATTGCTTTGTTTGGCTCACGTTAACAAAAAAAAAAAAATCTCAAACCTTACAGAAAAGCTGTAGTGTTTTCTATAATACTGTTATGATCCGGTATTTGGAGGAACAACAGTATTTGCAAAGACACTTCTAGCTGCTCCTGGGAAAACATGTGGGAGTTTGCTTGAGCCATGATCCTCAGGGCAGTTGAGAGTGTTTGGGCTCTTCTGTTCAAGTCTCCCAAGGATTTGACCTGAGTGGAGCCCCGTGTTCTCCCAGCCTGGGAGGCTGCCATGGGGCTGAGCTCTCTGGAGGGGCCAGGGGAGCATCCTGGAGCATCCCCCGCTTTTGTGCCAGGTGGACTGCGGGGAGAAGGGCTGTGGGGTGCTGCCTATCCTTTCCATGAAGGAAATTTCCATTCGGAAATTATGTACAAAAATAAGCAGAGGTTGTGAAGTCAAGTGCTCAGGAATTAGGAAATGCCAGAGTGACGTTTCCTGTGTTGTCTTCCCTCTTCGTCCCCCTTCTGTGTAGCCGTTAATGATGCAACCTTGGAGTGCTCAAACTGTTTTTGCAGCTTTCTCCTTAAAGAAAGCTTTCCCCTTCTCTTGTGATAATGTTTGTTTTTTTTTTTTTTCTGAAACTGTTTAGCAACAATAGCCTATGCATATCAGAGACTAAAAATGGTTTCCTTTTTCTTGAGCAAAGTGGTTTTTTTGGTCAAATTTTGATGCTGTTGAAACCGAGTGTTCTGTGACCCTAATGGAGATAGACATCTGTAAATGAATTGGATGTGTCAGAGCTGTTGTCTTTCTTCTTTGTCTTTTGTTTGTTCCTGTCTTGTCATTTTTGACCATTCTCGGTCTTTATCTTGACACTGTAGCAAGGAGGCCAGTATTCAGCAAACCAAAACAAAAAAACCACTGGCTAAAAGGGATCAGTTCGTGTTGCCCAAAAAGGAAGGAAGGATGCCTCTTCCTGCCTAACCGACGGCATGTTCTGCAAGGCGTTGCTTATTGCTCTGCCTTCCCCTGCCTGTTTCCTGGAGAAGGTGGAAAGCAAAATGATAAACGTCCTTGGCTGAAGCTTGCACAAATTAATTTACAGAGACAAATTACTTCCCAGATCTTCTTATTGTAAATCCTTGGCAGGTTTTGTCTAAAATTAAAAATAGGTGTTCTGTATATTCCCGCTCCATTATTGCCTGCAAATATATAAATTAAACATAACAAAGCAGAATAAACTCTAATTGTGTCAGATACAAGTTGTATGTCCAAAAAGAAAGAAGTCTGTGTAGGGAAGGTGTAACAGCAGTGGCAAAATTCCTCCTTTCACACTGACTCAAATCTGAGGCTTGGTTTCTAGCATTTAAAAAAGCAAATTTTTACAGCTGTCCATAGAAAGCGGTGAGCTTTTGGGAGAGTAATAGATAAAAACTTCATTGATTAATATAAAACCAGAAATCATCTGAGCGCCACAGAAGACAGGGTTCTAGGTTTCTATTTTTGGTAGAAAACCTGAGCGTGTCATGCCTCTCTCCGAGATTTAATAAAATTTAGAAGAAATTGCAGAAATGACATCGCTGTTGTGACTTGCAGGGGTGCAGGCAGCCCTCCCCCCGGTCCCCGATGGCAGCCCGCCTGCCCAGCCCCGCAGGGAGGGGACACTGCCCTGCTGGGGGGGGTGGCTGGGGGCAGGCAGGGCTCATGAATCCCCCCAGTCCCTTGCCCCCCAGCTGGCCACAGGGGCCCTGCGCCACACACAGCCGTCTCGGGGAGATTTGAGCATGCCAGAGGAGTTCCTTGGGTGCCATGACTCCTCTCTCTTCTCAGGAGAAATAAGATGCATCTGGAATATTATCAAATTCCCCTTAGCATCTGTCTGGAAGAGTTGCTGTGGTTTTTTTTTTAGTATTTGATTTTTCCAGTCTTTCACTGAATCTGCATACCTTTTCTTAATGTATTACAAGGTATTATGCATCAGCTTTTTGTATCAGTAGGTACAGGCTGTTTAGTTCTCCTATTAGTAACATTCCCTTTGAAGAAATATGTGCCTGGGATTTTCCACTCCCGACTTCTCCTGTTGCTCAGACCCACTGCCCTTGCTCCCTGCTCTCACCGCTGATCTCCATCCTGGCGCCTTCACTCCTGTGTCAAGCTCTCTTCCATCTCCTGGCTGCGTGTTGCCCTGGAGTCACTGAAACAGATCCCTTTCCTCTCAAGCACCTGTAGAGAGGCTAGACACCACATCTGAAAATCCAGCTGGGGTTTGTGGGGTTAAAAATAGCTCCACTGGGATACAGACAGATAGCTGAGCCCTGATTCGTTAATTGTAATTAGCTGAAGGTATCTTCCTAGCATAGTCCTGTTGTTCTCGGATGAGAACTGTGAGCGTGAAGCCAGTAGGGTGCTTACTCTTGATTCCTTTCACAAACCACCTTGTAACATGCTCACCTTCTATTATACTATGTATAATGTGATCATATGGTTACCTTAAGCTTTTGGCACAGGTACCTCAGGTTCCCTCTCTGTACCACCATAGGCGTAGCCCCTTGGGCTGAATCACAGCATTACAGATCTCATCAACGTGTCTGTAGCAGTCTCAAGCTCCTTTTCATGCTCCAGCAGCTCTGCTGTTACGTATTTTCAGAAGTGTCGCACACGACCAGAAAGCAGTGATTTCCAGATGGTACTTTTCAGTCCTGGAAATTAATTTGTATGAACTCTGTTGATACTATGTTTGAACTGGGGTCTTCTTTGATAGACATTTTTGCACAAAAGAAGTAACCAGGATCCTCAGGTTGGTCTTGTCGGATGTAGGCAGACCAGAGGGAGCCTGTGCACACTTGTGTCCTGCAAACAGCAGTCACGTTTTCCTTTTGTTTTCTGTTAAGCTGCAAATGTTTATTTGGCTGGTTTGTGAATCCATCTCCATGGATGTCTTGCTAGGCCATGCTTGATAAGGAATTGCCACAGCCTGCTGTGAGCCTGTGTACGCTGAATAATGTAAATGAGAGGATTTGAGGACTTCCACAACAATTGAACTCTCCAGTTCTGTAGCAGCCCTCGTTTAATCTGTGGGAAACTCACCAAAGAGCACCTACCAGCCTCATGGGGTTTGGATCTCACCAGGAGATTTTTGGGCATTGCAAACTCCTGCAGATCGAGGGGTGGATCTGGAAATGTGAGCAAAACACGTCTCAGAAACCCTTCCTTTGTTTTACTCATCACCTTTTCTTCCTCCTTTGCCTAGACAATTTTTTTCTTAAATGATGAGACGATGTTGTCAGTTCTGATAATGTGCTCAAAGCTTTTGTGGGTGTGGTGTCTTCTGTGCAGATAGCCTGTGGTTTTGCCAGTATTTTTGGTTTTGTGTGCTTTCTGGTGGTGGTCTGAAACTCTGAGCCTGTCCTCACTGGCTGTATGCTCAGTATGGGGCACCTTACAGGCTGCTAACTGTTTCATGAAGTTTAAGCCTTTAAAAGCTTAAAAATTGTTGCCACTCTTAAAGTGTCTTATGAAATATGCGAAGGCTTCTTCAGTTCTCAGAAACAGTATTTTGAACTGAACTAAAATCTCTTTAGCTCTTTAATTTAAAAAAATCTGCAGATCCTCCAGTACCTCTAAATTGTGCCTGATTCCAGGCACATTCCAGGTTTGGAAGGCTCTCTGAAGGACCGAAGCAATCCAGATATGCAGTTTATTTCCTTGGTCCCTTGCTCCCATCATTACCTGAGATTATCCAAACTGAAACTGCTGAAAAGTCTTGCTCCTAATATTTTATCCATCTGTTTGACTTGCCTGTGCAATATGTCTCATGCAGCCGATGCATGGTTTTGTGTCTCGTTTGGGCCTTTGAGGGTGTGCAGGTGGGGATGTGCAGGGTTAGGCATGTTGTCCCATCAGGCTAACCACCAGAATATCACTTAGCTTCGCTGATACCTGATATTCAGGGAATTCAAGCTGGGGACTGCCTGCCAGGAACACTCCTTAGTTTCAGTGCGATCTGATGTTGCACTTGATCACATCTTGACAAGTTCCCCTTTATTCCTGGAGGATGCACGGGTGCAGCATTACAGCAGCTGTGCTAATTGCTTTCTTTCACTGCCTTCCACCAAGGCTTCTGAGTCAATCCCTGACTTGTACTGGCCAGGCTGCCTCACCACTTTTCACCTCTGTTGCTGTCAGAGGCTTTGAGATGCTGTCTCCACCGTCTGATTTTTCACTTGCTGCGCCTCCTGCACAGCCTTAGCGGTGGCTCCCGTGCACAGCTCATTCCTGGGTCCAGCCTGTAGCATACTTCTCCTGAGCGCCAATCTTGTCCTTGTACAAAAATGTGGATCTCGCAAAGTTCAGGAAAAGCAGGATTTCCACTGTTGCCTGCAGTAGCCTGCTCAGCAATTATTTTAATTTGTGTAGTCCACACTTGCTTTTCTTCCAACATGTCGATTTGTCCAAGAGCTGGAGTCGTTTCAGATCTCAGAGCCATCACCGTGGTGTGCTGGCTACTGATGTCCTCAAGCCCAAAGGTGCTCATACAGCTCTGCATGGATCAAACTAGCAGTTGCTGGCAGTGGCTCTTGTCTGCCAGCAGCTTTATTCCCCTGCCTACGGTTTTTCTCTGAGCAGCCTGTGCTTAGTGCTGTTGCTTGCCCTGCATGACCTGTGGGCATCACCTGGCCCCAGACCCAGTGGGGAAAAAGTTTCTTTTATCCACTGTAGGTCAGAGCTTCTGGCCCACTGCCCTCTCTAACGGGTAATTGCTCCACTAGCCACTATTTTTTCAAGTGCACAAAGATCTGACAAAGGAGCCCTCCTCTGGCAGGGAATTAACAGCCAATGCCCCTAAAGAAACCGCATTTCTATTTTCACACTTCCAATTCTCCAGCAGTAACCTGGACTGGGACCTGTGGCTGTAGAAAGCAGGCAGTTGCCAAGGGCACTAAACTCCTGGAGACTGGCAAAATGGTCATGGATTTGCCACCTGCCTTGCTTATGCCAAGGCGCAGGAAGACCAGGCTGGTTTCTCTCTCTGGGGAAAGGCACAGGGGCTCAGCTCGGCGGGGCAGAAGCCGTGCTGCCCTCTCTGCTGGGTGGCAGGGGCAGCAGCAAGCCTGGGTCTGGGCTCTTCTCCTGGCTGGTCCGGGCAGCTCTGCCCCTTTCCAGTAGCCTCTTGTATGGCTGAGCTGGGCCCCTCATTCCCGGAGTTGTCACCTCCCTCCTGCCGAGCTCTGAGCTGGCTGTGACCTGCTCTAGCAAGGGTGACGGAGGCCTCTCAGCACGCTGGGCTCTCCTCCATGGGGTCTCCTGCCAAGCCCCCTCCTCCTGGCCCCTCTCCACCCCCCGGAACAGCCTGGGGTGCTGCTTCTTGCTGCCTATCTGCCATCCTTCGTCATCTGGCAGGGGCAAACCCCCGCTTGTCGCTGGCTGTCTCAGAGGGACGTTGGTGGGTGCTAAATTGTCTGAAGCTGATAAAAAGCAGCTGGGTGCATATTTTAAACAGAACATTCGCTGCATCTGTAAAAACAAATGCCAAGACAAACTTTCAGTGAGTTTGTAGCCCTGTTTTGTGTTTCCAGGCCTTCAGCTCCAGGTTTTCCAGCTCCGAAGAGAGGTCGCTGGCAGCACAGGCATTTGTGCCCTCAGACACAGTCTTTGGCCAACAGTCTGATACCATATAACATATCTGTAAAATTCTATTTCTTTTTCAGTTTGGCTGATGCTTCTTCCTCCTTGTGATTAAGAGAATATGTTTATGGTCTTTTCTGGGTAAGATGAACCTCACTCTGTGCATCAGTGGATGGCTTTGTGCCACTCCATCCACTGCTGGCCTTCCCGGATATATTTGTAGCAGGGCTGTTTTGGGAGCCTCTGGTACTCCAGCTCACATCACCATGTTGAAACGCTGACACCCAATCTGCTGACTGATAGCAGGGAAAAGGGAGGTTTGTCCTCATCCTGGTCACAAAAGCTTTCCAATATTTTCCTCACAGCTCAGGGCTCCCAAAATGCTATTATTCCCTTTACCCATTTTTCTTCATCTTTCCAAAACGCTTTGCCTTGACTATCACTTCAAGTCTATTCAACATGATTTATTTACTGTCAAATCCTGTTAATTCCTAGAGGGGGATTGTTTCTTTTTTTCATGCCTAATAAACATGTTGCACTGTGGTTTTGTGAAGAAATGAGAAATGTGGTCAGAGCCTTGGTCAGCTGCCGGGTGGTGAAGAGCTTGCAGGAGGAGCAGGGAGGGCAGTGAGTGCAGGAGGGGACAGAAAAAGGGTTTCCCCTCCTTTTTCTTGTCGGCTTTTTCTCCCACTGGCTGGCTAGGAGATGGTAGGACCTTGTTCTCCCCCTTTCATCACCATGGTGGAGGGGTTGGAGACAAACATCAGGGAGGAAGAAGAGCTATTTAAGCTAACAGGCAGCGTTTGGTCAAGTTGGGTATAAGCTGCCAGTGAATACATTTTGGGTAGAAATTAGAAGGAGGCTTCCCACCATTAGAAGAGCACGGTTTTGTAGGCTTGGTGGTGCTTCCCAAGGTTATGTGACATGGTGTGTGCTGTAATAGGGAACTCAGATTAATTTAAACTTTATCTTCATTTTTGACTTGTAGTTATAGTCTAGGAACCATGTTTTCAGGAGCTTGCAGATTTAACAGGCTGTGTGTTTTGATGTCAGAATACCATTTTTTCCTTTTAGGATAAAACTGAGAAAGGACATGTATTTTTGTGTCTTATTTCTCTGGTTTTCCACTCATATGACACTATGGCAATAAATCTGGCAGAGGATGTGGGTATAAATATTAAGTACATTTTATACCTTTGTAATATTTAGTGTACTCATTACTTTGAAACTTGAAACTGGTATCCAGCTGATCTCCCAGAAGTGAAGAGCTGGGATTTTGCTGGTAGATTGCTGAAAAAGGAGACCTGGAGCTTCTGCAGGTTGAGAGCCCCTCCTCTGTGCTCCTCTCTTTTTTAGGTGAGAAGATGTCAGATGTCTGAAACTGGTTTTTGTAGGTAGGCTGAGGACAGTCGACCATGAACTATAAGTTGTATGAGGGGAGTCCTGTAACTCCTACACTGGATCCACTTAAATGCTGGGATATGTTAAGCTAATAAAGTTGCAGGCTGCTGCTGAAATCCATCCCGGAGTCTGTCTTCAATAGCCTCCTTGTAGTGATTAATGACAGCAAGCCCGTTGCTGTTTGCAATGAAGTATTTGCTTCTATCTGTCTGCATTTGCAGATAGCGAAGTTTCAGATAACGGATTATAGTTCCTGTGGTTCTTTGTTGCCTAGAACACGGCACAGAAATTTTACACCCCTGTAAATTGTTGTCAAATGCCGCTCTTCTGGTTTAGTAATCCACGTGTTCATTTTGCGTAGCTGTAACTGAACAGTTACGGTATGATGTTGGGAGGAGGACTGGGACCCTTGATTCCAGCAGTGTTGCTGTATCAGTAATTCAGACAGCTTTCCCTCTTCCAGTTCTGAGTAGATGTATACTGGAATATTTTTATAGATGCTGTCAGCCCAGGAAAGAATAATTAGCATGATGATGACTACTAAATTGCCATCAATGGCTTGTTTTATTCACAAAATATCTATTTTTCATGTCCTCCTCTTCTTTCTCTTTTTCATTGTGCTTATGTCCATGACATTATAAAAAAATCTTTTTTTTATTCTTAAAAAAGTAATGACAAGAAAGTTGCTCAAGTATAAGTAAAATAAACTCTCAGAATCATTAAGCTATCAAATGTTTTCTTTGGAAGTACCAATAACCACTCTCTAATTGTATTTCAATAACAGTTTGTAGTTGAAATAGTCTGCAGTTCTTGGTGGGATGAAGACATAGAAAAGCAAAAAGAAATTCATGTGATTAAAAGATAGGATTTCCCAAGACCGTGTCTTGGCTATTGCCAAGGCTCCTGATGTCTTGAGGTTGTCTTCTTTCTCATGGTCAAACCTCAGACAAAGAAATAGACTTGCTGGAGTTCCCTCATCCTGTCTTCCTGCTAAAGCTCCAAATTGTTTTTAGATTTCTTCAGTGCTTTCTGCAATAGCCTCAGGCTTTTTTTAGATCTCTCAATTAGAAGCATATCATAATATTAAATGTTTTGACTGTCAAAAACATCCCTGTCATTTATAATAGGCTGAGAGGTCCAACATACATGTACATATACTTGCAAATCAAAAGTATCTTTCTGTTTGGTTTGGTACCGGTCACAGTGTGTGTAAGTGCTGCAGGTTTCATGTGTGCAGCCACGGGTCTTCTTGTTTACTTTGTTAAAGAAAATACCTCCCATTAGACTCAGGTGAGCGATTAAAAAAAATAATTATGAAGATTTCTGTAAACAGATTTCGCCCACTTGACTTGGAGTGTTCAAACACCACTTGTAGTATTGATATTTTCTTCTCTATATTTCTAATTTTGAGTTACATTTGCAGATATTTTTTGGATTGCATCCTTCACTTCAGATCCTTCCAGCATCCTTCCCATTAAAATTAACCTGAGTATTTCCTTACTGGGGAAGGCAGGGAGAGGCAATTCCCATTCATCAGTTCGTCAGCGCTGATGGAGCTGAATGAAATCTTTCCACTCATTCAGTTTCTGTGGCCTAATATTCACCACCTTGTGACTCCTTGGCTTGTGCCCATGGCACACTGAATTCCCAGATGGCTAGCCAGGCCTGGGACTGTTCAGCTTCCAAGACTAGGCAAAACTGGGTGCATTGAGTCTAGCATGGCGAAAGGCCAACCTGCACCTAACCATGTAATAATTTACAGATACATACGAATCCTTCATATTCTGGAAGATATTTTTCACTTGGTATACATATATATGTCCCATTAAACTGAGTAACAGTTACGTGAGTTCACGGAGAGCAGAATAACTTCTGTGTTTTCCTTCTTACAAGGCATATGCTGTTAAGATATATATTTTTAATTGATTAAGAGGTGGGAACAGTAACAGTGTATCTGATCCAAGTTTTTAGCAAAAGACTCTTTATTGGCCTCCATACTGTAAAACATTATTCTAGGCATGATCCCAAAGGCATTTTTAATCATCAGGCTAGATGAAAAGAATATACATTTCTAAGTATCCTGGAAGTACTAGTAATTTAAATTACAAGTTTATCTTGTTAACATTTTGTTTGGTGGGCAATAAGCCACAATTCAGAAATGTTAAACAAAATCCAGTCTTTTTTATAAAAATATGTTTCAGAGCTTTGGAAGCTTTTCTCTTCTCAGTCCTTTGCTGTTTGTGCGGTAGGATCTCAAACACTTGTCAGAAATACTCACCTTGTTATTAGCAGAAGCACCCTGAGTTTGGGGGGGCTGCGGCATCCCAGGTTATTGTCCGGTATGGGCCCATGCTTGTCCATGCCATGAGGATCCTGAGATCTGTCAGCTTGTCCTAGGCATTATGTGATCAAAATTGATGCCTCAGATCATTAGCACATGGGAGGTGACTCTTACGGTATTTTCAAGGCACGTAAGTGGCTGTGGCTGGACTCGCAGCTTCAGCTCACACTCACAGGTCACTGTGGAGTTGACTTCTGCGTGTGTAATTTATCTGCTTGGGACTATAGCGCTCACTTAGCGCTAATCCTGCACCTGCAATCGGAGCATGCTTCCTTGAAAGGTACTCTATTGAATTCCCCCATCATTGTATTTTTACATTTTAAATAGTGCTCAAGCATTTTAATACTAAAGGCCAGTGTAAACATTTATATACACTTAAATAATCTAAATGAGTGTGCATGGCCTATAGACTCTTTTCTTAAAAAAAAAAATTACCTTCCTTTCCTTCGCAAATGATTTATAGTATGAGATTCTATCGTTATTTTCATAAGCTCACACCATATGAAAGTGTAGCATGGACTATCTCAGAGCTATTGAAATAGGTGATGAAAACCATAAAGTTAGGAAAGTACACAATTGTATGATAACTATTCATATGTCTGCTTTGAAATAAGAATATGCCACGTGAAAGTTAAGTTTTATGAGCAGACATGTTAGCACGACCTCTTATTGAGGTCTCCTATTAGTTTCTACCAAAAGACTCAGTCCTCAATTGTTTATAACTCTGCCATCTGTTATCTGCTTAGACTGAAATTTCCCATGGCCTGAACCTGGGTTGTGCTGTATTAGTTTGGAAAACTTGAGCCAGAATGGTTCATCTGGTTGTGGGAAACAGCTTTAGCCACGTTAGAACTCCATTTTTAATGGTATTTGAGCTTCTTGCTTTGGAACAGGCTTCTTGATAAGGGGATGGAGAAGAAGGGTCTCAGAACAGGATTTTTGTCTTATTCTGAAACTGAAAACCTGGTCAAACATGGTTTATAAACCAAAGCCATTGTGTGCAGATGCCCTGTAGACATACTGTAGACGATAGTGTCTATACTTATAACCAGAAATCTTGTGAGTGGAGAGCATCTCAAGCCCCTGGTAGCTCACACATGTTATTAGAAGCCATGTTTCTGATAGCAGAGGAGGGTGATGGTGAGCCCCAGATTCAGAGAGTGGGTGCCTAGGGCAGCATTGCATGGTGGTGCCATTCCCAAACTGCACAGAGTTTGATGGTACAAGCACAGCCCTGCCCGGGCAATTATTTTTTTAAGGACATTATCAGGCAATGCTGAGCATTTCAGAGAGATCACCTTGTCATGTTCAGTAGCGGCATTATGACCCTGAAGGCTGCTACCGTGTCTTAACATGCTGAGACTCACAAGAGCTTGCCATCGTGATCTTCGGTAGTCTTACTCCTGATCTCTTCCCAGAGCGGCCAGGGAGCACAAACGGGACATCATTGCTCTGCGTTGAGCGTGTCTTCGGGGACAAGCTTAACATTTCAGCTTCCTCCCACCTCTCTCCATTAGCTGCACTTGTGTGTGTGCCTGTGTGTGTTTCTATTTACTGAGAATCAGATGAAGTGTGAGTACTGAAGACAGAACTGCAGTTTCCTATCTTCTGCCATTTTTTCTTCCTTCTTCTTGTTATTTGTATTGTTTGACCCTAAAAATAAAAGGAATTAGTCTTTAAGCATTTACATATGAAAGTTGAGAGCTATCATTTAAATATTTTTACCAACAAGTTACATTTGATACTCTTTGAGAGACTGCCAAGTGAAGAATAATGTTGTAAATAAAGAAGAAGAAGGAGATTGCATAAAATGTGATGTAGCAAGTATTTGATTTTCTCTTTTCTTTCTGTGTGTGTTCAATCAGTTATCTTGGTGGGTGAAATCTTACAAGTGAAACCACCTTTTTGGTAACAGAATCTCATGAGAAACTGAACATGCTGGGCAGGCACTGTGGGGTGAGCCTGTTATCCTCCACTTAGCTTTGGTTTTCAGTGTATCTCTTCTGGCTGGAGGCTTGAACTAGATTGTGACTCCAACTTTTAAGGGAAATGTCTCTATGAAGCAATCTACAGTGTTTACTGGAGATTTTCTATCCCATACCTAAAGCTCTGTGCATGACTTAAAAATAAATATTATGTTGAGCTTTTTAATGTGCAATGAAATTATTGAAGTGAGTAACGTATTGACTGAAATGAATAGTTTCAGTCAGGGTTCAATGAAGTTAACCCAAACACTCCTTACTAAGGGACAGCAACCAGAGAGACGCCCAACCAAAAGCCTAAAATATCCCTGAGAATGGACGAATGGACGTGGCACTGGTCAAAATCCTTCTCCCTGACGAAGCAGAGAAATGCAAAGGAGAGACTTTTCTTAACGTTTGGGTAGGAAAATAAATACAAGTTGCCTGAGGTTCTCCAGCCAGGGATGGTGAGAGCCTGGCCTGGATGCCTGTGCCCCAGCCTCAGCGGTGTGGTGTTTGCTAAAAGCAGAGAGTCCAGTTCTGAGAATTGATATGAGGCTCCAGAAGCGAAGATCTGGCCAAAAGCTCTTCCTTTTTTTGATCAAAATAGAAATAGGCACCTGTGAAAGGAGAGACTCCTGGAGGGCAGCTCAGACTCTGACTTGGTCCGGGGGCTGAAGACATGGAGAGCTGGGGAGAAGCTGAAAACCATTTGTCTGATGGGAACTTTGAATTATGCAGACACATAGAAATTCCAAGGAATGATGAAGGTTCTGAGAGACAGAAGACAGTCTCTAGCTGAAAATATCTGCAAGGTATTTACCAAAAGTGTAGCTATAAAATGGAGCTTGTAGAGTCCTATTAATCTGTACAGCCTTTAACCTGTACAGCCTGGTAAGGAAGGGTATTTCACACAGTCGAGCAATTGGGCAGCAAGTATTTCTTTAGACAGAGATGGTGAAGATGGCTTTGGTTAAAATGATTAAAATGAAAAGCATCTACTTTCATATGGATGCATTCTTGTACATTAGTAAGTAAAAAATGATTCATATTCAAAGATAATTACTATAAATAAGGAACTTGCTGAAATAGCCATTTAAAATATGATGTTGCATGAGAAGTAATCTTTTATGAAGATTATTAAGATGCAGTCATTTCATTTATGTATCATGTTACCTTAGGTTAATCGGCATTTATTTCAAAAGAAGAATTCACTGAGATAATACAATAATGTACTGGTTATGCTAGGAATGATAGTATCGAATATCGATACAAAAGTTGTGACAGGAGTGACTGTAAATTTTAAAGAAAAAATTAAATACATAAGAAATTAATTACTGGTGTAAAAATGTAGAATTATCTTTCTTTAAGCTCATCTGTAAAATTCAGGATTTTCAGGCCAGCACTGCACTTCATCAGGGAAAAATGTTGTTTTCATTTATATTATTTAAAACCTTATATAAAGTAGCATTTTTTAATGACATTAGGATTTTTTTCATCACTTTCAGTTACTTTACTCTTTTAGGAGACTTCTAAATTTTTAATGTTTATATACGTGATATGCCTTGGAAAGAAATTAAATCTCATTATAAGATTTTCATCAGCTTTTAGCCCCCTAAACCAGTCTCAAATTCTGCTTTTTGCCAATTTTGCAGTAAGGGAGCATTTAGCTTCCATGTATTTTTTTAGTGGTGGAGTAGAAGAACATCTAAGAACAAACCTCCTCTTTTATCTGCATTTTGCTTCTTATCTACAACATTAGATTCATGTCACGGCGAATCAAATCTGCTCCTAGCCAAGAGGTACACAGTCAGTTAGCGGGGGTGAAATGGAGTGATATTCCTGATCTTCTCCCCTAAAACCTAATCCCGCCTGCTCTCATTGTGTTTCTACATCAGTTTGAACCTGGAACTTGTTTCCTTGTAACCTGGCTAGTAGACTCTTTTTCCATTGGCACGAGACAGACAACTTGGTGTGTTTGCCCAGCTCAGGGCCCCATTTATACAGACGAATTTACTGTGCCAGAAGTTACATTAAAGCGTCATACTGCCCTAGTTGTTTTAGGACAGGATTCTGTAACATGGTAAACTTTCCTACATAAACATTTACCTATGCAGAATTTATGCCTGTACATTTCTGCTTTTTTAAAAAATAAAAATCACATTTTTCATTCTTGAAGTGGTGAAGACAACTTTCACATATATACTACTACATTGCCTTTTCCTGTTTCCAGAGAAAAAATATTGTCTACTATGACGGCTAACCTTTAGATTTACAGCATTATCTGCACACCTACTCAACTGAAAAGGATGAAGAGGCAGGAGTCAAACAAATGGACACTGCTGGGCTTACCAGCCCAGGAAAAAAAATAATGAAGGAAAGCAACCTCAGCATATTTTATTTCCCACTAAATGACAATAAACACAACATAAATTAGCTCTCCTAATGACCCTATCTGTACTAACTGTCATATGCGGGTCTCTGGTGCTCCAACATGACTGCAACGCAGTCTGTTAGCTATCTTTGCAACCTCACAGCGTTTTGGATATAGATGGAGAGCAGTGTACACATTCATTTAAAATATCCCGGTAAGTGAGAAGCAAATCTTTAGGGCAGGGCTTTAGAAAGCTCTTCCTCAGAATGGTATAAGGAACTGGGATAATGTGCACCGAGGAAGTGCAGCGCTTCAAGCATTATTATGAAGTATAACCAGGACAATTTACTGAAATAAAAATAAGAATTAGATATCTAGAAGAATTGCATTCTGATTCACAGGTGTGTTTGACTGTGTGATAACTCGGAAACTACCAGCTGAAGAACGTTGTTGAAACACTGTTACTGAGATGTTTGTAATGAAAATGGGTATGTTCCGTACTGATCAAAACTGGTCAGATGCTGGACACGTAAGTCATTGGGAGGCCTTTCTGCCTTTCTTCCTTTCATTTACTTTGTCCTGCAAGTCATCACCCAACCTGTGAAAACTGGGAAAGTTTGTCATTATTTAATATTAATACATGCTAACATCCTTTAATTGATGTAACTGTATAATAATAGTGCTGTTTCCCATTTACGGTGGTTTTTTACTGTATTTAAAGCTGGTAAACTCCCTGGGGAATGCCGCTAATGCCAGGGTGGGTTCAGCGTGGTGGTCCTCAGGCTGGTGCTGGTTCAGTGCCGTGGTCCCCAGCAGCGCTGAGTGGGTTTCGGCAAGAGTCTTGGCCGTGGCGTGACTGCGTGAATATGACGAGGGGCTGCCTCTTCGCAGGCAAATTGCTGTCCCGGGTACGGTGCTCAGGAGATCCAGCTCTGCTTCTTCGGCGCCTACAGCTGGCTTGGTTGGAGTGAGCTTAAACCTCCTTGCGCCAGGCTCCACCACAGGCACAGAGTGAAAAGCCTTGGGGCAATTAAGTTTTACTTTAGAAGTCTTGCCCCACTGAACTCCATGGCAAAACTGCAGTTGACTTCACAGGGATAAAACCTGTCTCTTATTCTTGCTAGATTTGGACTAGAAATCTCAGCTTCCACTAAAGCTAATGGAAGTCACATGCACGTTCCAGGAGGAGAGCAGATCCCTTTCATCTCTTGAGTACCATGCTCCTCTGTGGCACTTCCAAGGCTGCATCACTTATCGCAGGTCCGTTTATTTTAATGATGCAGCAGGAGTGTCCTAACTTCCTATGAAGGTACTTTGTTGTAATTATCTTGTATGTCTAGGGGCACCACAAGGGGTTACATTTATTTTACTGCCAAAGAACTGTTGTTTCAGCTGCAGTTCTATGAAGAAACAATCACATCTCCAGCAGTTTGTTAGATTAATCACAGGTGTGTAATCCCAGCGCATACCCTAGAGGGTATATCCTTTGACCCGTTTCCTTTTTTAAAGGGGAAACTCTGAATTAATATCAGTTGCATTGCTTATCACCGTTCACATTGGGTTTCTGCAGGATGCTGCAGAAAATAAACTAAAACCTTCTATGACCTTTATTTTACTTGTGTATAAATGAGTATTGTAATTTAACAAACTTGAATTGCTCATTGGCAAAATCTCCTGGAAAACTGGAAGTTAATGATAGGAGTTTGAATTCAGAACTTGTTCAGGAGCTAAGTAAAGCCTGTAGTAGTGAAGAATTTGTTGACTCTTAGGACTTAGCTGTGCTTCAGAGTTTTATCCCAATGGCATTAAAATAATTACCTCATCAACTCATAATTTATTACTTTGCACTTTGTAATAGGTAAAGATCTCTCACCCTTGGCAATCCATATGGTCATTGAACAGGTTTAAAATAGGATCACCTTTGATTTTAACCTGTTCCTTCAGGTTAAGAGCAGCATAAGGATGCATGATTTCCCAGCTTCATTCAATGCCTTGTGCTACAAACCAGCACCAAGTGAAAGCTAAGCATCTTTAGAGATGAACCAGAAGGTGTTCTGGACTTTGACGTTTCAATCACGTAACCATCTAATGTAGAAACAAGTAAATATCTAAGAACTAGGCCTTTTGTAAATTATAGTATGTTTAAAAGCTGCATATGGGGAAAATTCAACGAGTATATGAGAAAGGATATGCATTTACCTTTATTTTAAGTTGAATCCTTACAATAAAATAGCCTTAGGAATAGAATCTCTGGAGGGGAACGGATTTCTGTATGTTAAAAATAAATATGTATAATGACTCATAGAAACATATGAACTGTTTTACCCAGGAGTATAGTTTTAAGTAATTTTTGGCTGCTTAGTCCTCTGTTTTTTTTTTTAGAAATGAGATTTTTGTTTTACCTGAAGCAGTGAACATGGTGGCTTGGTGTCAGTGTCCACCACAGGACTCCAGAGACATATGTGCACTGTGAGAAAGTGGGATGAAATATTAGGGCTTCAGAATAACTGTATCTGTATTTCTGAACTTCCATGTTGATCCCTATCCTGAAACAAATTCAGACCAAAGAAAAAATCATTGTTGAAGGATTTTTCCATACCAAGACCCAGCTCCACATCAAAATGTAGCAGTATGTGAATCAGAGAATGTGCACTCGAATAGGTATTTAATTAAGGTGATGAATGCAAATGATGAATGACTGCTGGCATGGCTTTTGCAAGGGCTTGTGCAGGAATGCAGCTCTTCGCAAGCACAGAGCCCTGTGGACTGCTAGTCCGTGGCGGTGCAGATGTGCAGAATTTGTAAAGCAGTGAGGAAGTTCGGGAAAAATGTCACTCTGGAAGGGGTTATACCCGAATTTTCTTGCTGTCTGTACTCTTCACCTATGCTGTCCTGAAAGTCTAGAGTGACTCTTGGATATTTAGGAATTGACCTTAACACAAGTCTTTTGTATAACCTAAATAAAAATCTTTTGTATGCCTTAAGGATCCATTAAATATGCACACTACATCCTTAGTTCCCCAATTCACCGCTAAGCCCAGAAAAGCAGGCTTGCTATTGTTTTAGCAGAAGTCTCTCTAGGAAAGGAGTGGTCTGGTTGGTCTTGCAGAGCAGTTCTTCAAGATATTTATATGAAATGCATCCAATGGGAATTCAGATTCCTTCTGGGATTTCTTTCTTGGACAGGGTATTACAAGTAATAACCTTTAACTGCTATTAATAATCTATTAACTCCTTTGATGGCTCTAGTGAACACAGCTGTGTGACAGGAAATCTTGTTTTGGGAGAATGGATGAACGGAGTCCACCCTGAAAAAGATATTTGTGGGAAGAAGGGGTTTTTAAAAAAATAAATGTGCCTTGCCTCAGCTGAGTGTTTGTTTCTCATATTATTGTGCTTTATAATAGTGTCAACTTCAAAGCCCAATTAACACTTCTATGAGCACAGTATGACTGGTGAAATAGTTCACATGTTTTTTGCTAAAGACAAGGTTGTTTTCTGCTAGGGTGAATTCATATGAAGGCTTTCTCAAAACAGACACTACTTGAAACTTAATCGAAAATGACAACTTACTATTCTGAAAAAAATTGCAAAAACTAACATTAATTTTTTGCTGTAAGGTTTTCTTTAGTGTCCCTGGGATTGACTTAGTGACAAATGCCTGCTCTGCTTCCTACACGAAGCTACTCTATTGCAGCAATAGAAGATTAATGAGAGAAAATGACTAATAATGGAAATATAATGCTTAATTTTTCAGGCACTGTTAATTTGTTAAATTTGGCCTGCAATGATCCAAACTGTTAGCAACCACTGTGTTGCAAGAGCAGCAAAAGCCCTGTTTGCTCCTATTGAATCATTTCATCCGCTGGTTTCTTGCTTTGAGACTCGTCGAAAGAGCACTAACAGTAAGAGGGAAGCATATTAACTTGATAAAAAAAAGAATAAACCTCCCACTTTGATTGCTTCCATTGAATGCTTAGTGATGTAAGTTTTACAAAAGGACCACATAAGAACTGAATAAAGCCTTCAGAATTTCTCTGCGCAGTGATAACCTGGATTTGTACCAGATGTTTCTTTTGCAAAATCCTGGGAGTACTTTCACTCTGTGCAAGTCTTGGCAGGAGAAAGTCATAGCAACAGCCACCACCAGGCTGTGGAATAAGTTTATTAGTATTTACAGATGGAAGAAACTGAATAATCATACATCCTAGTCCCGTGGGGCACTTTATATTGTTGTTGTTATTTGAATTTTAAATTGGGAAATGATAACATGTGAAAACCTGATTTTACCGAAATCAAATGGGAAAAGTTGCAGTGACTTCAATTAAGCAGAATTTCACCCAAGATCACCATTCAAAGTGTTTACTTTTTTT
The DNA here is from genome assembly GCA_013400135.1 of Rhinoptilus africanus. Taxonomy (NCBI): domain Eukaryota; kingdom Metazoa; phylum Chordata; class Aves; order Charadriiformes; family Glareolidae; genus Rhinoptilus; species Rhinoptilus africanus. Next base: position 114,152 of record VXBO01010694.1, on the reverse strand, counting down.
TTTTTTAATGAAAACTATATATATTGAATACTTCGTAGGGGTACGGTACAGAGAAAACCTCTCCCCTCAGTTTGATATGTGTTTTAATTAAGACTCGCAGGTCCTCTGAACGGGGAGGTAGAGCTATTCTGCTTAGAAGGAATTAGATTTCTTAAAACGGGGTAGAATGATGGGGAATGCATACAAAGCCTGGGCCAGATATGCATTATTTACATATATATTTATGTATACTTTACCTAAAGTTGTATACAACTCCCTGGCAATCTTGCTTGACCCCAACACATGACCCGTGGAGTCCTTACTGCTGGCCAAAATTAGTACGACTGGCAGACCATGTGCCTCTAGCAAAGCTAGCATTAAAAGCTGGATCTCAGGGGTTAAACCTGGTGAACTATCCATAGGTGACCCTTTCTCTGATTTTTTTAAGGACAGCCCAATAGTAGAAGATATTAATGCTTTAAATCTCTCTCTCTCTCTCTCTTTTTTTTTTTTTTTCCCCCAATTTAAAACCCACCAGGTGTAAGGGACGCAGTTAAGATTTAAAGTTTTGAAATTCCATGAAACCACCTTCTGACAGCCCACCCCCGCCCCAGCCCTGTGTTTTGCAGATGACACCCCCTTGCTCAGCACGCAGCTTTCCAACCCCAGAAACGGCCAGGAGCAGGGCAAGGGAGAGGGAGAAGTGGCTGGGTCGGGGCAGGGAGGCCGAGAAGCCAGACCCGCGGCAGTCCCCCCGTGGGCAGCCTGCCTGGCAGGTCCCACCTGGCTTGGAGCAGGGGGCGTGTGGAGGATGGGGCTGGAGACCCCATCCCTTGGCTGATTGATGCTGGCTGGAGGCTGGCCTGGCTGGGTGCCAGCGCCTCCGCCACTTTGAAAGACTTCTTTGAACCACATCTGTTTTTTCCAGCAACAGAGGACGAGTCGGTGCTAATCCAAGGACTAGTCCTGCAAATGTCAAGAAGTCCGAATTTGTTGTTTGCTGACAGGGTTCTAATTTTTTTTTTTTTAATTTTAGAGGATTTATTCATTTTAGCTCTATGCTCCAGCCTGTAGGGCACACCAATTTGAGAATGAAGACTGTGATTCTTGTGTATGTGAGTGAGTGTTGCTGTACTCTGTAGGTGCTTCTCTAAGCAGCGAGTGTGGAAATGGAAATGNGAAAGGAAAGGAAAGGAAAGGAAAGGAAAGGAAAGGAAAGGAAAGGAAAGGAAAGGAAAGGAAAGGAAAGGAAAGGAAAGGAAAGGAAAGGAAAGGAAAGGAAAGGAAAGGGGACAGGAGAGGAGGTCTATGAATACAAGATAAATTTTATTTTAAAATTATCTGTAGTATCCCAGATATGTCTGATGTTGGTTTACAGTATTTGACGTGGATGTGTTTATTTAATGTAACCATTGCTAACCTCTTCGAAATTAACTGTGTACTAGTAACACCTGTTTGTCAGTTTTACATGCAATTGCTCTAGGATTTAACGCTGCATAACCCTTCCTGGAAAACCAGAACTCTTTGCTTCAGCAAAGATCTAAACTGAGTAACAGAATTGCAGAGGACATTGATTCAGTGCCCCTGTTCTGTGACATCCTTTTTCAGAATCTAAAAACCTGATATTTTTTTCCAGTGGAAAGAAGAGCTTTTACTCAGGGAATGAAGACTTAATCAGTACTTTAAGTCCTCATCACTCACTGTTTACCATATGTAACTTAGTGCATTCAAAGTCATCTAAATACAAGACCAAGTGGCCAGGTCTTTGCTGAGACACTCTATCACAGGGTCAGTGCTTTATGAAAATGATTTATCTCTACACCACAAAAATGTGTGATTTTATTATTGCTATTATTTATATCTCAATGTTGGAGAGCTGTGGCTCAGGAACATTATTACAAAAACTAAAGGGACCTTTTTGAGATTCTGCGACCCGTTCCTTCAGATCAATTTCTATATTCAGAGGCCAACTTGGAATGACTTTGGCTGAGGGTGGGAGAGTTTGGGACCCCTGTGAGTTCCCCAGCCCTGAGGCGTGGGTTTGGCTTGTCAGAAAAGAGGAACTTACGGTTAGTGGCTGCGTGTGAACTCTTTGCTTTAGGCGAGCTCTCGAACAAGTCTGTGGCAGAAGCAGGGCTAGAACAGAAAGGCAAACGCTCAACTGTCTTAACCACAGCACCGATTCTCTCTTCTTGCAAATCACCAGCAAGGCTGAAACCTGTAGATTTACCGCTTAGATCGCTGCTGCTGGACGTAACGGAATAACCGGTTGCTGCAGCAGGCTCTCACCCTCCTTGCCCCAGGGATGCTGCACTATGGCGGGGGGGTCCCAGAGCTGCTGGACCACCAGCTCAGGGCACCTCACTCTGCTCTGGAGCCTTTTACTTGGGCTTTGTTTTCTTCAGTTTGTCTCACATCTATTTCACCCCTCTGAACCCCCATTTCAGTGCCAGGCTGCCTGTCCCCTTCTGAAGCTCCTCTCTAGGGCTTCTCATCCCAGGCTTCTTGCTCAGCCAAGGAATATAATTTTGAGGAACATAATTCAAGTGGTTTCCTTCACTTTTGGCTTTGGAAATGGCTGAACTGTTTTCCTTTACTTGAAAATTGAGAAAATTTGAATATTCTCAAGAATACTTGAGAAGAGAAGGCTCTGCGGAGACCTTGTAGCAGCCTTCCAGTACGTGAAGGGGACCTACAGGAGAGATGGGGAGGGACTCTTTATCAGGGAGTGTAATGATAGGATGAGGGGTAATGGTTTCAAACTGAAAGATGTTAGATTTAGATTAGATATTAGGAAGAAGTTCTTTACTGTGAGGGTGGTGAGGCACTGGAACAGGTTGCCCAGAGAAGTTGTGGATGCCCCATCCCTGGAAGTGTTCAAGGCCAGGCTGGATGGGGCTTTGAGCTGCCTGGTCTAATGGAAGGTGTCCCTGCCCATGGCAGGGGGTTGGAACTAGGTATCTTTAAGGTTCCTTCCAACTCAAACCATTCTATGATTCTATGAAACAAGTAAGTTAGGCAGAGGCAGACCCTCTGCATGGAAATTTTAGCCTGAAAGTTCAAAGTGAAAACAGAATCTTGTAATAGAAAGTGTCAGGACCACCTTCAGTTCAGGCAGAATGATCAGCTTATCCTGTAATTCTCCTTTATTCCTTCCATTCCTTCCTACTGTTGCTCCCCAATAAGATCTGCTAATCAAAAAAGTTTGAGGAATGAGTTACAGGAAAAAAAATACCCACAAAAAATTCCAAATAGCTGATTTTGAGAGAACTTTACCAGGAGAACGAATGATAAAATATAGCAAATAAGCAAATTAATTTTAAATGAATATCACATGGAAGATATATATAATTAGTATAATAGATAACAGAAAGAGTATAGTCTTAGTACAGAAGTTCTTAAAAGTTTTTAACAAAACTTGCAGAAGTGGTAAGAAACACTGTCAGGTAAGAGGTAAACAGCCAGTTAGAGCTAAACCTCTCCCAGGTGTGGGGGTGTCCAGCTGGGGGGGTCATCATTGCACCTGAGGGCAGAGGGCATCACTTGAGCAGCAGCTCAGGGCTGGAAGAGCCAGCTGCGGGGCAGAGCTGGGCTTCTTGCTATTTAATTGCTAATATAAAGCTGCATTATTGTAAGCATGGATAGTGGATGGACTCAGTCTGTCACCTTGTTTTTGGAGAGGCTATATCTAACCCTGAGCCTGGTTTCTTTTTTATAGCCTATGTTTACTCAGGTAAGCCTGGTCTTGTTCTGGTCATTCCTGTGTCTGTTTTTTTTTATTGCTACTGCTTCTTTTGCCTTCTCTTTTGAGCTTAGGCTAAAAGCTCAACTGACAGAAAGCTAGTAAAGCTGTCACTTTTTAGTGGACCTGTGTCCCTACTGCCATTTTCTTCAATATTTCCTGCTTGTCCTTTACCTTAGAAGTGGGCTGTGAATGCTGCTTGCATTGTGCTGTATCTGGCAGAGCTGTAGGGTGGGAGCTGGGCTCCCAGGTGCTACCCAGGGGCTGCACGTGATATCGGAGACTTTGCAAGTACATCTGTTTTGTCCTAGATATGGTGAAAAGTCAGGGCATGTAGTAGAAACAGCCTGGATACGTGCAACTACCAAAGCTTTATCACTTGTCAAAAAGATGCTGTGTCATCCTCTGGACTGGGTTTTTATGAGGGAAAGTGCTGCCTGCTCTTTCGTGTTGCTGAAGCTGTTCTTTTGATCCTTTGCTGCTTCCTTATTTGCCAGGCAGAGGAATCATATAAATAGAAGGAATAGAGAGAAGTAAGGTTTTGGCAGTATTTCAGTTGGAGGAGGTAAAGGAGCCAGTGCTCAGTTAAGGACCACATTTCCTGCACCTTGGGAAAACCAGTTTTTCTTTATAGTTAGCTGGAAAACTGGTGGAGTCATCTTAAAACTAAGCTCGACCTGGGCTCAAGCTGCAATTGTGAATTCCCAAGTAGATTTTACAGAAATCTGGGCCTTGTTTACCTGTGGCTGATGTGGCGTTTCTGCTTTGGATGATCTCATTCTTATTGAAAATTGTGTTAAATAATACCTGTGTCAAAATGACTTCTGGTAACACCATATAAACAAGACTGAGCTATATTCTGAGATAATGAGTATTAATCATTTCTCAAATATAGTACCTACACCTCAATGTGTTTTTGAAAGAAAATAATCAGTGATATTTACATCTGTTTCTCCTTACTTCAAAGGTAGGTCCAGTGCCCATATCTGTAGTCAGAATCTCTCCTGTGAAACCGTTTCAGCCAGAGAGCAGCTTTATGAATGCTGAATTTGAGTCTCAAACTTGCAGTATTTCTCCCAAGATTTAACTGTCCCATACTAGTTAAATAAAAATATTTGTAGTAATGCCTTCTAGCCATTTTACAGTAATATTGCTTCTTTCAGTTAATGTTTGGTGTCTTGTACTGCATATTGTGATGTAGCTGAAGAACGAAATAAGTGGAAAGAAACGGTTTCCTAGGAATGATGGCTGATCAGAAGAGAGAGAAAAACCCCAGTACCTTTAAGATACTAAGTAACTCTTTGGGAGTTAAAATTGTGATTAAATATATTTTGATAGCTAAGTGCTGATGCAATAGTGCTTCAGCTTCACTAAACGGTTGCTTGCCCTCCTTGGTTTGCTCTCACTGGAAAATTTACTGATCTGAATAGTTTCATTAAGTACTTGTCTATCAATTCAAGTCACTTGCAACCCGATTTTCAGCAATTAAATATAGTCAAAGTCTGTCAGCAGGTAGTTGCCTTATCCCTTTCAGTCACTGCCAAAACAAATAACAACAGGTCAAAACTTATACTTTCCTGGGCTTTGATTTTCTTTAAGAAAATAAAATGAAAACACAAAATCCACTCTGAGTCATCTCTCCAGGGCTGGCTGCTTTCCAAGGTTTGCTCAGCTCGTGCCCCTCGTCCTCTTGTAATAAACAGTAATGAACATATGAGTCATAATTAACAAGGAGAGCCACCATTCCTTTCTTTAGTGTGGCTGGGAAAGTGTGCTACCTGCCTTGTCCCTTTTGAAGATTTCTTTCCCCCCAGGCAAACATGGCAGCCTGAAGCACCTTGAGTGCAGCTGGGATAAGCCATGCGGGACCACGGTCATGGAGGGCTCCATCTAGAAATGGTCTCTGGTCCCTCGTTTGGGGCTGGACGGTAGCTGATGTGCACCAGCAGCTCCTTCTGGCACGATGGGCTGAAACCTGCAGCGCTCAATACCCTTCCTATCAGGCAGAACCATGGGTAGTGGGGCGAGGAGGGGTGTCTTCTGGCTCCTGCCAAGAAAAGCCTCTCTAGGTAAGGCTGTGGTAGTCAGATCAGCGTGTACCTCATAACAGGGTACGTGGAATTCATTGTTGAAATCCAGCTGTTGGAAAGGATTTTTCATACAAACAAAACCCATTTCTGTACCTGATTAAAGACAAATCTTTGCCTTTGATGTGGTGTTAAGATGTTTCAGTTTTGCTCCATTGTCATTGTTCACCTTTGGTGATGCTCAGACAGAAGTTGATGCTCGTTAATTTGGACCCTCAGAGCTCTCATTTCATCTTAGGACTACTCACAAAACACAAAATGAAACAAAGCCCAAAGCATCTGTACTGAAGCAGATGAAACACATGTAAAATATTTGTAGGGTTTCAGCCTGATATCACTTCAATATAATGAACTGAAATCACAGAATAATGAATTTGTATCACTGCAGTTGCGTTGCTAGTAAAATTTCAGTGTGGCCAACTCAGGTCAGGAAGAGCTTGCTCATAGGACATTGCATTTACAACTTATTGCCATAACTATTTATGAAAAAAAAGGATGTTTTTGCCATGTAACCTCCTTCTGTTAATTTTCAAGTTTGCTTTGGTGTAGAAATCCACCTCTCAGTCAGGGCTTTGTATCAGGATATAATCACCCATGGTTTTTTCTGGTTCTGATGCAAATTTAAGAAGATAAGAGGAGAAATTAGACAAGTGCTTTCCTTCCCTCTGGAGGCTGAAGGTGACACTTCTGAGCTATAGCTGGTCTCCTCTCAATCCTGGCCATTGCAGCTCAAGTCTTTCAAAGAGCGAGGGTGTGTCACTGCAGCTGCGGCATCAAACAAAATCAAAGAGATTTGATTAATATAAACTTCAAAATCAGTGCCATCTTTCCTTCACAAAATACTTCAAACACAGCAAGAAATGTCATCTCCCAGATGACGGAGGTTAATCTACTTAATCTCCTCTTTTCCTTGCATCTGAATGCAAACTACTGGAATATACCCAATTACGTCTCGCCAGTCAGAATACATTCCTCATTCCAGTAACTTCAATCAGGTTTTAAGAGGAGACTTACAGTCCTTTTGTGATATCAACTTATTGTGAGAACCTGTAAAGCAGAGTAAAGCAGGACGGTCAAAACAGCAGCCACAAACTCCTGCTTGTCACACAGTTGGAGTGGGTGATTAAAAGGTCCTGGGTTAAAATTTGTTCTTTGATTTTAAACCTCTGAGTTCAATGGATGTGGCAGGGGCTGGAGTTAGCAGGATTTGGCCAACTGTCTGTAGCAACAGTGTGACTCTCTTATTTTAGACAGGAAAATCTTCATAACACCATCAGATTTATAATCCAGAAACTCCTAAATTTACACATGAAAGGCTTGTTTCTGGTGTTGCAATTTATTGGTTACAGGAGCTTTCTCCCATCAATGATTTTTAAGACTGAAGTAAACATATATGTGCATACCAAGCTCAAACATTTTTATTCACGATTATACTATCTACTCTTTAAAATTGCTGATACAATAGAAAGCTAAATTTACTGCCATCCTAAGAAATTCCTACTGCCAGTCCAATGCCACATTGCTCAGTGAGTAATACTTCTTTATGGACTTGACATTTTTTTGGGGTTTGTTTCACATTTTCTAATGTTATTTTACTTTCTGGTCTTGTTTGTCTTCTGTTCGTTGTTTTGGATCAGACAGAGTGTTTGAGTATTCAGTGAAACTACGCGCATTTTTCTTAGTGGTGTGAATGTGCAGAAGGGTTAACTCTGTCGCCCGGTCCCTGTGAAACATTAAACAACCAGACATGCGAGCAGGATTCTACACGTGTTCCGTTTCTTAATGTAATACCAGTCTATAAATGAAATGTTCAGCTTTAAGTTTGCAGAAGAGAACAATTCTAAATGCCTTCTGTAAAGTTACGTAGCAAAGCAATTTGAATGAAATTGAAATGAAACCAAATTTTTTTTCCCCCCCTCTCCTTGTATTGCATCATGCCTGGAGAGCAGCTCAGCCCATATTCAGGGGTACACAACAAATTCAAGTGACTTAATGTAATATACTCACACCTTAAAATTCAGTTGCCTCTATTTAAAAACTCATTACAACTTGGTCACACTAAGGTAATGACTAAAAGTTTCACCCCTTTCAGAATTAATTAACTTGATGAACATACTGGAATAACAGAAACCAACAAATACAATCACCTAATGTTTCAGTTGCCATTATTTTTAACTTGATGATTCATATGCTTTTTGAAAATAAATTGTTTACCTGAGATTTTCTGACTATAGACGATTTTTATGAATCTTTCTTAAGTGGTTGTTTCAGAAGGGAAATTCTACCCTGTAATTTTCCTTAGTACTTTCCTGTATTTAAATACTCCCTTGGAACCAGTCATGGGGAGATTGCTGCCAAATTTCCATTGCTAGCAAATAAAAAACAAATACAACAAATAGTTGCCAGACAGGGCAATATTCTGATGCTTTCACCAATAATAAATATGCATGTGAAGTTTTGGTATTGGGTTAGTCAACTGTGGTGATTGAATGGAAATGGAATTGAAGACATTTGAACCTCGTCAGTAAGCTCCCTGCTGTCCCTGCAGGCGCCTCCTGGTGAGCCACCCTGCAAAACAATGAACTCGGGAACAAAAGGACAACTACTAAGAGAAACTACTGAAAGAAACTTTTAACTCCTGCCCATAATCCCAGGGTTTGAAGAAAGTCACACAGAGTGGAGCATAGCTGTATTTTGGCTGAAAGGTAAGGGAGGGCAGGGGAGAGGCAAATTTGGTTTGATCGTACTGTCCTTTTTCAAGAAGGGAGACAAGTTGGGGTAAAGGTTGGGCTGGGAGCCCAACAAATGTTCAGAAGCCATATTGTGGCATGATTTGGTTACTTTGGCAAACTTTTTTGCACCAGGATTTCCTGTATTTCATAACACATCCAACGGTTAATATTGGCCAGTTGACAACAACCAAGGAGTGCAGTGAAAAATCAACTCCCGGCATGGTAAAATTAACAGGAGGATGCTTTAAGATGCCATGCACAATCCCTCTGCTGTTTCATATGTTTGTCTGTAAACTGGCAAGAAAAGAGACAAAGGGAGAAAGAGGAATTTGAAGACAAACCTACCAAAGTAGGTTAACCATTATGAAAGAAAACTGTAAGGAAGTTGATTGAGATTCAAGCCAGCTGGAGAAACAAGCAGAAAGATGGTGAATTAACTTCAGTGTTGGTAAATGCAAACAGGTGTACAATGGATGGAAAAATATATAATTTTTCTATTCCTTTGAAAGACGATTGACTATGACAGCTTTATGGTGTAGAAGAGTGATCAATGTTGTAATACCTTCACAGAAACGAGGGTGAGCTCCCCCTTGGGAGAACAAGTACCTTCCGCTACAAAAGGATGTTCCAGAATTAAAGCACTCAGAGACTTATCCACATCTAATCACACTTAACCTATACTGAGGACAAGATTCAGTTAATTAAATATAGGCGCTGGTGTCACTGTAGATGCAGTAGAAAATCTTCCCTGGTGTCCAGTTGCAGTCCAGAAGCACGCAGTCTTGGAAATACAAAGCAATTCAAATGGCATTGTGTTTGGGGAGGTTAATTTACTTTTAAGTTCCCTTCCTTGCTTTTTTGGGTGTTGTTTAGCTCCCAGAAGTCTGCTAATGCCTAGACAAATTGTTATCCTCCTTGGTGCACAGTTGAAGAAAATACTTCTGATGCTATTCACTGTTCTTAATGGGAAGCTGTGAATGCAGCTTTCAGCTAATCACTGTGCATCAACTCTTTACCCCGTGTTTATATGGTCCCTGTTTGCTTGAAGACTATTAAGAGAGTTCATGATCTTGTCCTTATGGCATGTTTGAACTGCCTGTTTCTTTTGACATCCCTGGCAAATAGAACATCCTCGCAGCATAATGCCGTGTGTCTGCCCAGCCAGCAACTGTGCAGTGACAAAAAGCACGGAAATTTGTCAAGAAAAATTATGGACACAAGCAAGAGGCTCAGGATTTTTTTGTTTCTTTGCATTTTTTTTTTTATTGCTAGTTGGCAGTAGAATTAAGCAGGTCATTCATATAACTACAGTAATTCACATTCAGGGAGCTATTTTCACAACTGTGAGGGCTGGATTTTCCTTTTTATCCTTAAAAGAGAGCTTAAGTTCTGATTAAATTGCTTGGGGTCACCTGCGGTGCACACGATGTCGCATTAGTAAGTAAGCATTAGTAAGTTAAATATAAGCACTGTTAGCTTTGTCTGGCCCTGCATTCAATCACTTGTCAAGGAACTGCACTGACCAACTTCTTTCTAATCCTTTGTATAGTTATAGTGAATTAATCTAATTCACCTGACATCCTCTCCCTTTAATGCAGTTAGTGGTATTTTCCATACTTACCCCTGGAATTTCATACTATTTATAGCACTGTAATACCCCAAATATATTGGGCAGTTTCCAGATGTGTAGCTGACTGGGCTCAATGAGCTGGAGAACAGACATCCTAACTGTAGGTATGACCTGACTGAGACAGTGCGAGGTGATGAGCTAATGAGAGACAAAGAAGTCTAATGATTGTTACGTTGTTATACAGATTTCCCAGCCATTCCAGATTCGTTTCTGAAGTGAAGTGCCTCCTTAAATTATGGCTACCTTCACCCGTACAGCCTCACATACTCATGCTGTTTGTCCTCTCTTCTAATTCTGGTCTCCTCCATGAGCCACCAGCTGAACCGTCCTTATCCATGCTGGTGTCCACGGGGCTGGACACAGCCCACCTGCGAGCAGCTGGCCTCTTCCCTCAGCATGACTTCTCTCCTCTTTTACGACTCTGCTGTTAGATCTTTCCAGGCCTGCTTTTCCCATTCCTGCTGGCTTTCCCAGCCCAAATTGCACGAGCAGACCTCACTGCAGGGAGCGTTCCCACAGGCCCTGGTAGGGGTACTCACTCCCCGCACGGCTGGGGAAGGTCTGCTGGGATTTAGGACCCCACGGATTACTCAGTTATGGCTTGACTCTTGCTCCCAGCATGACATACTCTATCTGAAGGTCATGAGTTGGGGAGACCAGGCAGCTCTGGGTGGGCCGGTCTTCTCATTATCTGGCTAGGACAAACCCCACTACTACTGGTGCAGTTTCTACCTTCAAGACCTTGAACATCCAAAACTTTTCTCTTATCAATCGGTGTTTGTGTTTTGTAGCCTTGCAGGGTATGAAATTTTTCTTTGATGAAGCAGGTGGCTCACTCTGTCCTCCCTTTTGTTTATTATATCTTGACACCTGGTTCTTTAATTAGTATTTATGGTGAGATGCTTTTCTGTGTGAGTGTTCAGAATCCAGATTCCTTTTTAAAAATCTCAATTTATTCAATCATAAACATCACTGGGGAAGGTTCTTCCTTTAATTTTTCTACTTAATGGTTAGATTTCCCCATGCAGAAAAGCGGCATTATTTTGTCACATTGTTGTGGATTGCTACAAGACCAGAACAAGGGACTAGCTGAGGTTTGGGAAAAGGTGGCAATATTTTTTTGTGCACATACATTGTATACAAATGGCTTTAAGTGTGCTTGAATATGTCTTGGTATTTTACAAAACTGACCACTCCTTCTATACTTCTGTGAAGCAGCAAATCACAGTATGAAAATTTGAGCCTGCCACATGTAACCTCGTGACTCTCATGAGGATTCTTTAGTTGTCCAATGACACATTGACCAGTATAATGTTGAACCTAATTTTATTATTGTTCTTCTTTTCTAGTTTTATTATTTGTTTTTCTTTACACTTTATAATTTATTCTGTCTGACTTTGCTTACTTTCCTCTTCTCTGCTTCCATTTCCTTTTCCCAAGGTAAATAAATGCCAAATACTTAGTTGCTGCTGGTGGCAACCACGTTAAAGGTTCATCTGGCCCAATTTAGTGTCATAAGCAGAGGCCAGCTTCAGAGAAAGAATTAGAGGCTGCACAATTACCTTTCAGTTCCCTGTAGACCCTAATCAGTCTCATTCCCTGAAGAACAAAGGTTTATAGCCTCATTTTTTAAATAAGGGATTTTTTTTTTCTACTTTATGAATGATTCCTATTTAACACATGCAGTAGTCCTAAGCATTTTTTTCAGTTCTCCTGAGCATTTTACCTGCTCTTGTGAATGAATTCTGCAAAATAGTAATACATATTTTTGTGAGTAAAGAAGTGTTTTCTTTCATCACATCTGTTTGTTGCTGTCACTGGCTGTCTCCTTGCTCTTGTACTAAAAGAATTATGCTTGTTTCCTCTGTACATTTTTCATTTCTCTCCTGTTCTCTCTCTCAAACAGTCACAATGTCTGAAAGTTTTTCCTGTGCTTCTGTTCCTTTGCCATCTATCCCTAAAGTCCTTTTGCAGCTCTTGTGTCTTTTCTGAGATAAGCTGACTAGAGGATGTCAGTTCATGTGCAAGTGTTGATTCATACAATGCTATTTCCAGTTCTTTCTATCTACATCCATAGGTTCTCACACTTTGTTTGCTTGCTTGTCCACCACTGTAAGTTAAACACAGCCACAAGTACACATCAGAGGTCCTCAGGGATGGTAAAAGGGGATCTTTATTCTGTAGCCCAGTTGTTAGAGCACTCGTGAGGCAGTAAGTCCGTTTTCTCATAAAAGAAGTCTGAATCTGAATGGAAAGTGCACACATTGCCTGTGACCAAAATCCCCATCCACTCCCTCTTGGATGGATTCCCGAACACTGGGCTGCTGAGCAGTCTTGGGTGGTCTCCCTATGCATATCCACACCCATGACCCACCACCTGTGGTGTCTCAAGTACCTTACTTCAGGTCAGCAGAGTTTTTGGATAGACATTTAGGAAGTATTTGACTTCCACACAAATGACACTGTAAGTGCCTGTGTTTGCCTTTGAGACTCACTGTAAGGGTATGTCTCTACCAATCTGGGACTGCAAGCAGAGATATCCAGGATGGCAAAGACCAAGTGAGCTCCAGTCTGAGAAGGATGATCACATCAGCACACGCGGTGCTGTGGTGAGAGAGGCAGGTTTGCCAGCGTGGCCACACAGCTGCACGGCTGCGGTTAGGTTATCTCTGAGAGGGTGGCGTAGCTGCTCGGCATTACTATGTGCAGAGGGGATGGATGCCCTGGGAGAGGGTATGGCTAGGAAACAAATGGTAGCAAAGAAGGAAAGGTACCTAAGCTGAAGGAGATTGCCATAATTTCTAGCACATGCCTGCTTGTTATAATACCAGCAATGTGTTTAATAATTAAAAGAATCAGTTTTTGGAACAATATTCCAGAAGCAATGAGGACAGCTATTGCTAAAATGAAGCTTGATAAATTTTAGGGCAGGCTTTATGGGGTCCTGTACTAGCATAGGTTTGGACTGATGAATCCACACGGTCACTTCAGGTCCTGTGTCTTCTATTCCTAATAATTCAGGTTTTCCAAATCCCTATAAATATTCAGTCCTTTCAGAATTTCATAATGCTCTTCCTTTATTAACCTCCCGTGGCAGCAAGTTACAGTTTAATTATACAAATAGTTTAATAGTAATAGGAATATATTTTACTGCTTTGAAGTATCCCATCCTAAATGTCATCAAATATTCCTTTACTATTATATATGATGGGTAGACCAGAAATCCCATCTCTGTGTTACTCTTCACAACCTACGTCTTTTTATGTTCCCTCTTTTTTATTTTCTTTGTAAGATACTTCAAGAGGAACATTTTCTGGAAATTTTTTCCCTGTCTTGATAGGAGTTTCCTGTACCCTTGATCATTCCTGTTTTAGACAAAAAAAAAAGCACTCGAGAGATCAAAAGCAGCAATGCTGAGAATTGAGTACCCTTGCTACAAGTATTTAAATGAATGAATGGGCAATTTCTTCAGTAAATATATGAAAGGTATAGCTCATCCTCCTTCTGAATTAGAGAAATACCAATTATAGTAGGAAAGCTACAATCCGTTGCAAATCAGTGTTTCATGAAACAGTGGAAGTCAGTATTCTTAAACAAAATGACTAAGCCACAGAAATTCAAAGTAAATGAAAATACAAAATTTTAATCAAGAGTTCCTGCCTGTTGATTTAGATTACTTTGATTTCACCCATCCTGCTAACAGCCCTGCTGTCCTAGAGGCAAGAAAGGCCTGCAGCACTCGCTGGCAACTGCAGTGATGGGGTGGGCTGTCAAGCGCCCAATCCAGCGGCTCTGCTGTGCAACTCTGGACATGTCTCCATCGGAAGGTGGGCACAAGCCCAATCCAGTGCTGGATTTGTGTATCTGTCCTAGTGGGCAGGGATGCAGGAGTTGCAGCAGGACTGAGCAGGTGATTGTTGTGAACATATCCCTGTCCTGTCTAGATGGCTTCTGGCTCAGTGGATTGTATTTGAGGAAAGCACTGTGTGTAGCTTTTTGTCTGCCCATGCAGACATACCTTGCATAAACTGGATATAAAGAAAATATTTTCTTTGTGAGGATAACTAAGCATCAGAGCAGCTTCCCCAGGCTCCACTGGACAAATCCCTGAGAAACTTGGTCTGTTGGGGCTGCCTGTGCTTCAAGCAGAGGGTTGGACTAGAGACCTTCCAAGGCCTCTTCCAGCCTGAATTATCCCAGGATTCCATGACCTCAGTGTCTGGGGGACTTCTATGACTAATTACATACAGTCTTCTCCAGGAGCACTTGCAAGGTAGAGAAGGCAGTTGAGTCATGTCCTTTCCATATTTCCCTGTGACTTCCACCTTCTTGGAAGATACCACATTACAAAAGTGACCACACTTCAGGTGAAATCAACGAGAAAAAATGAAAGTATGTCCAGAAATTCCGTGTCTAAATACTTTTATGTATGTCATAACCGCTGACATTTGGATTTCAAGTGTTTCTTTCCTTGTGTGGCATTCTTGAAGGGATGGTAGAAGTAGACAGCCCTGTATGAGCTCCTCATGATCTGAGCTATCAATTGTGGACAGCTTATATAATGAGTGCATGAAGCTTGGGAAACATCCAAATATAGCCCACATAGTAATATGGCTTAGGCATGAACTGAATGCGTGATGATAATGTCTGGAATTTGATTATACATTTAGTGTCTGGATAAAGTAATTAACCAGTTGAGAAATGTATGATGGGCATACAATAAAAGGTAATAACTACTAACACATGACACAGCATAATGGACACAATCTAATACTTGTAAGGGGAAACCAAGGTCACGATTGAAGCCAGTTCATCATTTGGAGTTAATCAAACCATTGGATGGGTGGGATCCTGTAGGGTACAGTTGGAGAACCAGTCCCAGCACTGTCTTCTCCACTGCTCCAGAAAGGAAGCCTGAGAGTCAAGTGTTCAGCTGAGTCTTGTGGCTGTCCAGAAGGTGTTTGAGCCTAGTGGTTGGAAAAGATGGGTAAGAAACAAACTTCAGGGCAGCCTGGGCCCTGGAGAGCCAGCCGTCCCTGCAGCGAGGGACAGCCACCATGGGACAGAGCGGCCAAAGGGAGAAGCAAAGCTATAAGGCAAGCTACATGTTTGATTTTAGATAAGAGCATGCAAGGCTGAATCTTGCAAGGCCTGGAAAACATGTACAGCTGTTTCAGTGTCTCAGTGTATGGCTCTGAAACTTCAGGAAGGCGGGTGGGGACTCCCAACTCTCTGCTGTTCTGGAGGTGGACAGTGGAGTGATGGTTTAATTTGTTTATCCTACAGTGACATTGGGCAAATTTTGCTTCTTTATTTTATCCTTAGGTGTCTTTCATCAGATTGACCTGGATTTCAGTTTCAGTATTGAACTGTGCTTTACCGTGGCACATTAGTGCTGTCCTTACATTAACTTTGGGGGGTTGGCTGAGAACAATACAGCAAATGTGTTTAATGAACCATTGTGTTTCAGTGTTGACTAGAAGCTGTTGTCTTACATGAGGCGAAAACATGTTTACAGGACAGGCTCAGCATGCAAGGTAAAAGACTCTGTAAAAACTTTCCTAAGACTGAGTCCTGAAAGTCTCCTCTAAAATCGCCTCTAGCCAGTACAGTGTAAAGTATCCTGCATAAACTATCTTTTTAATAACTTTAATGAAATATATTTGAAGCATAAAACCATCAAGGAAGCATATACTTTTCATTTAGGCCTGGGATTGATTTCCACATCAATATGAGGAAAGAGCTAAGTGAAAGACATGTGACTGCATGAGTGAAATGGCAACAGCACTGATATCATAGCTCATAGGGTCGTTCATCTGAAATCTTCAAACAGTTGGCTCAAAGCCTAAAGAGAATACATGTTTAGGTATAGATGAGTTGTCTGGAAATCTTTGTTGCCTCTAGCACAGACAGAAAAAAAAAAAGAAAGAAAGAAAAAAAGGTATTGCTCTTTCAGACAGTGAGAATTTGTATTTCCCCTCCTTTGGATTGAATGCATACAGGCAGATCTTCTCCACAACTCTTTAGGCTTTTTCTCTTGACTTAAATCATTTTCCAAGTGATTAGAAGCACTATTATGAAGTGCCAGGATAGATGTTATTTTTCAGAAATGCAAAATTCCTGGAATCAAATAACTTGTGAGAATCTCAGCTTTTTGTGTCCAAAGTTTTATGACATAATGATTGAGGAAAAAAGCTTGTGACTATTTAAAAAAAAAAGTGTCATGAAATTTGAACATTAACAAAAAAGAGTTTCAATTAGTAGAATTATCCTACTTTAGACTTTCACTCCCCCGCTCCTTACTAGCCTAATTTGTTAACATGAACTATAACATGGCTAATAATAATCTACCTTCAATTTAGTATCCTATAATTATGCAGTTCTACAGAGAGATGCCAATGAGAGACACCTATAGAAATATCACCCTCTAATTAAATAGGTTAACAACATAAAGCCATATTTTTAACGAACTTTAAACTATTTAACTCTGTCTTGCAAACTGATGTAAGTCATACATCGTAACATCTGTATAAACTGAAAAATGATGAAGAGAGGTGCCAGAGGAACATTATTTTTCCTTATTCCTGTGACAATATGGGAATAAGTTCACCATCAGAAGGCCCTACTTATGGTGGTACTGGGAGACTTCTGTATAAAGGCGATCCCTTGAAGGAAGAGCAGCAGCTCCCAAGTAGGGGAGCAGGGGTGGCTTTCCACGGGCGGGTCCTACTTGCTGCATCCACCAGATGGTGCCACTCTTCAGCAGAAGCCAGCATCTCTATTTGGAGGGAGCCTGCATGTCTCAAGCTCAGAAAGAAAGTTTTCTCTCTTTGCCTAAGAACAGAGTTGAGATTCTCAGATGCACCTTTTAGGCTGTGACATGGCTAATTTGTGTGACAATCTACAAAAGCTTTTTTGATTTTACATTTTTTTTCCTCCACTCCTCCCAGCCCCGAATTACCTGAATTAATTGTTCTGCTTTACGGAAACTGAAAGGAGCAAGATCCTTAAAAAAAAAAAAAAACACAAAGAAGCTGTTACACAAGTCCATTTCTTAAGTGCTGTCTCCATCACACAGTTGATACTTTATTCTGCTTTCCACCTACATCTACCACCGATATAATTTTTCACTTTAAAAATAATATGCATGCTGCTGGATATGCAAATGTATTCAGTGCTTTTATAAAGTGCAGAAAACTCTTCAGTTATATTCAACACCAAGAAGTCAGGGCTGAGGGGAGGGTGGGCTGTTGTAATGAACTGATAATTCCATTGTCTGTGTTAAGAAAAAAGGGAAAGGAACTGCTAAAATCCCAAAGAACATGATCAACTTTTCTAGTTATTAAAACTCTATTTTTTTAATTTTGTGTCTTGGCATTATAAATTTGTTGAGTTCTCCTGTGCAGTGCGGCTACTTTGTATGTCACTGGCAGCACAACTCCCTCTTGTGAAGCAAAGGAAGACATTTCCTTGCAAGGATGATCTTGTAGAGAGGCCCTGTGTCTCTCACCCTGTGTGAGCCAGCTTATGTCTCCTCCCTTCCTACAATGTTCATCCAAGGCAGGGAAGAAGAGATTGAGTTACAGGAAAAACTACGGCTGGAGCAGCCCCACCACTCTCCACTCTTCCATGCAAAGCAGTGCCTGGGACTTGTACATCTGCCCACCACCCTTCAACATATAGCAAACCACAATATCTACAATATATCTACAATAGCTTCAGAGCAAAATTCCGGCAACTTACATCAACTAGCTTTCCACCCTTTATTGGATGTGGGAAGAAACATAGTGACAAAGGATGAGGAAATGGCTGAGGTACTTAATACCTTCTTTGCCTCAGTCTTTAGTAGTGGGACAAGTTGTTCTCCAGGTACCCAACCCCCTGAGCTGGAAGACAGGGAAGGGGAGCAGAATGAAGCCCACGTAATCCAAGTGGAAATGGTTAGTGACCTGATACAGCACTTAGACATACAGAAGTCTATGGGGCCAGATGGGAGCCACCCAAGGTTACTGAGGGAGCTGGCAGGAGTGGTCACCAAGCCACTTTCCATCATTTATCAGCAGTCCTGGCTAACTGGGAAAGTCTCAGTTGACTGCAAGTTAGCAAATGTGATGCCCATCTGCAATAAATGCCAGAAGGAGGATATGGGGAACTACAGGCCTATCAGTCTGACCTCAGTGCTGGGGAAAGTTATGGAGTAGATCATCTTGAGTGCCATCACATGGCACATGCAGGACAACCAGTTGATCAGGCCCAGTCAGCAGGGGTTTATGAAAGGCGGGTCCTGCTTGACAAACCTGGTCTCCTTCTATGACAAGGTGACCTGTTCAGTGGAGGAGGGAAAGGCTGTGGCTGTTGTCTACCTGGGCTTTAGGAAAGCCTTTGAGACCATTTCCCACAGCATTCTCCTGGAGAAACTGTCTGCTCATGGCTNAAGAATATGAGCCAGCATGTGCCCAGGTGGCCAAGAAGGCCAACGGCATCCTGGCCTATATCAGGAACAGCGTGGTGAGCCGGACTAGGGAAGGGATCGTCCCCCTGTGTTCAGCACTGGTGAGGCTGCACCTCGAGTACTGTGTTCAGTTTTGGCCCCTCACAACAAGAAAAGACATTGAAGTGCTGGAGCATGTCCATAGAAGGGCAACGAAGCTGGTGAGGGGTCTGGAGCACAAGTCTTATGAGGAGCGGCTGGGGGAAATGTGTATGTTCAGTCTGGAGAAGAGGAGGCTGAGGGGAGACCTTGTCCCTCTCTACAACTACCAGAAAAGAGGTTGTAGCAAGATGGGGGTAGGTCTCTTTTTCCCAAATGACAAGTGATAAGACCAGAGGAAATGGTCTCAAGTTGTGCCAGGGGAGGTTTAGGATGGATATTAGGAAAAATTTCCACACTGAATGGGTTATCAAGTATTGGAACAGGCTGCCCAGAGAAGTGATTGAGTCACCGTCCCAGGAGGTATTTAAAGAATGTGTAGGTGTTGTGCTTGGGGACATGGTTTAATGGTGGACTTGCCAGTGCTAGGTTAACAGTTGCACTTGATGATCTTAAAGGTCTTTTCCAACCTAAATGATACTATGATTCTATCAGTGTGGAACTAGATCCACAAAACATAGGGTGGAAAAAAGAGAAACAGAACTAATAGTTTAACTTAAAAGGGAATAAATATCATAGCTAAATATATGTGTGAACAAGCCCTAGTTCTTTTAACTTTAATGCTGTTGCAGTTTCTCTCCACCAATAGCTGGAGACCTGTATTACTCATATTTGCTACAAGTAGTCAGTGAGGGAAGATTTGCTTTTGACAGTAAAGGAAGTGGCATAAAAGAGCCTGCATGGGCTCTCTATGCCATGCTCCCTATTTACCAAAAGACTGGGAGAACCACAGCTAAAAAGAATGATCAGTAGTTACCGCCTACCAATGCCCACAGAGCTAACGTTTTCTAATTTACAAAAAAATGTCTGTCAATTAGTCTGTCTATCATCTTAATCGCCTTGCTGATTAAATCTCTTTTAAAAATTCACATTTAATTCCCTTCACGTCATTTTACTGGAAACCGAAGAATTTATAAACCTTTCAAAGCTGCAATCTGTGATTTTCCCCGAGCTGGCCCATCATTGACAAGAAAACGCTGCCAGTGATTATTTCTGCATGTTGTGACCTATCACAGTGATTCCAAGAGACAAATATTCAGAACCAGTTATAGGTCTCCCGTAGGTGACTTCCAGCCAAACCCATCTTAAATAAGTAGTAAATGTGGATGACTTTGGAGCATATTTGTATGCTCCAAATAATAAACGATTATTATTATAAGGACAAAATTGAGAAGTAGCTATTAGTAGAGTTCAACATACTTATATTTTATTTAATTATTTAGTCTTAATCAACTAAAGTTGACTTTGATCAGATTCAGCTGCTGACTATCCTTCTGTTCTCTTCCAAAATTTGCTGGATATTCTGCTTTAAAGACCACTGCTGTGATCTGAGGAGTAGTAGGTCATAGCTGCCTGAAGGTGCTGCTTGATCAAAGTCAGGAGACTGCATGTTTACCTTTCTCTTTTACCCCTGAGCCTGGGTAATAGCATGTACTGGCTTCCACACAAACTCCAGGTTTGGTTTCTTTTCTTCAAAAGGCTTACTATTTATAATGCAGCACCATGTTGTAACAAGGTACAATTGGGCATGGGATATATTTAAATGTAAAGACATATACCCCAGATCAATAGAAGCTATGAATTTTCCTATTTGCTTTTGAATAACTGTAATTTATTTCTTACACATTATTTCACAAATCGGTAAATGTGAGGTGTGCACACACATTTCCTTATGTTAACAGCAGAAAAGATATAATGAAGGCTGTGTTTCCTTTAGAGAAGTGGCTGAGATATTCTGCAAAAGAAAAGTATTATAACTTTTGTACCTTTTTGAAATAAAACATATTTCTGCCTTCCAGTCTAACAAGCTTAGCATGTTCAAAGCATTTAATTCTGATTTGTATTTGAGTTGCCACTTTCCCCAGCTATTTATCCCGATCCTCATGAGCTGTCAGGGACGAACCACTCTGCCAAGAAGCCATCCTCCTGGAGGATATAAGCAAGGTTTTCCTCTGAGCCAAGAGCTCCAGGGCGCATAGGAATGAAGCAGGCTCTGTTTTCTCTTCACAGATGCACAATGCTCCCGGATGCCACTGACCTGTTGAGGAGAAGTCGTGAACCTGTTCCAGAGCCCTGAGACACCTGCCCAGCTTCTTCAACCTTTTCAGTGAGGCCCTTTAATCTCAATAATTTGTTTATAGTAATATTTATTCCTCACAGACATTTTCCTGGGGCCGTCTCTCTCATACTTCTGCTCATTTGATTAGTTTCCATAGTGACACTTATTTGTAGAGTTTAGAGTTGCTCATAGCAGGTTTCTGCAAATGCCAGCCGCATGCGTGCCATGTTAATAAGACAAAGTCAGTCCTATTTCTTTCCCTTTGGTGCCCTGATTTTGCTCTACAGTTGGGGGCATCCTCGGGGGAAAAAAAGAAAGTGTGTGTGTGGGCCTCCTTTGGATTCAAGATCCAGGGGCTGTTAGCTTATTATTCTGGATGGTATTTTTGATGGGACTGGTTCTGTCTGAATCGTGGTGGCAGCCTCTGAAGGGCTGTCTGTCTGCGTGAACTATTATGCAAGCTGGGGAAACCTTCCATTACAGCAAGGCTTTTAGACTGCTGCTTTATTTAAAATGCAGTATTACATGAAAAAGCAATTCACTTGAGTGGTGCCTTGTAGGTTGCCTTTTATCCCAGGTTGAAGTAGGAATTTGCTTTTCTTCTAGTTACTACTATTTTAAAAATAGGAGAATGATAAAATCAGATACAAACTCGTGTACACACACACATATACACACATCTTACCGATGTGCTTGCCTGTAGAAGGGGTAAACAAGTATCTGCAATAAGTGAATAAAACGAGATACTGACCAAGAGGAATTTCAGGGGCATGGTTATTTAAAAAAATGCTGATTCTTTGTAGCAATCAAAAGAAATTCACAGTGGACTGGAAAATATTTAGGAAAATCCAGTATGAGCTATGTACAAGCCACAGACAGCTATCCCCACCAGATAAGTACCCTCACAGGACAGCTTCTGGAATTTAGATAATGGGTCATTGCACATATTTTTCTCCACTTTTGGGGAGGGAAAACTAGATTTGACAAGGGTTTTGTTACACTGAGTGTTAGTTCTCTTAGGTTTGTTGCAGAGACTTTGAGGCCTCTCATGTTAGTTTGATATATTTCTTTCTGCAAGAGAGTGGGAAGTTGTTTGAGCCACTGACATTTATGCATAAAAATAAAGCAACAAACAATTACAGGAGTTCCTAATACTATCTGGCCAGAGGAAAGACAAGGAACAGCACTCCCAGGAGACCAGAAGTATGATTCAGCTCCTGTATAGTAGAGAAAATGAAGAACAGACTCTCTGAAGCCACAGAAATTAAATTGGAGTAAATGTGATGTGTGTCCAGCTGGACTCTGGCCCTGGAGTTCACAAGCAATCTTGAATGTACTGCTAAGGTGGAGCCAGAGGAAACCGAGCATGTCATGGAAGGACTCTCCTGCCCTACAGGAGGGTAAGTGCTAACCCCTGCAGCATTTTCCTTAGCAGCCTTTGACTCTCAGTAACGTAATAGAAGATTTATTAATTTTATTAAGATAACTCAATAAAAGAATACTACAAAATAAATGTTAAAACCTGTTGGTTATTTAAAGAAAAGTGAAAATAAGAGACAAAACCTGTTTTCCTCAGGAGCATTTTAAGGAAAAATATTGCAATTGTAGAATGAGAACTAAAATTTTAAAGTCTCTGTTTTCTTCACACACACACACGAAACAGTAAACCTCCTTGATGTCAGTATGCGGTAATTTTTAACAGCTAGGCTACAGTGCCCTGTATCAGATCAAGCACTGGAAGGGTGACATCAAATTGTGAATTCCATGTGATGCAGTCAGCCTTCAGGAACACTGCAAAGAGGAGGAGAAAGAGGTCCTCAAAAGCATCTCATGCTACTCAATAGGATTAATGGGATCTACTGGGAAAGCTCTTCAGCTGTGTCTCAGTGAGCCAGATGGTGGCTGCAGGTGAAAGCTTTAAAAGGAATCAAATTCAATCTCTTGGGAATATTATTATGGGCCTATTTTATGTGTTTAAAGAATATTTATGAACAGTTTTGGTTTGTGGAAACCCTTAGAAATTTGTGAGGGAGAAAGTCCTGTGACTAGAGAAGCGCATTTTCTTTGCCCTATGAAATTCCATTCATAGGACTGAGAGATTAAGCCTGACAGGCAGAAATGATGATTTTTTTTAGTTGCATAGCCAACAAACAATGGCAGTGTGTCAAAAACAATAGGTAAAGATGACAAATCTTGTCTAAGACCGATTCTGTGCAAGCACGAAGGAAAGCAGCACCGAGAAGAACAGATGGCCTCTCAGGAAGCAGAGAGAGTGAGGCCAAGCTCCTTGGACTCATCCATCCTCCAGGTAAGGTGTTTATGTCCAGGCTTGTGTCAGGATGGAGCAGTCGTCATTGTGCTTGGGGGGTGGTCACTGTGTGGTAGCTTTGGCAGATAGGCAACGTGCTGTAGAGCAACACACTGGTTTGCAATTCGGGAGGTACTCACTTGAAATCCCAACCCCAGCTCCAAACCAGGTTATATCTACAGGCATTTGGATCATTTTACCCATTTGTGCTATCAAAACAGTACTGTTCTTATCCCGGGATGGAGATTATACATTTGCGAGGCACAAAGAAATGTGAGTTGTGTAAGAAAAGCCTTGAGGAAACAAGTAACTCTGCATTAATTGCTGGCATTGAGTGGATCACTGGAAAGAAATATGCTTTACTAATTAAAAGATGAAGGATAAAAATATCGAATGCCTTCCTCATTATATGAGCATCAGCCAGAGAGATGAGGGGAGGCAGCAAATGATAATGATACACATATAGGCTGACAGTGCCTATAACCATAGGTTATGAATCTTTTCCTGTTTACCTTGGTTTCCCAAGGAAGAGAAACTTATGTGAGTGCGGTCGATCTGTCCATCTGTCAATCTTTCTATCATTTCACCCCAGTAATTTTTGAACTCGGCTGAATTCAATTAAATCTGACAGGAAAGTAGTAAGTCTCAAAGTTATGAAAACAAGTGTCTGGGCAAAAAATAGGGTCTTGATGACTGTCCTGGCTTTGGAGAGGCTGCAGTGGGAACTCAAGAGCTACTTTTTCAGTGTAGTTTACTGTCTAGCCCATTCGCACATGCACTGGCTGGCCAGTCACTGCAGATGTGTCTTAGACACCGCAAGTGCTGCCTCTTGTCTAGCAGATATTTTTACAGACATGAGAAAAAGATGAAAGTAATGAACATGGGGTTTTATAGAGTGTGAAGGAGAACTGGAAACACCGCACAAAGGTCACCATTATTTTAGTGGGATCTACTGAGGCGGGACACACATCTCTGGGAGACCAGACATCACTAGATCTGGGACTGGTCACTGATTTCCATTCAGGAAGTGCATAAAGAATATAGATTTAGGAGAAGATTTTATTGGCATTAGAAACTGCAAAGACAACATTACTTTTTTTTTCAAAGTATGTTGGCATTCGTATCTACTGACCGATTCATGCCTATTGACTGATTCCATGGGCTAAGCCTGCGCTTGCTCTACTGCAGTGGAGAGATGATTCAAACTCCTCAAGTCCACCAGAGTCAAAAGCTTGTTCTTGTGAGAAAACATATACAAGCTGAAAATCTGGCTCTATCTATAGATATGTGAAGTTATCCAGAATGAAGATGAAAAAAAGGCTTCTACTGACTTCAGGGATAGGTACGTATGTTGCTTTTGAGTAAAAAAAAAAAAATTATATATATACACATATGTAAAACAAATTATCTGACATTAACTGAAAAAGATTTGGAAAGTCAAACTTGGAGCAGAAGTCCCATGGTTGCAGAAGACATCACAGCTTTGGGAATCTTGGCAGTAAATCTCCAGGAGTGGTAGACAGGCCACAGCTGTTGGTTGTAAAAGTAATGCTCTTGGTAAAGACAGCGGGTGAACAAGGTTTTTTTTCCCTTTAAGAAAAGTGATAATGGACAAACAGAAACTCATACAATGATTTTGATGGCATTCATTTATTATGCGCCACTGTGTGTCACTGATCTTACAAACATCCCTTAAAAACAGCCTGCCACTTCA
The DNA here is from genome assembly GCA_013400135.1 of Rhinoptilus africanus. Classification (NCBI taxonomy): domain Eukaryota; kingdom Metazoa; phylum Chordata; class Aves; order Charadriiformes; family Glareolidae; genus Rhinoptilus; species Rhinoptilus africanus. Next base: position 89,251 of record VXBO01010694.1, on the reverse strand, counting down.
TTTTTTAAAAAATATAAATTGAATTCTGCACTGGTGCTTAAGAGCAAATCAAAACTTACATTCATAGGTCAACTTCTGTAGGAAATAGTCTAAAACTCAGGAACCTCAGGAAACACTGTCTATTGTGTACTCTGTAAATACTCCATATTTGTAAGATAGGTGCCATCTTTACATTTTTTGTAACTTAATTGGTGTAGAAAATACATTTGTGTTTGAATTTGCACATCATTTTTCTTGAAAGCCACTGCAGAAATGCAAAATGACTTTTCTTTCATATGGCTGGGCTATGGGCTTTGCTGTTTATCACAAGATGAATTGGTATCCAAAAAAAGAGAGCTGATTCTCACAGAATTTAATTGCACCTTTCATAATAGGTCCAGAAATATCTAGGAGGTTGCAGAAGTTTTTGTCTTTCTGGTCATATCTTACCTCTTTCCATCTACCCAATACCAGTGGACTCATTTCTTGTGAATCCTGGTTGCTTCTTACCTGCTCCTCGTGTTACAAGCATTTATACAATGATATCCTATAATGAAGTTAATCTTCTTCCTTAATAATTAAATAGGAATTTACTTGATGATTGTAACCGGGATAAAAAATGCATTCTAATGCATTTTGGCATTCAAAATGCCATTTTGAAAGAGGAGTAAGCTGAACAGTATATTAAAACCAAAGTCAGTGTTTGACAACGTGCCATTTATCCAAGCTGCTAAGAACCGATATTGAAGGTGCTTTATAATCACTGGATAGATCCCAAAAAAGTATTCATCCCATAGGTTTGGACCTCCAAGCCTCCTGCCTCCCTCATTACCCCCAGCTGGTTTATGACCCTCTAGAGCAGAAAACAGACCGCACTGTCTCTTTTCTTCTGAGCCTGAACTCATCAGCTGACGCGGGGCCTAATGATTTAAGTGCAGTGTACATGCCAATACCATGCAGAGATGTAAGAGCTGCGTTTGAACTGAACCTGCTGGGGTAGCAAAACTAAGTATATTAAATCATCCCCCTCAGAGTGCTTTGCAGCTTTGCTTTTCCTGTCCGAAAGAGCTTGCCCAGGTAAAACTGCTCTAGGTTGTGATGAGTACACTGGTTACTTATCCCTCTCCACTACCCTAGGTCATCTTGCATCCCCTGTTCGGTAGACAGTCTAGGCAGTTTCTTCTCTGCAAACGATCTAAAAATCAAGCATGTATTCTAATGATGGTTTCTGTGTATCTTCTGCATCTTTAGATCTCGTGCCATGTTGACAATACTGGGCCTTTTGGGTAGCATGCATTAAAACGTCAGTGTAACACTGTGTAACATTTAAGAATTTTAGCTTAGTTTAATAATTTTCCTTCGTGTAATTTTCCAGGTTGCTGCCAGGCTCCAAAGAAAAAGAAATATCAACATTCAAAGTACTCATTTTCCTCCTCAAAAACTTAAATTATACTTCCAGTTGTAGAGTCTTTAAGTCTAGATTAAGTTTTCTCCTCAGGCATTTAAAGGGTATTCAAGGGTAAATAGCTGTTAAACTACTTTTGGCTTATCTAGCAATTAAAAAATCGGTAGTAAACCAGCCAGAGTTACAATATAAAGCTCAGAGCCTTAGAAGAATGTTGAAACAATACCAGGAAGATCTTGAAAAGGAAGCCCATAAAAATGGATGTATCTGGAAAACCTTGTTATAAAGCACAGTAAGTTTTGAACATTACTTTCTTTATTCTCCTTGAATGAAGTAATTTCTTTTCATCGTAAGCTGTTTCAGAAAAAAAAGGTGGTATTTATAAAGATGCACACACTCCACTCATGTAATATTCATGGTGTCTGTCTGAAGTGCCTGTGTCCTCTCACCTGGGCTTTATCACACTTTGCAGTGTTTGTGCCTGCAAATTTAGGCATAGGTGACAAAAACTGATGTCCGATAAAAAAGCTGTTCAGGAATGACTGAAGTTGTTAATGAGTCGAGATTCCACAGCAATTAGAGAAAGGATTAAGGGATTAATACGTGCTAATCTTGTTATCAATGAGGTCCTGAAGCTGCAAAATTTGATATTGAAGCTAAACTGGGACAATGTACAAGGTTGAACTTATAATAAAGTCTAGGTAATAGTAGCATACCACTTAGTTTTGTCACCTTTATTTGAATGATCAATTACAAAGCCTTCAAAGAAAAAAAATATACCATGCGGTGTATAACTGGAGGCATGGTTTCCCAAAACTTTACGCTGTGCTGTGTGTATCTTCTGCAGTTACTGGCTGCCTTCAAGGGTAGCCTTGAAATATATATGAAAACATAAATGGTAGAAAAGAAGTAGATTCTGTGGAAATAAGAAAACTTAGAATTAAAGTTAATTTTAAATAAGTTCAGAATAGAAAAGATTTCTCTGTACTTGATTCCAACTTCTTCTGTTATATTTATTATATTTGTATAGATGTTACCCCGTACTGCTGAAATCATAGTATGCTGAAGTCATGAATCAGAGCTGAAGAAATACACAGGAAATACAAAAATTACTTATTATTACTTTATATTTTTGATACCCGTAAAATAAAAAAAATACAAATATTCAATCTAGAGGACCAGAAATTCATTACAAAATTAAAAATAAATCAAATTGAAATTACTGCAGTTTTACGATCTCTGTATTGCAATGTCTGGAGTTTTAATAAAGAAGAGACCATTGGTGAAATGACATGTTACTCCCAAAAACGCTCTCTTACTAAGAATGAAAGTATTACTTTTAATTTCAGCTATTTTTAAAGTATTTCCCATAACTATAAGTTATTTCTGATAACTGTCTATAAGCAGTTCTCTTGTGCGGTGGAAGTGCTGTTCTTTCTCATTAAGTTGATCTCATTTATCCTGTGTGTGACAAGCAAATGGCTGCAACCCAACCCAATGCCTAGTGACCGGAGGTGGCATGTGCAGTACTCCCGGTCCCTTTGCGAGGGCTGTTGGCTTCCAACACAGGACAAGAAGAGAACTTTACTGAGACAAGGGCAGGGAGAGGAGGCATTTAAGGAGCACTGTGAAGAATACAGTCCCCTGGCTGCAATGGTATCCCCACACTGGTGTCCCCATGTGTCCCTGTTTTGGGTAGGACGTGTGAGAAGAATATGAAAGCAGGGCTGCCGATTTGGAATTGGATCACCGCTTTCTGCTGTGTTGTGCTTCTCTGTGCAGACACCTGCTTTAAATTCCAAAAAGACATATAGTCCTTATCATTTTTAAAGTGTACCGCACAGTGATGTGCATGCTGCAGGGAGGTTTTGCCACTTATAGCTATTTTGCACAGTCAGAGCAATTTAGAGTGAACACTGATGAAAAAAGAAATCTCTTATGTACATCTTCTTTTCTCACTAGATGCATTATTTATTATGGCAGAACTATTCAATTTTGGAATAAATCCTTAAGATTCTTAATTTAATTCTCTATTGAGTTAGTTTAAAAGTAGCTTATTTTATATTTTACAGAAACATCTTCTTGTTTCTTTCTGGACTTTTCTATCATCATGAGCTGCCACTTCTGCTGGGCATGGTAATGTTACCAACATTTGCAAGTGAAATACAGATCCTGTATCTCAGCATGTAGGAAAAAGATGCATACGCTTGTTCAAATGTGATTTTTAAGTACACTTGCTTGTAAATGTTAAAGCCCACAGACAAATTTCACTGGGATGATAAATGGTGACTGAGCTCATCAGACGAAAGAGGCTGATGCTGTGGGAGCAGAGGGAACTTTCCCCACAAAATGGTGAATCAACTCTGTGGAGAGACTATTGAAGCAATTTCTGAAGGCTACCACGCTTTTGGAGGGTCTCCCTGGCTTGGTGAGTATTCCCAGCCCTGAACCTCCCATGCCCTCTGCCTGCTGCTGGGGAAGAGACCTGCTGGTGAACGACCTGCAGATTCCCAAGATTCAGAGGACTGGAGGTTCCATCTGAAGCCTAACAAGGCAGGTGAAACACCTTTCCAAAATATCTGTGTTTGCCTTAAAAGAAAAAAATTCCAATCTTGGATTTCTGTTAGGAACTCCAATTAAAAAAAAAAAAAAAAGTTTCACTTGGAGCCAGTTGTTAGAATTAGGTAGTAAGCTCTGCTGGATCAATGGGTTACCAGTGTTTCAGCAGATCAGTAGACCTCAGGCAACAAAGAAATGCTTTTAAAAGAATTCAAATTTATTTATTAGCATTTTCTTCAGGTTCTAGTAAACACTTCTAGATGGAGGTCTCTCAGAAATGGGTCAGTGAACAACAGGGGCAATCTCATGCTTTAAAGAATGCGCTCAAGTTATGTAGTTTACTGGATCTGGGAGAGCTTTTCACTGCTGAGGTGCAGGGTAGTGCTTCTGCCACCCTGAAAGATCTGAGGAGAGGCATCAATGGCAAATCATTGTAGTTGGTCAGTGAGCTACATAATGAGCAACCTGTCTTTGATCTCCAGGTTCTTCATAGTCTACTCCTACACTATCCTTTCTACTAGGCTGTGTATGCATCTCTGACTGATCTACTGTCTTTGGGGGCCATACGTTAAATTTTCAAATGAAGTTTCTTTGTTCTTTCTCTCTTGCTTGAATGAAACTCACATAGATATTCACCGGGTCAATTTTTCTTTTCAAAACTTTTCTTTCCAGCAGTGTCTAAGAACTGAAGTTACTCTCTGTGTGTATGTATACATTATCACAGTTACCAACACCATTTCATTCCAGTTTTTTATGTCTCATGTCTTTATCTACTTCTTGTCCTTTGCCTTATCTATATTTTATCCTTTGCCAAGTATCTATGGAATTGAATGTCTTCTAACTTTTTATTTGTCTAGGAACTCTTAAAACAGAATCTGGATCAGTAAATGGCATGAATAGATACTAGAGTAACAAATGTAAGCATCTGGGGAGGTAGTCCCCTTGTGATGTGCCGTGTTTTGTGATTGTGCATTTTCTGAACTTTGCCGGTCTTAATTAAACCACAGTGGTTTTTTGACTTGTCTTTATTCAAACTTTCCTAATCATTTTAACCATTAATTCTCAAGATTCTTTGGCCCTTGAAAAATTTGCAGACTGTCTGCAGCATTTAGATCCTTTCCTCAAAGGCAGAGAAATCTGCTTAGACCCGATTCTTCTTTAAAATGGGGAACTAACAAGCACTCACAATCCTTCTGGGTTTAATGTATGCAACTCTATCCCTGCTGAGAGATGGGTTCCCTAACTTCAGCTTTCCAGACCAAATACCTGTGCCTGCAAAGGCTTTGCCTCCGTGTTTTCAAGTTTTTTGTATTGGTATTCATATCTGTCTTCAAGTCATCTGGCTTCCGAAATGCCTCAGCCAAGCTGCGTGGCCCATGCACAGCACCTGCCATGCCCCTGCCATCTCCAGAGGAGAACTGGGATCTCTTCAAGGTCTCCATTTGAAGCAGGTGATCCAGCCTGCCCAAGCATCGGGGTACAGCCACGAGCCCTGAATGTCTGCCATCAGCAATGAGCAAACCTTGCTGTCTACTGAGCCAGACTTTCCTTGGGCTCCTCGTATTCACCATGACTGTTCAGCACAATTTCTGAGACCAGAGTAAGACACACTTTTAGCTTTAAGTCTAGGAACAAGAATTTTTTTTTTTTTTTCAACAAAGCCTTTTTTAATAGCCACTTTATAACTTGCTGTGATAGTGTTTACGTCCAGCACAGTATTTCACCAAACCTTGACAAATACCTCCCTGCCTCTCCACACATTAGCTACTGAGAATGCTTTTCCCGACCCTTAAGTGCACATATTCCTGATTTATTAGGACTGGACAGGATTTAGTTGCTGTGTCACTGGCTGGGTGTCTGTAGTTACATGGTTTTTGAAGGAGTGTCTGACATAAGAGCTCTACCAGCATTAGTGGTGACACCCTGAAAGCACGCAGGTGCTACCAAAAATGAAATGCTTGCATTAATTTCAGTCCAATTACTCTGAAACTAGCACTAACCCTCTCTGTTCCACTCCTTGCTGAGCAGTCACCAGAGTCCTAGTGAAATGATGTGCCCTTTTGGTCTGGAGCAAATGCAGCCCTGAATGGGTGATGTGAGCCCTTGCATTGAGCCACTGCCTCTGTATTGGCTCACATGAAAGAGATGCTAACAGTCAGGAGAGGAAAGAAAACACAAACACACACGTTCACCTGGCTGCAGCACAATGCTGTAGTTTCCCTTTGGCCATGTAAGAGCCAGGGAGAAGCTGCAGTACCGTTCTGCTCTATGGGAGCCACCAGTGTCACAGTGGTGTGAGTGAAATCGAGCCAAAGCCAGGGGTTAAGGTCTTTCCAGCCTCCCCCCCGGAAATCCGTGCTTATATTTCACTCTTCAGAAAACGTACAATTGCACAAGTTATTAACATGCAGATTCGGCACAGGCGCTGTTATGTAAGCATGTGCTATCTTTCCTCTAACCTAAATTTCACTTACAGAGAAAATACAGAAGACTTGCAGATCCACATGAAAATAGCATCCAAGTGTCTGCAGCCATCTATGCTCTGCCGGGTTTTTGTCAGCCTTCTTCATATATTAAGACCCCTGATGCCATCTTCCTTTACATTCTTTGGCCATTCTTTTTCTGTCCTGGTTGCTGAGATAGAACAACTCAGAAAAGATCTTATTCTTTTACAGCATTCTAGGCCTTTTCCATCTTCCTTAAAGCTTCCTCTCAGGATTATTGAGATCTAATGAATTTTTCAGATTTACCATCACCTTGACATGTAGACTCAAAAATGTGATTCTTGTTGCTCAGCCGCCCCTTGCAGTCAACTTTAGCTCACTGTATCAGTAAGATAATCCTATCCACAGTTATAAGACTCAATAATTCTGCAACACGGCTTCTGTGCAGTACGTGGCAGTTCCTCTTAGCAAATTGCTGATTCAGTCTACATGGAAACATTCAGTGATACAGAGCTTTTATAAAATCAATCAGAGTTTGCAGGCTTACATAGATAGATTTCCTGGTGTCAAAAAATATTAAGAAAAGGATAATAATTTTTCTTAAAGATTTATTCAGAAGATAATGATTTTTAACAATTATTAAAAGACAGCTTCTATAAGGCAGCCATTTAAATCTCATTATTTTTTCAAAGACTTCCAATAAGTATGAGAGACCATGGCAGTGGAAACCGATAGATCACACTATGAGTCTGTCTTTGGGCAGTCAATTCAGCATTCTGTTTGTAGCGTGTACCACAGCAATTTTGCATCCCTGGAGAAATGTGTTTGCTAGATTGCAAATAACAGGTTGATCAATTCAAATTCTTGGAATAATAAGCTCGTTCTGCACCCATTTTTTTTATTATTATTTTTCTGTGAAAAAGACCTTTCCCAAATTTTGTATTGTTATGTTCTTAGAACTAACCTAGTTCAATAAAAGCATAGGATCACCTTTTTTTTTTGTTTTCTAATTTGCCTACACTGATCTGTAGTGTTTACTGCATTTTAGTCAGAGGCATTTCCATATTAGATAAATTGCTCTGATCTCTGCACTGACTGATGAAGCTAATGCTTCTTCTAGGCAGACAAAAGAAAAGAAAAAAAAATTTCCTCCCTCGCTTTCACCTGAATTTCACCAATGTTTCAATTTATTAAGGAAAATATCTTTAAACATCACAGTAAAATCAAATGGTAAGTAAAATATAATGGCCACACATTTTCTACTAAGCAAATATTTAGCATACTTAAATATATATGTCCTCCTCAGGTTATGCAGGATGCCTTATGCAGAGAGCACTCATCATTTTGGGGAGAGGTAAATAAATTAATTCAAGATCCATTATGGACCTTCTACACAGAATAACACTATTACTACTGTTTCTACTTATATAGAGAGGATACTCAACGAATGTTCTTTTCTATTAGCATTTCCTTTGGGTAAATGCTTTCTGTTTTCTGGCAAAGAGCAATCCAAAATATTAACCATCCTTGAGATGTTAAGTAATAGTGTTCCAATCTGTCACTAAAGCTGCAATGCTGGGTAGTAGTAAACCTGCAATTTTCAAAGTTGGATGGTGCATAGAAAAAAATACTGTGAAACACTTAATTATAAGCAGTCTTTCATTATCTTCAATGAACCCTGGAAGCTGCTGGAGAACTATAAACATGAACCATTATAGTTAAAATGGAAAAAACAACATTTAAAATATTTGTTTCCTCTGAACAAAATATTTTCATCTTTTCCAGGAAGATACGCACTTTTAAAGTCTCTTTACACTTAATAAAACTTCCAGAAATGTAAATATTCATTTTAAATCACCTAAGTAACTTTTTCACTGCCTCCTTACAAGTAAAAAAAAAAACAAAAAGAAAATAAAGGACCGAAAAAAAGTCAGCAGTCAGTTAGTTCTCTCTTCAAACAACTGATATCTTCACTGCTTCAGTGACTTGGAAAATTATGAAGCTATCTGGCTGAACCTCTTTACCCCTTGTTTACAGATCAGTTGTATTTTAGCCTCTTCTAATATTTAGATTGAATTTCACTTGCCTTTATGTCAGTAGAGCCAAATACTGATGTCTGCTTAAATAATTAGATGAAGACTTTTGAAGAGTGGACAATATTACTTTCCCAATCATTAGATAAGAGATACTCACAATCTTCATTCCAACTTAGGCCTTTTTTTGCCTCAGAAATTCATTTTTCCAGTGTCAGAATTGCGCATTGTTAAAGGCCACCGTAAATTTTGCAAGGCGGGATCCTGCTTCTGCCCCATGTTTTTTTCCTGTCCCCTCAAACTCTCATCCTGCTGATGGGGCTCTTGGCTCTCCTCTGGTGCAGTCTAGGCCCACTACTGGCTCATTCCCAGCGGAAAGGCCCATGAAATGCAAAGGAAATTCCCTCCCACATAAAGCTGGGTGGATGTGCAGACACCGTTAACATGGAGGAACCGCCTAATTAAATCATCGGGATGAAAGGTACTTCAAAAGGTTGACCAGCCCCAAGTTCTTGTCTCAAGGCAGGATCGGCATTATCTATATTGTTCTCGATAGAAATTTAAAACCATAGAACAATTTAGGTTGGGAGGGACCTCAGAGGATCACCCCATTCAGCCTCTCACCTGACGTGGGCTAACGTGAGCCCGGAAATTTAACCTATTTCTAATGCCCAGGGAGACTATATCACCACCCTCCCAGGCAGTTTATTCCAGTGTTTTACTGTCCGCACTCTCATAATTTTCTCAATATCTAACCTGGATTTAATTAATTAATAATAAAATAAACAGTTTATGATCTTTTATGTCTTGGTCCAAGAAAACCTGTTGACAGGAGAGGAAAAAATAATAATCTGTTTTCAGTGTTATAAGAAGAGCCAGCTCCACGCAACACAGCCCAAAGTTGCCAGACCTTCCTTAATCTGCTGTTGTCGTGAGGGCTGGATATCAGCTGAGTTCTCGTTAGCATTAGTTCTCATTATTTTGTTAATTTCAGACACACTTTTGTGCTCAAACTTTCTGTTATTCTTATTAATAATATCACTGTATATTTTAGCTCTATAAATTACATTCAATTATTATTATTTTGGAGGGTATTATGTTACCTAAAAGAAATGTGTGGTTTGTGTTTCAGGCAGTTTGGTAGGTTAGCAGAAGGTCTTGACTTACATTTGGAAGAGTTTGCAGGTTAGTTGATAAGAATGGCAAAAAAGACTAAAGAGAATTTTCACATGACAGTTATTACATGTAATTATGAGGATATACTTGACAAATTTTGGTATAATTTGAAAACCTGACAGCTTGTGGGTTTTCTGATCTATCATTAGTTGAACGGATTAATTTTACAACTGTAACTCATATGCAACCGAGTTCTTTCCTTAATGATTTTTCATATTTTCTTCCTTCCCAGGATCATGAAGAACTTCTCAGTGTTGCAAGTGTTAGAAAAATTATACCTAGTAAGAGGAGCATATTTGAGTTGAAAACAAATTAAATGCAATCAACTTTTGAGTACAGATTTCCTGTTCTTTTTTTCTCTTTTCTTGTCTTTATTCTTGCTGTTAAATTGTGATTTTATTTTTTCTTCTAAAAATAGGACTGTGATCTCAGTAATTACTGAGTGGGACTGCATAATATTAAGTAATGTGCTGGATCCGTCATACCAGTCAGTCTCCCACTGCAGAGGAACTCAAAAGTTATGAGGGGGAGCACAAAGGCATGTTAAAAATACCTTATGGACTAAGTGACTGATTTGTTGTGAAGATGATCTTGATGTTTGAGCTGGCCATACTATCTGCACCAGTTTAGATATGCACAAGTGCAATTTAAGTTTTGCTTATGAGGAAAGTTTTCTGATAGAATATAACATTTGATCTGCAGTGCAACCCTGCCTTATTTTACTGGATTTATCCCCAGTATATGTACTGTATTTATACAGAGCGGTTATCCACAATGATATTTATACATCGACTGTAATATTTATCCCAGTTGGAATACAGGCTGAGCAAAGGATCAGCCAAGCACCAATCCAAAAAAGTCTAGGAAAGATGGTAATCTTTCCTTTTGCTTCTGAAGAGCCAGGCACAGCATGTGTCATGGTCTTAAGTATGTGGACTAAGGCACCATTTCTGAATGATAACTGAAGGGGCATGTATTTACCACACTAGATAAATGTCATGTTGACATTTTCATCTTGAAATAGTTCGATAACATCAAAGTGGGGAAAGTTACTACTTTCTATGTTTTGTTTGAAAGTTTTCCCATAGTACAATTTCCAGGGTGATGCTCTATTTAATAAGCTTTCTACAAGCATAACAAATGTGTTTTTGCCAAGAACTTCTTTGAAAATTGGAGTGTTTAACACCTTTTTATCAGGATTTTATGGATAAACAGTTCTAGAGTTTGATTCAGTATAATAGTGTCCGAAATGGCCCCCAGAAATCCAGCCTCTCTTTCATTGAAGAGTTAACTATGACAAAGAGAAAAATAACAGCTCTGCATAACAACGTCTCAGTAGCTTCCTGTGTGCTTGCACCAACCGGTGCTGTGAAAAGAGTGTATGACATTTAAAATTGGTGTATGGTGCCAGCACGTAACCAACCACACTGTTTTCTGTTTATGCTGAACCTCCTCCTTAGTGCAAATTAAATAGTCTATTGTATTTAGACTCTAATCTAGCACACCCGGATGTTAGCGGGAGTATTTCAGTTGGTTTCAACATGTGTTGAATCAATCCCAATCAGACTAGCAAACTATGTCAACATTTCTTTGGTCTGAAGACTTTGCTCTGGAGGGAATCTTGGGCTATGGTCCCCAGACACATTGAGCCCATACGTCTACATCCCTGGGCACAACAGGTATCCTACAAGCCCTTGCAGAACAGAAGACAAGGCCTTTATAGTCCTTGCCTTGCTTCTTTGCTTCTTATTTGTGATTTCCCATAAAAAGAGATACGGTCGCAGCTGATATTTGTAATCATTTATTTCTATCTCTTAGCAGAGGGACTGAAGGCAGAAAATCAGGCTCATCCTGGCTCAGGTGGCTGCAAGGATCTCATCCTGCCCTAGCTCCATTTTTAGGTTAGAAATGCACATGGGCCTGTGGTAGGGATGGGGGGATAATTAAGCTACATAGGTGAATGTATTTAAATTGGGTTGTGGTAGGAGAAAGGAGAGCTAAAAGCATTCCCTCCTGCTTGCCCCAGACGGTGGCATCCTGGAAAACCTGCTGGCTCTGAACTGTGTTTCTCTGTACCACCCTGAAGACAAGGAGCTTCCAAGGAAAAAACAGGATCAAGTGGACCAATGCCTGTGGCCAGAGGCGGTGGGCATGCTACCGTGCTCTCATTCCAGATGGATGTAGCTGTTTGTGAGGCAGATGCGAGTTGATGGTCACTGGTGGGCTGGTACCTAGCTAATAGCATCAGAATAAGGGCCTGGCTTGAGGGACCTGGAAAACTGGGGAAGATCAGGTGCTGTAGCCACACTGGTTAATTTGGGAAGCTCTATTAGAAAGATTTGTGTGGCTATTTCAGGGCTGCAGTGTTGATCCTTCATAAGAGAGTTCTCTGCTCTGTGGCAGGAGATGAGGATGCTGCTGGCTGTGACGCGCTGCCTCATGTAATTGCTGCTGCTGGTACGGGTAGCTCCGCTGCCTGATGAGTCACACCAGCAGGGACTCTGAAAAACAAATCCTTTGGAGTTTTCCCTCCTTGATGGACCAAGTAGGTCACTCTCATGATAATGTGAAACATACTCTGCTACCAGGCCAACACGGACAGTCGGAGGATTTGGTCTGGAGTGTACAGCAGGGGAAGGTGCGGACATGCCTAAATCATTAGGGCTTTTATAATGCTAATAGAATAAATGAAACATTCTGTATAATGCAATTTCATAACAATTTCCTCTGTGGTGTGTTCCAAAACTGTATCCTTCATGCTGCAACACAACCACTGCTTGCCACAATGTAACTTTAGAACCATTTAACAATGCTGCTTTCCTCTCTTTATGGCTCAGTAGTCAGAGGAAAATTAACTGGTATCTCTGCAGTGTACCAATATTTGTGCTCTACTTAATGCTCCACATAATAATTGCCTTTTCTAAGATAACATTTAAGATAATTCATAGATAGCTGTCAGGGAAAAATGAGAACTTCACACTAAAAATCTTCAATTACATGTCAGAAAATTTAATTTATGTGAAATGTTGCTCTCCATTTACTTACTGAGACTAAAGCTAGTGTGCTAGCTCTAATTCTAAAGTTAGAAGGAAAAAAAGTCAAGTAGCCCCTTCTTAAAGTTCCTTTTTGTTTTGTATATGCCTTTGTACTGTGCCTAAAAAGAAAATCCTCCAAATCAACATTACTGAGAATCTTACTCAAGGTATAAAGTACTCAGATGAATTTTTGGCTGAATAATCACTATGTTTTTGTTTCTTCTCTTCTAATTCTTTATTAATGAGCAAGTGGAGAGATCTGACAAAAAGAGAGAAACTTGTACCTTTTTCATGACGGTGGCATTGAGCCTGCTATTCTCTATGTCGTCTATTGCAGAGAGGAAATAAATAAAAAGAATAGGTTCAGGCTAAAGCGATGACACAGATTTTATAAAGTCCCTGTATGTACAACACAATTTGCTTTCATAGCAAAATTTTATCAGTTAAAATAGTCAAGCTGTTTAAAAAATCTTGCAATGGATTTATTATTAATTTTCCAATGCAGTTATATTTCATTTAAACTAAACAAATAGAAGATTAAATTATATATTTTACCATCCAAGGCTCATATAACTCCATATAATAGCTCTGTGTTTAGGAAGATGGTTCAAACTAGACTGTTCTGGGCCCAGTAAAGAAGACTATGGAAAAACACATGGAAAGATGTTGAAGAGAAGAGGCTTTGTTTCTGAGTTGTTATCCCTGACTTTTCAATGAAAGCTGCAGTGCACCAGGCCAAAAATGGTGCCCTTCAGGTCACCAGAGATCCATAGAGGGGGTGAGGGCTGGGTTTCTGCCTTGGCCTTTTGTTCCCAACCTTTCAACCCTTTGAAGCTCTGCTCTTAAAAATTGAGGTGTAAGACAGAACTCACAGCCACATCCTTAAATTGTCTGAGCTGAGCTTCAAGTGAGATGGGCTTTGCTGAATTTACTGTTTGTTTTGATTTTTGCACTTTATCTCCAAGTACGTTGAGAAAGGTGAATATTCCTTAATGTTGTCTCCTATTCTACTAGCGTGTTCTGTAAGCCTGGGACCAGAAATGGTGCTGCAGAAGCCAATGTCGTTGTCACTGGGAGAAGACTATCACCAGTCATTGTCTTGCTGACCTAAGCCTGTAACATACCTGAACTGTGTTTTTTCATTTGTTTATTTATAGATTATAATTTTGAAAGTTTATAACATTTAATTTAATAGCGTTGGAGCTCATGGTTTGTTCAAAACAGAAGACTTAAAAAGTAACATTAATTGGAAACGGGCTACCATCAAATTATGAAGAGATTTTACTTTCTGGAAAGGGATTTTGCTAATATTTCCAGGAATTCCCCTGCAATCCATCCTTCTGCTGGACTGCACATCCTCCTCCTCTCTTGCTCTGTGATGCCCCACGGTAGCCGCAGCTGTTTGGCAGGTTGCAGACTGGGCCATCCAGCTGTGCCTGGCACCTGGGGTTAAAGGATGGGAGAGAAGCCAAGGGGCGGTGTTGCAAATGAGTGTGATACAGGTCGAGCCGCAGGGGAGGTAGGTTGGGAGCCAAAGGTGTGAGACTCCCCCTCAATGTGTGAGATTTGACAGATCTGCACTGCAAGGGTTATAATTTTAAAATCTTGCTAGGAGGCTTGTAAATAAAGTTTCCTCTGAAGCCCAGAGTCAGGCTCACTGATGATTCTGTATCTTCATTACAAGAAGCTGTTTCTTTTGGCAACGGAGCGTATTCCCCTATACTTTCAGGCCATCTACAGACTAAGCGTATTTAGTTACTCTGAACTGCTCACGTAACCTTTTAAAACATTAAATTAAAGAATCCGGTCTGATCACAGCCCAACCCTTCCTGTATTTCACCATGCCGTTCAGTTTTAAAAAGGAAACCTTATTTTAAAAAGCTTTATAGACCAAGTTCCAACTACGTGAACTGTTTATTTAGGCAGGAAGCTACTTGACTACTATTTCTGGAAATAATGGGAAAGTAGTTGCATAGACAAGAGTATGAATAATGCCATTGTTGTCCCTTTTTTCAAAGCTACCAGAACCCTCTCATTAGATCTGAAAATTCAGTTTAGAACGCTAATTCTATCTCTAAATTCCTATTTTGTTCTCAGGCTAAACATAGGCCAGAAAACAATACCCACAATTAACAAATAAACTTTTATTTCCATTTCATCTTCATAAGCAAAACCAAGTGGCTTTATATTTTTACTCAACACAGCCAATAAAAAGTGATACCCATTAAAACAGAATGAATAATTAACATTTTGTCCTTTCACAGATGACAGTCCAGCATAGAGCCTTTTGCCTGGACCGTGTTGGACTGGTTGTCTGTGGTGGTAATGTTTTTGAAAATCTCTTTGGATTGGGATTAAGCAACTAGTTTTGCTTCTTGGCACAGCGTAGTAGAGTTGACTGAAGACAATCTTCTCCTTCAGCTCCCGCAAGAACTCTGACGATGGCTTTTCATTCCTGTATCAGTTACTTGTTCATGTGAATTAACTCCTTTATTGAATAAAGTATATAGACTTCCAATCCTTATTTCTATTTAATTTGTGTTTATTCCTGCAAAACATGGTAGAGATCTCTAATTCTGACTAGAAAGGGAGGAAAAACAGCTGGTAAAGAATTTTCCAACACATTCAATGCAATATACATAAAATAAAACATTTTGCTCCATTTATGTGTCTGGAACATCCTCTGGGCTGTAGCTGGATTGAAAAATTAGAGAGACTATAACAGAGAGAAGGGAATAAAAGAAGGTACTAATAATGTATATTTCTTCTAAGCACTGTCACCGAATATGGAAATTTCATTTGAAAGCTTTCAGAATTCAGGCTGCTTTCTGTGGGAAGCCTGTTTTGGGTTCTGCAAGTTCTTCACCTCAGTCTGCAAACGAAATGATAGACTGAATGGTTGAAGGGAGGCACTGGGACCAGTGCAGCTCTGGCAGCGAGGAACGCAGCTCTTGCTGTGCCCTGCCTGCACCTGTTTACATTGCTCATTCCGCTCAAACTAAACGCGTGCAAGTTTAATGCGAAGGGTGCACGGGCACCCCGATCTCCGATGTTAGAATATGTTACTAAGCTGTAAATCAGCTTGACTGTTTCTACGCTCCCAAATCACAGAAGACACAATTTATGAAATGCTGGCTGTATGGTTACAGCTTCCTAGTTGTGCTCGTTTGCCTCCATCTCTGGATACGCCAGCTCAAATGCTAACACTGAAGCATGCACTGCCAAATTCTCAAAACACCCTGTTTATCGCTATCCACAGAACTCTACCTGCTTTATGCACCTGAATTATAGAGTGCATATGCCTCACTGATGCCAGCTGCTTTTTCTGAAATACATACACATGCATACAGGTAACAAGATTTGCACCAGAATGAAGTTCTCAATCTGGCTTTTGCTCATAAATCAGCTATTCTAGGTTCAAACAAAACCAAATGAGGTAGGTAACATCCTTCTGTTCAGCATAATTCAATTAAACAGCCCATTTTTACTTAGCTTTATTACAGCTATCTTTTGCCTTCAGTCAAACATAAACCCATTTTTTCCCCTTTTTTTCTTTTCATAATTTAAAGAGGAATTATCAGCCAGGTATACTGGATGACCCATTAATAAGGGAAAATCCTGACCGAGTGCATAAAGCAACAGAAAATTCCATTGCAACTTTAATACTGAGAGAATAAAAGCCCCTTCTTCTAGACAATTCCATAGTCACACTGGTTCTTCATGATTACTTTTTCCTATATCTGTTAGCATATAGCCATTGTGGAATGCAGTATTCGGTTTGCATGTTTTTTGAGTGAAGAAAGGAGATCCTAAGAACAGAAACCACTGCTGGTGATTGACTAAGCACTGTTGTTCTAGTATTTCCTTGCTCTATTAGATTAATCTGAATAGCTAAAGATTGCCTAATTCTGGAAATGCATGTTGAGATTCCACTGCAGATTGGTGCTTGGATCATATTACAGAAAATAATAAAGACTAACCATTGCTGGGTTTGTTTCGGTTTTGGTAGGAAAACATTCCCTTTTGGTTTTAGCTTTTCTAAAGCTGAAGTTGAAAACATACTTCCACTGACCCTTGCATACAAAGAGTATAAATTACTCTTTCACAGTAGAGAATTTAAAAGCACATTTCTCTAACAGCACCCCGGGTAGCTCTAAACAAGGTCACATTAAAGTTGCATTGTTCCTATTTGAAATGTAACTATGCAATTTCTTCTTTTATGTGGTTAAATGCAAGCTCAAACAGTAAGGATCAAAAATTGACTGGCAACTCCTGTGCCAACCAATATATGTTTAATGTTTTCCCTTCCTACATAATTAAGGACAGCTGCAGAGTTTCACAAAACCTCTTTCAGTATTATTTATCTGTATTGCAGTACTGCTCAGAGGCTTCATCTGCAATTCTCAATGCAGTGCCTCAACCGTGAGATCATCCTTCCACTTAAATATAATACCTGTTATCTGCTGGAGCTTATACACAAACCTTAAGAGCTGGTTACAGCAGTAAGATCATATTTTGTGTACATTACCATAACCTGTTAGTTATCCCACCTTTTATACCTGTATAAAGAACAGATGTGGTATGAAAAATGAGTTAATTATAAAAAGCATTATTTTTACAACAGTCCTTCAGAGTATAAGAACATATTGTCATATTTATTCCAGAAAAATGACTGAGTTATGACACTGCAAGTGGGGCATCAGCTGCCAATCGAGGTATACTACATTCAGCTTTTTTTTTTTACAAAATGTAATTAAATGAATCCATATCTGAATGAAAGAAAACCACGTTATTTGCTGTGAAAAAGATAGATTACAATGCTTACACGAACTCCTATTTTGTCCAATAGCACTTTATACATCCACAACATGGTGAGCAGACTCCATTTGTAGAAATTTGTGTGAGAAGACAATACCCTCATGTGATCACAGAAGGGAGTAAGCACCTTCTTGGAGCTTTTACGTATGGCCTGGGAAACGCATGGTGAGCTGCAAGATAGAAGCCTTTTCTTTCTTGCGATGCTTAGAAGTTCACTTGATGGCTCCAACAGGTCTCATATGGTTATAAGATGGGACATAAGGGGCCTATTTTATGGGAAAGAGAACTGAGGAAGTTCACGAGAAACCTTTTAGAAGAACTAGATTTAAAACAGAGATCCCTATGACCATAGAAACAAGTCTGTATGAGTAACCTCTTTCAAGATGTTTTCAAATCACTTTCAAAAACAAAGGGTAACTATCTGGTTCAACAGTGTTTTGAAACTTCTCTGTCTCAGGTAAAATTCAGTATCAGCGTGCGAAATCACACATCCAACAGTTTTTTTTTCCTGCTGCACACGTTTTCATGTTTATCATCAAAATGAATTGAAAGAAGCACTGAAAACCTTCCTCTTAAATAAATAAATAGAATGCAGTTGGTGATGGTATTGATCCACGTACACAGGAACTTTAGTAATCACTGTTTCACTCAGTCATACTTGAAACGCTATAACACTGCTGCCCCAGAAGATCTTTCTCACTTGGACCACTCTAGGTATGCTGAAACAATCCAGTTGCAGGTGTAGCTGATTTGCATTGCTCAGTTAAACACCCACTTTTCAATGGTCTAGGCTAGATAAGCAGCCTGAAAATGCACTGGATGAGGTAAGTAAAATAGCCTAAAAGTTTGGGATACAACTTATAACTTGTCAGTACGTACCAGTTGGGAAGCAATGCTGGATCCTATCTAGAGGTCTACCACCTACTACAGTCTCGATGCTTGTGGCAACAGTTCTTTAGCTAGAGCACAAGGTCTTTGCCCTTCTGTGCTTCATAGTCTTTGGTCCACACCCTCTTAGTCAGTGACTTAGCTAGGTTGTTGTATTTTGCTTTGCTGGACTTCACCATTGCATCGTTACTCAGAAAAAAGAACGACTACTGATGAGTAACATTTCACTGCCTTCTCACAGTCATGGGTGAAGGAGGTTTTTATCTCCCGCTGGTTCGTATAGAGCAAAAGAACCTGCTTTTCATTACAGTAGCACTAGACAAAGAAATTGTGGACGATGAGGAAAGAGCTCTGTTCTGTGGAAATTAAGATTGTGATTCAGACACTATTTTCCTCCCTTGTGGAGAAAACTAATAAAAGTTAATAAAAGGGTCCTGAAATAATGACAAATATTGGAATGCATTTATACTGCCAAACCACTCCATTCGGATATAACTGCAGGTATTCCTATTGATTTTACTATTCTATTTTTAGTGTTGATATTTTGGTTAATAAAAGTTTTCCCTTCAAAAATAAGCTGGGAGACTTCATTGTAGCACTCAGACTGAGAGCAATATCCAAATGATTTTTGTCTGCACACTGAGGAGAAGGCTCTGAATGTGATTTTCATAAACTGGAACTTCCAGGAATGAAACCTCTATCTCAAGGATTTCATATCAGCGGTTTGGGGAAGCTGTATGCCTCTAGTTATTTCTAACGAGCTACAGGGCCTTTTCAACCATAAGCCATCAGGTTGAATCTTAGCAAAGAAAGAGTTAAGTCAGCTAAGAGAGAATTTTTTTTTCCAATATAGGTAACATTCACTGTCCTCTATCTGAGTATAATTTAGCTGGGTCTCCATCCCAGTTCCTACTACAGACTCGCAACTCCTCTACACTGGGTAGCCTTTGCAGAACAGAGATTGCTTACCTACGTGTTGGGCCTAATTCAACTCAGATGTGATCTTAGATGGATCCGCAAATGACAGTTCTCGCAGAAAACACTGAGTTACCATGTATTCGAGTTTCCTTTACCAACATGCTCAGATGCCTTGCTAGCATTCAGAGTTCCGTGAATAAAAGCCATTGTTCACCGCCAGTCAGACCTTCCAACAGAAAGTGTAAGGTAATCTGTACAGCACAGAGGCAGAAGATGATGAGACTCCCTGCATTGGCGCTGCAGAGTGCGTATGAAACTGTTTCTGCCAGGGGCCAAACTGGTCTTCAGGTATTTGTGAAAAATTATCATGCTATTGTCAGTGATGAACAGCGAGAAGACAAACCTTAAATTCCAGATCAAAACTAATTTGGTGAACAACAACAATAGTAAAAAAAAAAATAAATCAGGATTTTTGAGAACTGCAAATGGGTAGCACTGGCCCTGAAATGGACAAGCCTGCAGACTGCAGGAATGGAAATGGAGCTGGTCAGCAGCATGTCTATTTGCTACTGCCCCGAGACAGCCAAAGCAGACAATAGGCATTTACAAGACTGCCGGCAAATCTGCTTCCCTGTTGCTTGCAGCACAACCAGCATCTCAACATTATGAGTTTCACTGGGTGCCAGATGTTTATGTCTGGATGAGGCAGAAGAACTTCTACAACTTCCGTCATGTAATATTTAAAGCCTGATTGGGTATTCCTCATTTAATCACATACATTATTAATTTCAATGAAATTACTGTTTCCCCCCCACGCCTTTAACCAGCCAGTGCATAAAAGTTGGGTTGCTAAGGAAGAATTATAGCCAAGTATGCCAGTTTAGCTGACTGCATTCTGATTACTTAATAACGCCCAAGTATGTGCAGAATGCGTCCTTGCTGCGCACCACACAGAGTGCTGCGCTACTGAAAAAAAACAAACTCGGAAAAAGCCTGCACTGCATCGGCTTAAGCACCTTCCTCGGCGCGGTTTATATTCCAGGTAGTTAAACGAGTCCGCAGCGAAGGAAAACCGCACGGCTTCTTGCTGTGCCGTTCCCACAGCACTAAGGAGTGTGTGAAAAAAGGAACAGAAAAAGCCTGACGCGAGGGAGCTGAATTTACCGTTCTGCCCGAGATTTGCTCGCCCCGCGGGCCGGCTGCCGTGCCCCGCCGAGGCTCAGCCTCGGGAGGGCGGCGGCACCGAGCCCGAAAGCGGACACTCCTCGCCCCGCCAACCCGCACCGCGGCCCGGGCCGGGCCCCCCCCGGCTCCGCACCGG
>VXBO01010694.1:0-68419 GCA_013400135.1 Rhinoptilus africanus | reverse complement strand
GGCAGGTGGCAAACGCAGCGCCTGAGGGGGCTGCCGCTGCGCCGGCACCCGCGCCGCCACCGCCGGGCGACAACCGCCGTGTCACTGGCGCAGGGCGAGCGGGGGCCGCGGCGGGCCGGAGAGCCCCTGCGGGGAGCGGGGGCCGGCGGTGGATCCCCCCCCCTCCCGGCTCCCTGAGGGATGAAGTCGCGGGCGGGCCCCGCCCGGCTGTAGTTGTCGGTGCCTCCCCGAGCACCTTCGGCTGCCCCGCACGGCATGGCCGCCGCGGCGGGGACGGCGGCCGGGCAGCGGGGCGGCCACAGCCCGGTCCCTCGGGGATGTCCCCCGGTGATGCTGGGCACCGCCGAGCGCGGCCGCCCCGTAAACAACAGCAGTGAGGCTGTGGCAGATGCGCTAAATTAACGTCCCCGGAAAGGCAAGAGCTACCGGGGGAAAATACTGTATTACGTGCTAAATTTAGTGTCTGTTCCGCGCACCCAACAGCCAGCCGTCACATTAGTTAGTGATTTTATTCACATAGGATTGCATCCTTAGCAAGCCGTGCTGGTTGGGTGTTTGTGGTTTTTGGTTTTCTGTTTCTTTTGGTTTTTTTCCCCTTTTTTCCTTTAACGAGGCGAAATGTCAAACTCCTCCTCTAGTTATCTTTAAAATAATCCTGGCAAAGTCAGCGTGCTGAGGTCTTGGCATTCACCTTAGCAGAGAATTTATGTTTCTGAGAGTGTTTCAGAAGCACCTTTGGTTTCACATGAAAGTAATTATTTTGTTTGAGTTTGCAGAGACCTGTAACGCACAGCCAAAATATTGATGTGTAATTGTGTTTTTACATTTGCTGTACCCTAACACAGCTATCAAAACATCAATATCCGAAGTAATTCTACTTCATGTTTCTTTACAGTACTGGCATAAAGGATGTTTCCACTGTGAAGTTTGCAAAATGGCTCTGAACATGAATAACTACAAAGGATATGAAAAGAAACCTTATTGCAATGCGTAAGTATTGTAAATGTCAAGTCTTGCAGAAATGGACATGAAAAGAAAACGTGGCCGTGGATATTGTCAAATAGGTACTGTCGTGCTGTAAAAACTTAATCTAGAGATGTAGCAGTGCAGTCTAGAGCAGTTTAGCATCTTTTAAGATGGCATATTCTACTTGTATTGAATTGATAGAAGGTGAAAATACTTGATTATGATGTGTGTAGGCAGTGTTTTAATATCAGATCTCAGGATACAGGTTCTTTCCTCCCAGAGAGTGTCAGATCTGCTGCTGACTCCTATTACGTTCATTATTGGCCTGCTGGATTACAGTGGTCCATTATGCAGCTCTCTGTTCGGGGTCATGGACCTGATCAGCATTTTATAATAAGAAAACAAAGTGCTTCTTGGTTGTGTAGTTTACCAGAGACAATATCTTGTTAGAGATTGTGGCAACCTATTTTTAAAACTGTTATGTTGTTCACATATCTCATAATACTAAGGTAGATATCTCCAAAATCCCTGCTTCTGGTTCTTCATGCTATTTTCTATTTTGCTTCTCTCTTAGATTTGATAAAGAAAATAGATTAATTTTGGTTGTAGAGTATGTTGTATTCCACTTTTAGATTTTTTTTGTTGTGTGGATTTGAACTGTGCTTTGATGTTTGGCTTGCAAATACCGCAGAAGAGTGTTACGATACATGTAGAAAAAAGGTGCTTATTGTTCTTTGTACCATGCTCCTAAGATCTGCAAAGTGCATTTCAGTGTGTTTTAATCTTTAATATGCTTTGTTAGAAGGATATCTCTAAAGAATTTGGAATCAAATTTGATCTTGTATGTTATTTGTATACTGTAATTATTTTCACCTTTACCTACTTAAAATATGTGTTTTAAGAGACAGAATTTTGAAACTATAGGCACATTGTAATTTTCCCAGAAATAGTCTCCTATACTCATCTTAAAATATTTGATTCATGTTGAGGTAGACAGTCTGTGGCTGGCCGTCACAGAATAGTTCAACAGCATATGCTCATTTCTTCCAGGCTAAAATTGAAGCCAGCCAGTGCCTATCTGTCTGAAATATGAGTTTTGTTATAAAAGCTGCTGTCTTGCCAAAACTTGAAACACCTGTTTCAATGTGCACAGTTGTACTTGGATTGCTTTAGGAACATATGGAGTTACATACGTATATTTCTAGCTTTCCTTGAACGGCTCTACAGTGTATGGGGTGACATTAGACCTCTTGTAATTAAGTGTTGTTGGTTGCCAGTCTTACGTGCTGCAGAGAAAGCTCAGTGGGAAGGGAGGTTCATGCTTCAGTAGGTGGCACATGACAAATCAAGATTAACCTAAAGGTTTTTTCCCTGGATAGGATGCTGCTTTTGGTACTATTTGAGTTGAAGTAGAAGTACTGGCTTATGTCCTTTACAGTGATTAAAACTCTCATAATACTTTGGTGCTTTTTGCCTAAATTTTTGTGTTTAAATTTTACTGATGATACTTTGCTTGATCTTTATAGGTAATCAGATAGTTACTTGTACTTAATGACGCTGTTTGTTACAAAGTTTCCTCCATGTGTACGTTGGTGTTTCCATATTTAACTTCTGTTGCGGGAGAGTTTTTCATCTGCGTAGTTAAGCTATGTGGTGTGTCCTTCTGTTTACGTATGAGGGGTAATGAGGATGATGGATATGTTATGTACCATTCAGGTGCTAGTCTTCCTAGTAGATGCTTTAATGACCTTTGTAATACTGATCCTTGAAAAAATAATCTCTATCTTTGAAATATGTCCCTCAAACCTGATAGTATGAAACAGGAAGACATGATGTAAAACTATGAAAAAATGGATTTCTTCTATTAACGAAGAGAGAAAATCTACTATGTATTATTGTTCATGTGTTTTTTGTTCTTAAGTTTAAGTAAACATAAGGTGGTGTGGGTTTTTAAAAAATTTTAATTTTTTTAGTAGAGATACTTTGAATAAAGAATCTAAATAATTTTAAGTGTTCTATGGATCCACTAAGGGAAGGCCAAGGTGTGTTTTGTGGTTTCAACAAACTTTAATATCCCTCAAACGAGGGATAAGAAGTTTATGCAAAACTGTGTTTTGAAAATACAGTTGACTTAAATTATCAGATTTTGACACAGTACTCTTGCACCTCAAAGGTTACTTATTTGCAAAGCAGACACCATTATTGTATTTCAAATTATGATGTGTCTTATCCAGTGTTCATTAGTAAGAGGCAAATCCATTTTTATGTTAAACACTGCTTGATCAGAAAAATCTGTGAAGAAAAGAATGCAAATTTACTCATACAAACACCTACAAGCACTTGACAAAGAGCAATTACTGTTAGACTGTTTATTGAGGCCATCCATCAATGAGAGTGTAATTTTTAGATAAAAGTGAAGAAGTATGCACTAATGTGAATGGAAGAGCAATACTTTGAAGTTGTTTAATAGGTTTGGAAGCCATAGTTGGCTTTTTGTAAGGACAAGTCAAAAAGCATGGATCTTCAATAATTTCTGTATCTGTTTGTTAGTTCGCAGGTTAGATAATGCACTTGAGTATATTTTAACCTTTGAACTTCATTCCATGCTTTGTTTTGGATGCCAAAATTAATCATTTTTGCTGCATTACTGGGAAAAAACAGAAGTTACTTTAAAACATTATTGTGTTTCTGTTAATATAAGAAAAAGATATTGATTTGTGACTGTTCAAACTGTACTTTTGGTGGAGGAGAATAAAGTCAGACTAAAAGGAATTAGCAAACCAAGCAGGAATATATTGTGAAATTCTTTATTTCAGTGTCCATTAGAAAAGAACAGAAATAATTGTAAATGCAGCATTCTGCTTTATTTTTTTTTAAGGGCAAGTTTTTTGTCAAGCAGCTTGTCATGTTTCCAGCTAAATGGCTGTATGTGTTCCCTGTGATAAGGGTACAGTGATAGCAAAGTAGTGACTGGGCTACTGACGTCCTAGAACTGGTACAGGTCGAGAAGCTGAGTTTCCTAGTGTTGCTTATACTTAGTGTTGTTCTTATACTGCTTTTGTAAGTTGTAGATTTAGGAAAGATTTTGCAACTGGGTTATAAGGGAAAACTTTGTCTACATGTGCTTGTGTGTAATATGGCTTTGAAAACAATGATCTTTGTATCACAGAGTTTCCATCAATTTCCTTGATCGGTCTTCTTTAAACCGTTAAGTTCTCTTACTCGTAGAGAAAAGGTTATACAATCTCTCTATCTTTTTTTATTATTTACACAATTTGTTTGTTTGCACGGTGCCTAGAGTATCACGCGTTGATCTCAGCCGGGACCTCTAAGTAGTACAGTACTCTGATGACTTATGGTATTGTGTTTCTCGCTTTACTTGTATTCATGTTTCATCTGAAAGGCCTCATACACAACATTTTGAAGCTTGTACATGCTTATCATGCGGACACTGCTAGGTTTGACCTTACAACTTCAGTCTTGCCTTTTTCTTGCTGTGTGACTTTAGATATGCCGTGTTGCCAGAGAACTGCCTGAACTGTGAAATAATGTAGATGAGGTTAAGGGCTCAGAATTGTAGTCCAGTTTTGCAGTTCAGCCAGATTCAGGTGAATGAGGCATGCTTTGTCTCTCTGAGTGTGCATATAGATAGTAAAAGAAGGGTTAAGACAAATTAAATGGCTTGGGTAATCCAATGAGTTGTTAAATCAAGGTGGCTCTAATGCAAATCTGAACCCCTAATTCCTCTTTGATATCTGCAGATAGAGATTATTAAATATTTGTTTAATACATATGGAAATCATAAGAAGAAAAGTTGTTATTATTATTTGCAAACTCAGAGTTAATTCTTCTCAGCTGCAAATAACCAAGGAAATGAATGGCATTTTGGCAACTAACCACCTGTGTACTAGTTCTCAAGCTTGTTAAATGATTGAATCATGTAGGATGATTATATGGTAACTTATTCTTACGAATATTCATATAAATACTTTTTTTGACAGATTCACTAGACCAAAACACACGACTACTTTTTATGCAAAATGTAGAAGCTGAAATGCGTATTTTTGGAATGTTCTCTCCGCATTAGCTATACCTGCTGATGCAAACAGGCTTCCTGCATGTGTGAACGCATCCGACAGAGATGTATTTTTTTAATTTTTGCAAAACCTAACAGCTTAAGCTTCTGCAGACCTGATATACCCTCTTGCCAAAGGCAAACAACCTCACTATTGGAGTAAATCTTTCTGAAATATTTAGTATATAAAATTTTGCTGATCGCCTGCACACAGGGTAGCTTCATTCAGGTTTTTATTTATGACAGTCACCATATGGAATGATTACATAACTTTGAAATTTAAATCTACTGTCACCAGTTTTAGTGTGGTTTATTGACATGGAGAAAAACTCATCATCACTTATATTTTCTAGATTTAATTTCTTTTTAACTCATGCCAGTAGGAAATAGATATGCAAATACATTTTAAATATTGTGATGTTGTTAGAAGAATTGTACTACAGTTTCAATCTGCAAGTGCAGTCAAACTTTACATTTTAAGATACTATAGGGGAGGGATGAAAAATGTCAGTTATTTTATACCAGCCTGGAAATGGTAAGAACATGGTACAGCTTTCTGGACAGTCAGATGGGCAGGAAAGTGGAAGTGGTTTCTTGTAATCAGTAAACAAATGTGGCCATTAAATGGAATCTCTTGTTCTGAAAGGTGAACTTGTCTATAGAAGTTTGGTTTTAGCTGTGAAACATGAGTGGGTTTTCTTCCTACCAGTCAGAAAATTAGAAGGTGACTAGGAATGTGATGATGATATTCTTACTAAAAATAGCTATCATTATCTTATTTTTCAGTATTGATTTCAGCAGGTGATTATTTCTCAGTTTAAGTATGGCAGGAAGAAAGAAAATGAGTGCGTAAAGAGCAGCAAGAATAATTGTTCTGAAATATGACGGAGCCATATCTAAGAATTTGTATTGGGTTTGCGTGGCAAGATTTTGTTAGCAGAGGAGCTTCTGTGAAAAGCTGCTCGAAGTTTCCCCTGTGTCCAATAGAACCAATGCCAGCCAGCTCCAAGATGGACCAAGGTTGAGCCTATTAATGATGGTGGTAGCGCCTCTGGGATAACATATTTAAGAAAGGGGGAAAAAACCCAAATGCGCAATTGCAACCAGAAGAGTGGAGTGAGAGTATGTGAGAACAACAACTCTGCAGACACCAAGGTCAGTGAAGAAGGAGGGGGAGGAGGTGCTCCAGGTGTCAGAGCAGAGATTCCCCTGCAGCCCATGGTGAAGACCATGGTGAGTCAGGCTGTCCTCATGGAAGATAATGGTGAAGAAGATATCCACCTGCAGCCCATGGAGGACCCCATGCCAGAGCAAGTGGATGCACCTGGAGGCGGCTGTGACCCCATGGAGATCTTACACTGGAGCAGGCTCCTGGCAGGAGCTGTGGTCCTGTGCAGAGAGGAGCCCAGGCTGGAGCAGGTTTGCTGGCAGGACTTGTGACCCCATCGGGGACCCACACTGGAGCAATCTGTTCCTGAAGGACTGCACCCCATGGAAGGACTCACGTTGGGGAACTATCTCCCATGGGAGGGACCCCACATTGGAGCAGGGGAAGAGTGTGAGGAGTCCTCCCCTAAGGGGGAAGGGGTGGCAGAAACAACATATGATGAACTGACCACAACCTCCATTCCCCATCCCCCTGTGCTGCTCGGGGGGACGAGGTAGAGAAGTCAGGAGTGAAGTCGAGCCCAGGAAGAACGGAGGGGTGGGGGGAAGATGTTTTAAGATTAAATTTTTATTTCTCATTACCCTACTCTGATTTGATTGGTAATAAATTAAATTAATTTTTCCCAAGTCGAGTCTGTTTTGCCCGTGCTGATAATTGCTGAATGATCTCCCTGTCGTTATCTTGACCCATGAGCCTTTCATTATATTTTCTCTCCCCTGTGCAAGTGAGGAGGGGGGGTGACAGAGCAGCTTTGGTGGGCACCTGGTGTTCAGCCAGGGACAACCCACTACAGAGCTGTGGTAAAGAGAGCATACGGAGTAAACAAGTTTTTGTTTTCTAATTCTCCAACTGTTGCTGAACAACAGCTTATTTAGTGTAAAAGGATAACATTGAGTTTACGTTGAGGAGGAAGATTGTTTTATGGCATGGTTAACTGCCAGTTGTGTGGTTTGTGTTTGTTCCCCCCGCCCCCTTCTTATTTTGGGCTTTTCAGCTTTTTCTGCTCATTATATTTGATCAAAAGTGAGCTATTATATAGGTCAACCCAAAATGGTCATTCTTATAAAAAGAAAGAACCCAGAAACTCCCATGCAAACTTTGGCAGAGAGGCAACAAATAAAGGCAAGGATTTGCACTTTATCACTTTATTAACTTTGTGTATTCATGACTTTCCTCTTAGGATGTAGTATAAAATGAGTAAACAGAACCACTAGAAAAACATCTGGTCTCAAGTCAGAGCCAAATACACCTATTTCACTTAAGTAAGTCCATTATTTCTTATTCAGCATCCCATAAGTACAGACTCCAGTATTTGAAAAGAGTTATCATGTCTCCCCTCAGCCATCTTTTCTTGAAACAAAACAGCTCTAACTCTTTCCTCATAGATCGTATTTTCTGGTAATTCTTGTTTCTCTACCTTCAATTGTCTCCAAATGGTGTGCATGTATATATATATTTATATTTATATGTACGTTTGAATTGCAGTGCCCAGTGCAGCATCACCAGAGCTGGTAGAATAGCAAGTGTGCCTATGCAACTTATTTCTCCAAAGTCCCAGTACCATTTTTTTGTTGTTGCAAAACCCAAACTGTTGTTAAGTCATATTCAGATTGTTGTGTGGTACAGTTTTATCTTTCTATGCAGAATCGCAACCTCAGCAGTTGTTATTATCTATTATCTGAGCAGTTAATTGTTTTTGGCTGAGCACAGAATCTTCCACTTGGTTCTCATTGAACTAAATCTCCATTTTCCCCCAGGCTGTTTCTCCAATTTGTCAAGTTTATTTTATATTCTAATTTTGTTCTCTAATGTTCTTACAGCCCCTTCCTATCAACCCTCCCACCACACAGCCTGTAAGCACACTGCAAATTTAATAAGTGTATCTTCATTTCATCACTCGGGTCGCTAGCTGAAGGCCTGGAAGGGTATTGGGCACAGTATGTACCTCTGTGGTCTAATGCAGCCTTCCTGTAGTGAGCAGTGAAGTACTTTATCTTCTCTACCTATTCATGGAGTGCTAGATCAAGCATTAAGTTTTGCATAAGAAAGAAAATAAAAATGTGAAAGAGCGTAATGATGGTAGATATTTATTAATATGAGGAACAGCTACAAGTACTCTAGTAGAGGAAACACGTTCCTGCTGCTTGGTGTTGAGGTATCTTGGTTAATTGAGTATTAAGTCCAAATTAGTATTGGTGGTATCCAGTAATGAAAAGGAAAGTAGGACAAGAAGCTGAGCCTGTTTGCTAGACCAGTTGAAGGAGCTTCTTAGGCAAAACATATTTGAGTCTCTGGAGGGTGTTTGATTCCTATCTTTAAACTCTTTGAAGAAGGCACATGAGAACACTTTGTCAGAGTTGCTGAATACCGTGCGTGAGGTGGATGATGGTTATTTGCAAAGAAATTACTAAAGAAAAATCATCATGGACATTCAGATCTTGGGAAGAGTTGGGCTGTGTTTTGATTCCCGTTGCTGTGTCTGAGTAATGGGATGCAAAAATATTTCTTGCATTCCATTTCACCATGTTCAGTTGGCCGTGTCCCAATTTCACGTTTGAACAAGACCTGCACATGACACCTTACATGCATGTGCTGGTGGGTGTGCAGGGAGAGGACTGTGTGCGGTCCAACAGGTCCCTCGGTTTGCAGTGTTGCAAGCTGTGGGAACACCATGGAGTGGTAGGGCTTAGCTGCAGCCAGCCTGCTTCCCTGCTGCTGCTGCAAATGGAGTAGAAAAACTGCCCTGAGGGAGATGAGTTGTTACCTTTTTTTTTTCCTCTCAGAGCAGGTGAATTCTCAGACTGCATTGAGCAAGTACTCTCACATCTACTACCTGATGCGAGTATAGGGTCTGTGTTTGGAATGCATGCGTTTCAATATTCTGCCAGTTGGTGTAATTGCTCCAAAGGGGCAATTACAATTTAGTGTTATCTAGGATGTTGCTGGGACAAATAAATAGAAAATATGCAAAGGAATATTATACATTTTATTTTTATTTTTCTATCAGACTGCAATAAACATGACATTCAAAGCTATTTGCAAGAAGTGCTTGTAGAAATTCTTGCTGTGTGGAATCCTGATCTGTTGCCAGTTTATGTCTTGGCTCAAGTAAATACGTGTTTTTACTTTCATAGAATCATAGAAAGGTTCAGGTTTGAAGGGACCTTAAAGATCATCTAGTTCCAACCCCTCTGCCATGGGCAGGGACACCTCCCATAGACCAGGTTACTCAAAGCCCCATCCAGCCTGGCCTTGAACACCTCCAGGGATGGGGCATCCACAGCTTCCCTGGGCAACATGATCATTGGTCATCATAGATTGCAGATAATTATTTCAAGGAAGAAGATGTGCATCTCCTCAGCACCTGTAGTTAAAGAATATATTGAACATATATTCTTAGGGGACTGTAGTTACCGAGACACAATTTCAGTAAGTGGGACTTTCTTTGCTTGCTAGTATCTTTGGCACTGTTGACACTCAACGTAATCTTTTTTTAATAGCTTTTTTTAATAGCTATTACTTTCTGTACTCATTCCTAAAGATAAATGAAGTTTCATTATATTTACTAAAATATTTAGGCAACAGAACAACAAATGAAATTTATGATTCTAAATAATTTACTTATTCGCATTGCATAGCTTGAGCTTTGGAAGAGGTAATAAACCCGTTGTAGCAAGCCTGTGAAATCTTAATGGTATGTTTTGTTAACAGCTTGGTGTTTTAACTGTTTGTGGTTTTAAATGTTCTAAGCCATAGAATTTCCTACCATATTTGCCAAAGAACTTAAAAAAAAAAAAAGTATTTTTCACTTTGCTGAATTTTAAGTTCTGTGTAGCTCTGCTAATGTTGTTGACGGTCGCAAGTAAACCTGCTGTCCTGATATACTCTATATACTTTATAAAACTTGAAGAAAAACAAGTATGTGTTCCAATCTTTCCTGTCACTTGGAATTTTCAGAGTCGGTGATGTCAATAGAGAATGACAACATCATGTCAGTCAGCTCAGTGTCAAGAAGTATGTTTCGCTGTTTACATATAATGTCGGTGGAAGCTTACTATAATTATGCAGACAATGTACACTCGTGGCTGAATGTTCAGTTTTCTTCAAAATTTTGAATATTATGGGGTGCTTACAACAACCTTGCTAAATTTAGAGATTGTAGAAGTTACACTGAGGGCAGAATTTGGCTGTGTGATGTTGAGGTTTCTTGAAAAGTAGACAGTAGGCAGGATTCACAAGGGAAAAGTTTGCAGGAAGAAGAGATGGGTGAAATAATTTCTGAAGAACTGGTCTGCCTGACTAAAAATGACACCAACCAGTTTATGCTGCTGCTAGTTACGTCATCTCACACAGTAACTTTTCGAAAAACCAAAACTCTGCAGTTAATTCTCCTTCTTGATTTGCAGATAAGTCCATTTCTTTTCTCTGAGCCTCCCTCTGTCTTCTGGTGTTAGAGTTGATGTTGCATCAGAGTTGGCCAGATTATTTTCCTTTGCTTTCTATTCATGTTGCCAGTGTAACTTTTCTTTGTACCAGGATAAAAAGTCTGGATGATAAGCAGTGCAGAATTTTTAGTTTTTCCTATTTCCTCCTCCACCTGTCTCTCTTGCTCCTCTTCTCCAAGTCCTCCTGTTCTCAGTTGCAGTGGAATTGTGTGTTGGTAGCTTACCCCATACCACCTTAATGTGAGGAGGGCAAGAAAAGGTGCACTCTGTCACGCTTGAGAGAAGATTACAGCAGCTTAGTTTTAAAAATTAAAAACTAATTGTAATTTGGCCAGTAATTGTTTAAGTATATATTTCAAAGGCTTTTCTGGGAAGTACATAGTTACTCTTTAAAGAGGATTTTTCAAAATGTAAAACTGTATAAGTTTCCTCCTTGCTTCACAGTTTCGCACTAGATTTTTTTTTTTTTCCACCTTAAGAGAGCAAATGTTTGGAGGTAGTCCATCATGTTCTGCCTCTCTAAATGGCAGCGTTTTTCACACAGGTGTATTGGTGCAATGCCAATTTAACAAATTTAAAAATAAATCAGTGCTGCATTTTAATTTTGCTATACCTCAGGTATTTTTTTGAACTTGGCAAACTAAGTCGTTTTGTTTTGTTTTGTTCCAGTTTTACTCTGGAAGAATTCAATACTTGTAATGCAATTCCTTCTAATATCAGAAAACTATAAATAGAAATACTTAGGGAAAGATTTTTTAAAAATTGCTGATTTTAGACAAAATTAAAATGCAAGTGGCTAAGTTTGTGGAGGGGAAAAGCCATAAGATGAAATAAATTGCCTAAATAAAAAGTTCCAGGGACTATTTCTGCTGAGCAATGCAGAGTAGCAGACGTTCAACACAGTAGGGTGTTCACATGTTGCATGGCATTGGTTGTGTGCATCTATGAGTGCAAGAGGGAAGACATTTCTGACTGGATTTGCCAGGCCATACAAAAAGAAACGGGGCCAATATGAGGATTTCTGGCAACAGAAGTGCTCAATAGGTGGTTGACCAGGACACTGCTACCACTGTTAGAACTGGCAGCATGCTTGGTATGTTGCTGTAAGGGAGGTTGTAGTTCATGTTTTAAAGAACATGCATGAAAAATACATATGTAGAAAAGCAAAGCTTCATAAAGGACTCAAATTTTTTTTTTTGGAGCTGCTGTTTGTGTTTGATACAGTGATGCTAGTGCATTTGTTGATGTTCATATTTGATGGGTAGTAGAGAAGTGGTATTGATTGGGGGTGAATGAAGAGAAGGAATGACTGTTGGAAGAAGCTTTCTTAAAAAAAATAGTTGCTGAGTGGCCCATTGAGTAGGCATATTTGAAATAAATTTTGCCATAACATAGGAAGGTCTGAGAGTTGTATTTTGAAGTAGTTGAT
This sequence comes from Rhinoptilus africanus, assembly GCA_013400135.1. Classification (NCBI taxonomy): domain Eukaryota; kingdom Metazoa; phylum Chordata; class Aves; order Charadriiformes; family Glareolidae; genus Rhinoptilus; species Rhinoptilus africanus. Next base: position 56,336 of record VXBO01010694.1, on the reverse strand, counting down.
AGGACTTTGACAGGCTATCAGAAAACAGAGATGAAGTTTGTTACAACAGTTATTAGCGTAACTTGTTGAAACACTGAGCCATTAGCACAAAATTGTTAGGAGGAATGGGGAAAGGGAAAACCAGGCTGGAGGAAAAAATACCAAAATATATATTTAGAAGAACAATATTCCCTGAAATATGTGAGAGAAATTGACAGCTCCCGTAAATGAGAGATAAGTATTATGGGAAACTTAACAGTGATGATGTATCTACTTACACAAGATAAAAAAAAGAGGAGTATGTGTGCATGCAGAGGAAGCAAGGATAGGTGGAAAAGAGAAATAATTTATAAAAATGTTTGAGGTTTTCAATTTAGCAATAACAAACTAAATTTCTGAAATGGTCGCACTTTTGAACCTTTGATTAGGAATGGGGTACTGTCATGGTGAGTGATCAGTCAGGTTATGTCATGAGCTTTTGGCTTATTTTGATCTGAAGATCAAAAGGGAGATTAAACAGTCATTCTCAGGGAACTCACTATTTAAACTCCTATGTGGCTTACATTACAGTTGTGTCAGAAATGCTGGAAATCCATATTAACAAGAATGGAAGAAGCTAGAAGAAGAAAAACGAAGAGCAAGTAGATGAGCTTTGGTTGAGTTAATGGTCAGTCTGCTCCATCTAATGCTTCTCTTCATACAGTCAGGTCTTCTTGCAGGGGCTGAAACAGAGTATTTGCTCACAGTCTTGAGTTCTGTTAATCCTGCTATTATTTTAACAATGCTAAATTGATATTCAGAATAGAGTAAGAGATACTGTTATATATGAAATATGATTTGGTTTATTGGCACTGCAGGTACTGAAGACTTTGTCCTGCTTTGAGGAACTTGCAATGAGGTTTTAAAATTGTTATGAAATTAGTAATTCATAAGAAATATCAGGACAGTTGGAAAAAATATAGTTTCTCACTTAATTTTATGCCCCCTGAAAAATGTTTCTGTACACTGAAACAATAGTCTACCAAATAGTGTCCCCAGGAAGATGAAAATCTGGAGGGGAAATTAAGAAGTATGGTGAAAGTCGTGTGAAAATGAGAACAGCACATGTGATTAGTTTTTCTGTTAGTCTAATGCAAACAAAAGTATATTGCAATCTTTCTTTTTTGCCAATGAGATGAAAATGGATATTCTTCTGAGCAGTAATGACTTAGATTGTTGCTGTTAATGTTTTGTGTTTATCAATTATGAACAACTTGGCATAGCTAGATAATTATATTGGAGTCTGTTTTGAAATGTAAAGGATCATCTGGTTCTATAGGCTACTAACCTGCTTCAGTACCGATGAATATTTTTGTAGAACTTGGAAAATTTAAAACTTATTTATAAATAGGGCTTTCTGTGCTTTTTACTTCAGGAAGTTTGTAAAGACATTCTGAACTCTGAACACAAGCTGGTCAAGCCTTGTATTACTCCTCCTTGAGCTGAAGACCTTCTTTCAGGATGACTCTTGTCTTTGTGGAGGAGAAATTCGAAAGAGTAACATCCAATTTCTTATATTGATTAAATGCCTAACTTTCATAACCATGCTACTTCTGTTTCAAGCCTCATTTGGGTCATCAGCAGGAGTCTTTCTTACTGCCCAAAAGGCAATGAGAGATTATGTCTCTTATGCAGAATGATACTGTATATGGAATATATTAACAAAAGGAAAATTTAAGCTTGTCAAGCTGAGTATGGATGCAAGGGGGACTGTAATGTGCATTTAGAAATTGAAGGTTATTTTCCTCTAATTACTTATTTTACCATGAGGAGAATGGCAGCTTCTCTTTTTAATAGCTTACTCCACGCTGTCGCTTCTGTTATGCTGGAGATGTTGACTCTGGTGGTCTTAGTTTGGTAAGCAAACAGGCCCTTTTGTTTTCTCCTGCCATTTTTCTTTGTGCATAGGCAAAGCCACCTGGCTGTGTGGTGTCAGGTCTCTCCAGTGGGTTTCTTGTCTCTGTTGCATGCCTCAGGTGTGACAGTGATTCAGCATCTGGTGTGCTGTGAGCACGGCCCGCGGTGTGAGACAGGCGTGTCTCCCTCGCATTTTCTATCTGCACTGTTTGTAGACGTCTTGGGTCTCATGTGCAAATGTTTCAGGGTCTCTTTTTGATATGTATCTTCAAAAAGGCTGCTACAATAAGGCACTACTTCACAACTGAGATAACGGATATTAATACATGCAGTTAATAGTAACTATATATTTTATATGAAAGAAATTGGAACGGGATGTTCAGGAACAGACTTATAATGGATCTTTGAAGTTGATAGTATAATAGATTAACAATTCATAGTAATAATTAATACTAATTAATTTTATACCTGTTCTAATTTTTTTTCAGTGTAACGATTTCTTACCAGGACATGTTTTGCATGAATCTGCCAGTTTCAAATTTTTTTTTTTTTTGGTAGGAATCTGTATTTTAACTGTGTTGATTTGATAGTAGCAGAATGCTTAATTTCAGGGGCAAAGTATTTTGCCTAGGTGTAATTTACCAAAACAACTTTTATAAAAACATTAAAACATTGTGTTAATTATATGTGTTAATTTTATTATAGTTGTACATTACATATAGTGTTATGATGACAACGTACAAATAAGAACCTATAAATGCAGAAAGAGAGAAAATACATTCTTTTCAAGAGCATGGAGTTGTAATATAGCTGGGGTTCTTTACTACAGCTTGTGAAGAATAGCCATTTTATGAGAAAATGTTTCTTGAAGAAAATTTTGAATATATATAAAAAAATCCAGATCACAATGCTTCTCAAGAAAGAACTGGTTTTCACAATCACATGTAATGTTAAGAATGTTTTGTGTATTCATGCAACTGGATGTGAGAAGGTCTGCTGCTCCCTGAAGCGTTGGAGGAAGTTTAAAGGAAGTGCGTAATAGGGATGACCTTGTGGAGCACTTTAACACACGGACTTTAGAGCCGTTGCAGTCTACATTTTTTATTTTCTTCCTATTAGACATGCGCGCTTTTGATTTTATTAGGGCTTTATTAACAACTTTGGTGGTTTTTTTTTTATGTAGGCTTCAATTAACATTTCTGGTCCACTTCCTATTACTTCAATACTTCAAGCAGTGTGTCGGAAAGACTATCCACAATAAATATGTTGAATACTGCCCTGGAAAGTGGAGTCCTGAGCCTCAAGCATAGTTAACTCCAAACAATCCCAAGACTGTTCAAATTCTTACAAAGACAGTATTTCAATATATTCCAAGTAAATTTTCTCCCAAACACATAGATCTAACTTATTTTGAATTGGATTCCCTACCCGCTATGGTTTATGTTTCTTATGATTGTTCTGGCAGATTTTGGCTTAAGATCTAAAACTGATAGTGTGTCTGCTGAAATTTTTGAAGTTACAGAATAAAACTTAGTCTTATAAACCAACCACCTTTGGAACTAGATGTCTTCTGTAATCACATGTATGATTAATATATTGCTGGAATGGAGACTATACTTTTAAACTCAAAATAATTTAAAAGTTGCTAATAAAAATGCTTTCTATCCCATGAGTGATGGTTCTTTTGCTATACGTATATCTTATTTGACAGTAACCTTTAAGAGAAGAGGTACTCTCCTATTTGCCCAGTTGGCTTTTCTTACCTGAGATAGAGTAATGTCAATTTGTATTTTGTTGCTGGGAACAGCTGTGTCCCTTATATACAATGAAAAAGAATGATACTCCTTTGACTAGTATCTTGACAGTTTTAGTTTAGACAAAGTTAGGGAGATTTTAAATTTGACTCCTTGGCACTTTGTTGTTTTTCATTGTGAAATGACCTGTTACGGTTTTGTACGTTTTCCTTTGCAATATAACTGCTTGGTAACTGTGAGCAAATTGAAGTTAAGATAAAAATGATTCTCCTGCTTTTCCTCACAGCTGTATGCACACCTACTTTCACCCAAACCAAATTTTTTTTTTAATTCTAGACTTGAAAAAATACATCTCTAAGTGCTAAACAAAAATATATTAATGGCATTGTTTTCCTGTGTTTATTGCAGTGAAAAAGTATACTGAGCTGCAAAATATATAATTATTTGAAAAACATTTATTCTGGAAAGAATTGTGTTCATCATTTCAGTACATATGTTGCTTGCAATTTTTATTTTGGGCAATTATGGTCAGTGAGACAATTTAATAGTAAATTGTCTTCTTACAGGTTTTTTTTTCTGTCTCTGTAGCTTGTAAGAATGCTTATGTTAATTTTCAAAAGTTCTTTTTCTAAAGCAAACTAAGGAAAAAGAAGTAATCTGGAACTTTCTTTAAAGATAAATAAACAACACTGGAAGCCTTCATGGCACCGTTTTCATATCTGCTATAAGGCAACTATACTAAAAAGTCATCTGTTTTGGTTATAGTAAATTAAGGAGTATATGGACAAGAACTGGGAAAACATGAGCATTCAGAGCTCTACAAATAGTCAAGCAATTATCAGTTTCCCCTAAGAAGTGATGGGATTATTTTTGAATAGGAGAGGGACAATGACGCCTTTCGTACATGGAAGATGCTGGATATCAAACCAGTGGGCAATGTTAGAAGTAGACATCTGAGCTGGAAAGATTTTCCATATGCCACAATCTTCGTGAAGGCTGTACTGAGTAGACCTTCATAAACAATTCTGTTGATGCATAGGAATTCATCTCAGCTGTGTTAGCCTTGCAATATAGATGGGCGAAAAGCAGAAAATACTTGCTGTTCCCATAAAAAATCAGACCTTAAAATAGGAGTGCACTGAACACAGAAAAGGAAAAGATCCTGCAGGGTCAGAATGTCATTTGTACTGTCATTTTTAAAGTGAACACTTGAAGAGCACTATCATCAATTATTTCATTTGTTTGCAGAGTGCCTGTTATTGTCATAGTTGAATGCCTTTTACCCAGGGGATGTTAGTTTTTATAAAGCTGATGGGACAATATATTATAAACCAGTACGTGTCTCTGATGGGGGTCTGGAATTCTTCATGTCCTGGAACATCGTTTTCAGGACTGACCGCTAAAACTAAGGACAATTGACTGAAACAACCTTGTCATAAGTGTAGAGTATCAATGGAAGATCGACAGAGTGAAATACTAAAAAATACCCTGTATAGTGGTAGTTTTGTTCAGACACTGCTTTGAAGAGGATCTTTTAAAAGTTAAAGGTGCTTTTTAGATGTGGTTGCAAATCGTCGACTTAGCACTGTTGCTTGTATCTCCTAAGCTTCTCCCACCACAGGGTAACAGTAGTGTAGATGGTGTTTCTGAAAAGTAATTCAAAAAAATAATTGAAGTAGGCCACTACCTACTCTATGTTCTGTTTTCTCAATGGAAGGAATTAAAAAATACAGTCTTTTATACTTTCTTGAGTGTTCCATTTGTCACCCTTTTCCCAGTGGGAGACATGTGCTCATTGTGGTTTGATTTCCTTCTTGCTGTAAGCAGAACAGCTTTTATTTGCCTTACAAGAAGATGTAGACATTAGGACAGTGGAGAATGTGATTAATTTATATTTTGACTGACATAAAATATTAAGACTTGTAACCATTTTGGTAAGACAAGAAATATGTAAAGCAGTGGGGAGAGAAGTACTTACTGCATGGTATCACTGGCACAAAGCAGTGGTATATTAAAGTACATCCTGGGTGAAAAAAGAATGGGGAGGTACAGAAATGTGACATTCCAGGAAGGCTGGGGTATGGACCAAGTTGTCACTGCAGGAGAATTCAGAATGGAAAGGGCTCTGCTCATATTGCGTGTTCTTAAAATGCTTAAAACAGGCAGAAGAACTTAAAAGTCATGAGTGAATAAAGCTGGCAGGTTTCCTATTCTGCTCCATACGCACAGGTTGTTAAATGATTCTCCTTGCCATGGTAGCGGAGAGCATGCCAGGAGTGCATTAAGCATCGTGATTAATGTCTGTCACATGTTTATTCTCTCATCTTCTCCCCAGCAGGTGGTGTGTATATGCAGTGCAGGGTTTTATTTTCTAAGTTTAAAGAAAACAAGACTGTTTGCTAAGATGCATGTATGTGTAAAAGGAGGCAATGTCAAAGAATGGAGTGCGTGCTTGGAGCAGAAGGGACTTGTGGTGGCCCCAAGTTCCTGGAAACCAGGCTGAACAAGGAACAAATTGCCTCCAGGAAGGTTCTGTCTCCATTGTAGGTGGTTTCTGCTCTTGTCATAGTGACCTCTTGTGAGCCAGTAGCAGCAAAATCACAGTCATCCTTCCTTAAATGTGAGATGCCTTTTAAAATAGTCGCATTCAGTGTGAAGTCAGGTAACTCGAACTTTGAAACCCTGTGGGAACACAGCACTGACAGTGGCAGAAAGGCTTCACGTGCTTATGACAACCTCTTCTGCTTAGAGGGTATTCTGGTCTACTCTGTCTGAACTGGAGTTTCCTCATGTTACTTGATATGCCCAGTGAACATCTGAGCGCTGGAATGATGGGGACATACGTACCAAGTGCAGCCAGTTATTAGAAAAGTGTTTATACTTAAGTGTATTTACAACTGGAAGTCGTAAAATACATATATATAAAAGGCTTTTTTAATATTGTAAGTGCAGCAAAAAAAAATTAGCCACTGTACTACAGTATGCATCTTTCACTCTGTCTATGTGAGTGAGATATTTTTTCTTAGGAGTTTTAATAATAAGTAATAATACATTAGTTAAAGTAGTGTCGATTTTTGTATGGTTTGGATACCATTAAGCGGAAGAATGAAATGCATGTGATGAATAATGAAACTCATTTGACGAAGTTTATAGTTATTTTATCTGAATAATATACCAGCATTGTTAGATCTTTGCATGGTTCTTTGTACGGTGGAAATGCCTACACTGATATACACAGATTTACATTTTCTACATATCTAAACTATTTCAACAACCATAAAGCTAAATAGACCCTTTTCCTTTAATACGAACATGTTCAACTCTCTTTGGCTATTGAATGTGAGGTTGTATTTGAGTATCATTACCTTGGAATTTTAATCTCATTTACACAAGGTCTTGGTTACAGTTGCTTAGTAACATGCTGCGGAAACAGATTTGTTGATTTATGATAATATATCTACAATATCCTTATAATTAAAGATGTTGTAAGGAAAGCAAGTACACAATGTGGGTGTGTATTTCAGCTGAATATTTCTAATAACCTCTGTTTTCACAGTGTATCTTGCAGTGAGTGTCTTTGTATGGGTTGATGTTTTATGTCACTCGCCTGACACCTGACTCACACTGTTGCATGCGGTTTGGTGCTAGTTTTGGATAAAGCTGATTTGCAATTTGTAGGTGAGTCTGAAATCCTGAGGTTTAACAATTTACTTCCATGGGACTGCAATGTTGACGTGGCAGTTGCTTTGTAAGATTTGCACTGATATCAGTAATAAGCTGCAAGAGAGAGAGAGAGAGGCTCATGGTTCATTTTTACTTGATGTTACACTTTCATTCCCAGGAGAGAGAAGTGTGTTAGAGATTAAGCATCATGAGACTTGTAAAACTTCTTTTTTTGACAGCTAAAGGAAGTATCTGGAGAACTGTTGGCTGTTGCATGTTGTGTGTCCTCAAGTATTTGCAATTAGTGTATTTTAAGGTTTCCTGAGATCTTTAAGGTCTTTCATGTCTTTGCAAACAGGGCTCAAGATTTCTGTTTACCTCCTCTGCAATATATTGCAGAAGAATTCAGAAACTGAGAAATTTCTAATGCTAGCGAGCTTGTTGTGTAAAAAGTCTATGAAAGCAAAAATTAAGCAAGCATCTCTGAGGCAGATGGAGTGTTATTAAAATCCTGGAGCCTGCTCTAACCACAGACCCAACCCCAGGAAAAAAAAAAGGCAAATAAATTAAACAAATCTATAAATAAACCAAAACTAAACATCATGGATGATGATACCTGAATTTATTCTGCTGTTCTGTATGTATTTTAAAGCATAAAAAGCTTGTGTTCTTCAACTCAGAACGTTTAAACAACTCTTAGGCCAGACACCTGGATGTTTTGTGCAGGGCCAAACCCGAGAGTGTTACATAATGAAATAATAATAGTTTTGCCTCTCTGCCTGGTACAGTTACCTCAGTTTCCTTGCGAAATTAAGTTATTCATATTCCTATCAGGCTCAAAAAATGTACTAAGACCCATACAAACTGATGCCTGTAATTTCTTCTTCAGGTTTTTTTTCTGTATGTAGTGTGAGAACGCGGAAGAAATAATTATTATTTTAAAAGGGTCATTCACATGGCTCTGTTCAGTTCAATGTTTTGCTTTCTGCTTTCAGATGCTTGTAAGCTCTTATGGTTGTTCCACTATTGTCATATCCCTTGACTGGAAAACCGTGGGTGGCACCTTTGACATATCTCATGCTGGTGTACGTTGGCTGAAATCATTGCTCTAGTCCCATTTTTGTAGTCAGTGGAGAAATAAATGCTTTAACATTTCAGTTCATCTGACTCATTTTGTGATAAGTGAAACAGACTTTGTTCATTGTTAGTTGTGTTAACTTAATCTTCATGGACTGACTCAGATACAGAGGTTTACCTTTCAAGTGGATCTTCTGCGTGTGAGAGAGCCAGTTTACAATGGCTGTCAGAACCAAGTATCTTAATTTTCTGGTGCTCCTACCAGCTCATGTTTCCAGCCCTTTGGTGTTTCATAGGTGCTTGAGCAAGTTTGTGGGAGAGGAAAGATTTCGATTGTTCCATTCCATTTTTAAGCCTGTTTTTGAGCTCTGCCTGTCACCTCACTGCACTCTGAGCCATAGGAGACTGTCCCTGCATCATTGCCTTCTTCAGGTTCTTGTGTTATTCAAACCTGCATCATTAATATGAAAACAAAACAAAAACCAACAACTACAAAAAAAAATTAGCATTTTGTATCTCAGAATATTTATTATCCCAGTTTAAGAAGAAAAATAGTTGTTCTTCTGTTTTGGTGATCTCTTGTTCTTCGTCTCCAGGCCGCACCTGGAGACCTGTGTCAAGTTTTGGTTCCCACAATTCAAGAAAGACACAAACAGACTGGAGAAGGGTCCAAAGGAGGGCCACAAAGATGATCAAAGGACAGGAGGAAGTTATTCCTTATGAGGAAAAACTGAAGGCCTTAGGTCTTTTCTCCCTGGAGAAGAGAAAGCTGAAGGAGGACCCTATCACAGTATTCCAGTACTTAAAGGGCACCTACAAGGAGGAAGAAGGCTCTCTCTTCACAAGGAGCCACATGGGGAAGACAAGGAACAATGGGTACAAGTTGCACTGGGAGAAGATTTATCTTGACACAGGAAAGAAATTTTTTATAGTAAGAACAATAATTTCCTGGAACAACCTCCCTAGGGATGTGGTAGAGTCCCCATCGCTGGAGGTTTTCAAAATGCAATTGGATAGGGTGCTAGGTAATCTCACCTAGGCTGTTTTTCCCACAAAAGTCTGGACCATATGATCCCTTGAGGTCCCTTACAACCTGGGCTGTTCTATGGTTCTGTGATTGATATGAAATTTATGGCAGTATTGCCTTGGGTCTAATAACCAAGGGCAGTTTGTGAATTCTTCGAGCATAGCTATGAGGAAAATTAGGTGAGTTCAAACATAATTTATTTTGTATTGATGAGTTCATGGAGACTGGATTTGTTATAAGCCCTGTTAAAACTGACAATGCAGGATTCATTCAGCTGAGATATTTTTGAATTTTGAGTTGCATTTTGGATTGACATTTTAAAAAATATGTCAAATATCCTGAGGAAAAAAAATGTGTTTCACAGACAATTAAAAATATTGCAAAAAGTCTGAATTTAGTCATATACCTTTTTTTAAATCTTAATGAAACATGTAGAGTAAGCATCTCTGCTATTTTAAAAAGTATTTTTCTAAAAGCACTTTTAAAAAGAAAATTATACAGTATTGGATTGGTCTCTGAAACTACATGCAGAGAAGAATGAGGTAAAAGCCTTTATGACATCCAGACACTGGATGGTAGGCTCTCCAACAAGCAGAGTCCTTTTTCTTCCAAGATGCAAGATTTCAGTCACTTTGGGCAACACTGCAGCCAGACAGCACAGAAAGGCTATACTCTTTATGCTCTTTTAGTGCAAGATCTGATGGTCTGCTGATTTTTTTTTTCTTCCTTTTTTCCCCCCAGTTTTCTTTTGCCCTTTCAGAATGATCTGATTAATTTGTGTTCAGTGTATGGAAACCCTTTCTATGGTCTTTCATAAAAAAAAAAATAATTAAATTGCTAAAGCCAAGTCAGCAATTTATCTCTCTTCAAGCTCTCTATTTGTTTTATAATCGCCTGTGTGTTTTATCTGTTTTTTATTAAATCTTCATTTACATATAAAGGAAGACACGTACAAATTCTTTGACAGAAGATCTGTGCTTACCCAGTAAGTCTTAAGTTTATATAATAATCTGTCCTTGACTTTTTTGGATAGAAACTGGAAAAAACCAAATACTATTAAAATATAACTTTTTCTGTTAATTTAAAAGCTCAAGAAAACATTCTGCTTATTTTGGTGATAACTGTGTAGGCAATGAAAGCAATATTTTCGGAATACTCTGCTAGTTAGTCATGAGACTTTTTTATTTACCAGGCTCTATGGAGGTGGTAGTTGGCATTAACTGTGCCTTTTAGTCAGCACTGCAACACCAGTGTATTACTTTGACCACATTTCTCATAGTGTAACGTTATAGTCCGAGCCTTACAGTGGCTGGATATACTTTAGAAAGAAAAAGGAGACGATGGTGTGACACCCTGCCTATAGAAGGGCAAGATTTTTTTTTTTAATCCAGTGGACTTTGTGCACAGTAGATCATCGCACTGCCTTTCACACCATGCAATCGCTCAGTAGGTAATGCAGTTTCCATCAAGCCAGTACCCACGTTGTTCTCCTTTTTGAAGTGTTTTGTTCCTGGTTGTGTTGAAATGCAGAGGCTGCTCTCTGCTGTTGCTCTTAGGCGTTCTCCTGGGTCTGCCAGGTGACATTCCCTTACAACTTTTGAAAAAGCGAGAATTGAATAGCTATTATCAACATTGTAGGGTTTTTTGTGTTTGATTAACAAAGGCGAGCAATGATCATTTTGAGGTAGAAAACACTTATATTAATACTTTAGAAATGCAACTCCATATGAAGGTCCTTCTGCATTGCCTTTAGATTTCCCCCTACATCTATACAACTCATGCTATATGAATAAAGTATCGTACTAAGAAACACTATTACAAAATGCTCCTTTTGTTTCAGTTTGGAGGTTGATGTTAATGAATTCTCTAACTAATGACATGGATCCAGACTTAATAGAGAAGTTAATAGTTGGCCCATTTTGGCTGTTGTCTGTGACTATTTTTGCTGTCACTCACTGAGTGATTAACAAACTTCTGAGAAGACCTTGAGGCTGGAGAGCACAGTGACCTATAATCTGTCACAGTCAGAGAACCCAAAGAAGTGTTTTCTTTGTTTGAAAGAGGATAAAATTCTTTATTGAAAAACCTTGTTTCTTATGAATGTAATACTTAAACTGTTAAATAGCCAGATATTTTAAGTAGTGGGAAAAAAATTCTGTTTGATTTATTGTTACTTATTCTCTTTTGAGGGACCCGTTCCCTGCTCATTTACTCGCAGAGCTAAATTTTCCATAAGATAGACATTTAATATTAAATGTCTGGCCTAGTTATAAACGTACCCATAATCTCATAAATATTGTGCTGACATTATCTCTGAACTGAAAGGGAAGTTATGAATACACTTCTTGTTCTGCTTTATAATATGTAAAATGTATACTTCAGACTATACATAAATTAGGATTTTCTTTTTTCAAAGAACAGTTCCTGTATAATCAAAATTTAGAATTTTTGGACATTTAAGTTCAGTTTACTTTGAATATTGATTAGATCTTTGGCCAGCAGTGATGGCTAGTGGAAATATATCAGTCCAATATTAATATTTTTTGTAAATAAAATACATGGAAAAATTGTGAATCTGGTTAGATACTGAATGGCATGTTGGTCTGCCTAGACATTAAGTATTAATTTTCATTGTGTCAAATTAATATATGTAAAACCAGAAAGAAGACAGCACCTCCCCAACCCCAAGCTTCCTTATTGCTGATAGGACCCTATCTATCTAAAAGTGTATGCTGCCCTTCATATTTGGGTGTTCCCTTAGGTAATGAGGAGACTGAGCGAGCCCCATACCTGGAGTGTTGAGTCTTTTAATAGTGCACTGCTGGAGTGGCTCTGAAGTTTAGAGAGAGATCAAAAATCGAATGTGAGAGCTGGAAGGTGGTGGGTGTGCTGGGTAAGGGGAAATCTGTGGAAATGGGGCTCACTGCTTTTCAAGTATCTTTATGCTTCTTACAAAGAAAAAGAGGCCCAAGACTTGCTTTAGTTGGCTCACAGGAGTAGTCTAGATAAGACAGAAATTTTTGTGGTAACTGGCACGCAAGGAAGTGACATACCTAGCATCGTGTCTGAAACTATTTCAGCTCTCCGGTGTGAGTGACCAAGTATGTACCCAATGCAGGTCTGTGGTAGGAAGCTGATAAGGATACGTGGTAAAAATATCTAGAGGTAGAGAAGTGTCATTTTGTCTACCTTAAGTAGAAATAAATTAATCTTTATGAGGACACTCATGAAAATTATATGACAAATCAATATAATTATGCTCATTGTTCTGCATGACTTTTTATAAAAATACAGCTACTGCATGCGTTGTCTTAGTGTAGCGCCTGGAGGAGCTAAAGACTGGAAACCCACTTTAGATCATTTTAGCCTGCCTTGCACTGCAGTAGGACTAGGTTTACCTAAATTATGCTGAATATATGTTTGCCTAATATGTTCTTAAAATTCAGTTTTATTAGAGTCCTTACTCTATTGTGTCCTTACAATTCATGGTTTTTCTGAAATTTTCTGCAGTTTTATCTTAATTCTTTTTCTTCTTCCCTAGTGGATGTGGAGAACAATTGCTAACTCTTCTTTTTTGTAACATTTTATGTATTTGAATGCTGTTATCATGGCTCCCCTCAGACTTTGTCTTTTTAGACTGAAAAAACTTAATTCCTGTAGTCCTTTTTCCTAAATTATACTTTCAGAAGCTCTTCTAATTCCTGCTGCTTTCTGCAGAACCCTCCTACTTTGTCTTTTCCAGAGTGACATTTACATTTTAACAACATTATCATAGTGCTGACTTGTATTTAGCCTGTCTTCTCTATCACTTCCAGAGACTCTCTTCCCAATCACTGCATAGGCAAAAATGAGCTAATGGAAAATGTAACTCTTAAGAAAATTTTCGAGAAAGTATCTAAAAGATGGAATATACTTAAGGTGGCTGAAACAGAGAAGAACAACTTGTTTACTGTCTGTAGTCAGCTTATCATGTGAATACTCTGTCCTATTAATTGGATGCAGTAATGCAACTGATGTCAGGAGAAGTTACAATCATCACTAATTGATGATGCCACTAGAGTAGCAGGCTGTGATCATGGTGGCATCAGAGTGCATTAGGAAGAACCATAACTGCCGAAGGTGGTGATCCTGTCCAGTGGCTAGATGGCTGCCAGTGTCTGAGGAGTCCTAAGGTCTGTGTACAGTTCTTCTTTGTTATGCTGGTTTGTGGGACAATTTTTCTCTACACATAAGTGTCTTTTTAATCTGTTAAATTAGGAGTCTGTTATTTGCTACACTCATGAGAAGCACTACCGAAGAACTAACTTGTATTCTGTTTGTTCTTACAGTCATGTTTTGAATTTATAAGGTAGGATATTATCACATATAAAGAAGACGTAAATAAAGGGCATACTGCCATGATCACTCCCCAGTGCAGTAGTTTCTGCTTGTCCACTCAGAACTCTAACATCCCCATCTCACCTGAGGGAGAGAGTATGATCTGAGCCAGGAAGACGAAGTGAGGGAGTAATATGAGGGACTAACCAGTGAGAAGACACTGCCGTCTCTATGTTCATCCTCCCATCTCTTTTCCAAAATTAAGGCCTGCTATCCTGGGGTTGGTATCTGGTATTCATGGCTCTTAGTAAGACAAGCCAGATAGAGTCAGGTTCAAAACAGGTATAGGATCTGGGGTATGGCTCTTATACTTTATACATCTTAATATCCAGGTAGCCAGTTACACTTGAGATTTGGGAAGAATTTGGAGAGGACCTAGAAATTATGTCTGGATGAGGTAATGATAGTAGTCCCACCTAATGCTACTCCAGTGCAGGTCCTGCAGCAGGACCATGCGCTGCTGCGCACCTGTGTGTGTGCAGCAGTTCTGACCAGACTTAGGCTGGCTGTGATTATGTTGCTTTGCCCTGAAGGGTTTACCCAGCAGAGGCTGTATCAGCAATGTGCCCACTGTCCAAAACACACAGGACTTCCCTGCCGTGGGCCTAACAGGTCCTGCAGGCGGGTCCTGCCTGACTAACCTCGTCTCCTTCTATGACAAGGTGACCCGTTCAGTGGAGCAGGGAAAGGCTGTGGGTGTTGTCTACCTGGGCTTTAGGAAAGCCTTTGAGACCATTTCCCACAGCGTNTGAGGCTGCACCTCGAGTACTGTGTTCAGTTTTGGGCCCCTCACTACAAGAAAAGACACTGAGGTGCTGGAGCATGTCCATAGAAGGGCAACGAAGCTGGTGAGGGGTCTGGAGCACAAGTCTTATGAGGAGCGGCTGAGGGAAATGTGTATGTTCAGTCTGGAGAAGAGGAGGCTGAGGGGAGACCTTGTCCCTCTCTACAACTACCTGAAAGGAGGCTGTAGAGAGGTGGGGGTTGGTCTCTTCTGCTGAGTAACAGGTGCTAGGACACGAGGAAACAACCTCGAGTTGTGCCAGGGGAGGTTTAGATTGGATATTGGGAACAATTTCTTCACCAGAAGTGTTGTTAAGCATTGGAACAGGCTGCCCAGGGAAGTGGTTGAGTCACAATCCCTGGAGGTATTTTGACGTGGTGCTTAGGAACATGGTTTAGTGGTGGTTTTGCCAGTGTTAGGTTGATGGTTGGATTTCATGATCTGAAAGGCCCCGTCCAACCTAGACAATTCTAGGATTCTGTAAATGGACCTAGGAAAAGGTCAGATGCAGTTAGAAAGCAGCAGAGAGGCTGCCTGATTTAGCTGGGTATGAATGGATGTTGTCTTTGGTTTTAAAGATATTTCTCTGTGTCCCTGGCCAAAAAATTATTCTCTGAAAGTTCTTTAACTGCAAAATATCATTTATCTTCTAGAGGTGGGAATAGCATAGAGAGGGCACATTAGGAAAGCTTATTTACATTTTTATTTTTAAAAAAAGACAATATACTCTTGCCTCTGTCCTCCTACGCGCCTCCAAAAATGAACAGGACTTTGATCTCCCTGTGATGGAGGCATGCAGGCCCCCTGTTCTCTGCAAACCAGGGTGTTGCATCCGCAGCGCACGGAGCAGAGCTGGTCCCTCGAAGAGGGTGCTAATGTGCTGCTTAGCAACACGCGCCTGCCAGCACCAGCGGCCGCCCCAGCCCGTGGAGGCTGCCAGGGGAGACCAGTTTTCAAAGTGAGATCTTCTATTTAAATATTTCTTACAGTGTACAGATAGCTGGAAAAGAGGGCAGCAGGCAGAACGAAAGCAAAGAAACTGCGGAGGAGGAATGAGAAATAAAAGGAAGGGTGTCGAGGCTCTGAGTGAGTGAGGATCCAAGGAAGAAGAAAAGGAGAAGAGAGTAAAATTGGAGAAGGAAAACTGCGGGATGTAAGAGGGGATGTGATTAGAGAAATCAGCAGATATTGAGAACTAGGACTGCTAGAAGAAGGATGTCTTCATCTTCAGGATGAATGTTTGGGAATAAAATCTTACCAAAGTGAAATGATGTTGAAATAAGATGGTACAACAGCGATGATGAGATTTCTGTATTGTTTTTCTTTCATTCACCTCTTTTCATAATGTATTCAGAAACATTTAAATACAATTATGCAGTAACTATTCAGAATAGTGTTCACAGGAAAATGGCATAGCCCTTATTAGGAGAGAATTAGAAAAAAATAAGCAAGTTCTGTGCAAGTTTTTGTGCTCTTAAACTCACAGAGAGTTATAATTTCTTTTTATTTAAGACAGCATTGAATTAGTTTGTATCACTAGAAGTGCAGTGCTTTCTGACCTTTCCTGTATAGACACAGACAAGTTAAGAGTTTCATTTATCATCAGAATTTTGTGGGTATAATAAAATAGAGAGCTGGCAACATTGCCCTTTTCTTTCTAGCTTCCTCAGCAGCTGCAATTGCCCTTTCTTCTCCCTTATGCTTCTGTGCTTCTTGAAAATGCTGTCTGCTCTCTTATCCTTGACATTATCGCTAATTCTCTGTTTGACAGTCTCTTCTTTGGTCTCCTTTATTCCTTGGAAATTGTACTTTAGACTTGATAACAACAATTTTTACCTGGCAACATTGTAAGACATCTTTTCACACTTGTAGTACCTGGGTATTTCGGAATACATCGGAGTTGTTAATCACTCACATGGGAAGTGCTTTTCTCCTTCAGGCTTCACAATGTTGTTTTTTTTTTTTTCCTCTCTTTTTTTTCTTTTCTTTTTTTCCTCCCAAGTTTGGGCATGGGTTTTGCCAGCATTTGTGGTATTTTCTCGTGTTTTATGTGCTGTTTTATTTATAGTGTGGGGAAAGAGAACTTCCATTAGGTCTCTCCTCATATGGCTTGGTAACTCATCCACAGGTAACTTCATCCCATTTTGTGACTTTGTATGCTACGTGTGCATAAGGGTTTAATAGATGATCTTTCTCTCCCTACCTTGGACTTTTCCACACGGCCTTCTGCCAATAAAATGTGAGCATGGCAAAACCTGTCCACCTCTTTCCCTCAGGCTCTTGTACTTCTGCGCTTCCTTGAGGGCCACTGGCTTCCTCCGCCTGTCCTGCATAACCAAAACTGTGGTATGTAACTTTCACACCTCTACTTTCTCCCTCAGCTTGATACCATTGCCTACTGCATTTCACACATCCTCCTTCTCTCCACTTCTGTTTTGAAACTGTTGTCTTGGCTTTGATGGCTTGTTTGTCATTCTTTTGTTATTTGAATGTCCAGATCTCCATCTCTTGCCTCTCTTTAACCTTTCTAAATGTGACCTATTTTGTCTCTGAGTTTGACTGTACCTACTGGATGATCCTAACTAGTAATACCTTTTTCATTCCTTTCACTTCCACCCTCGTTTTTCATGGCTTCATTCCATTCTCATTCAGATCCCTCTTTTGTGAACAAGCATTCAAAGGGACCTTTAAATCCTGGCTTTTCAGTTGCCTCTTCACTAAGGCTTACTTTAAGAAGTAAAATGACTCAGAAAATACAGAAAGTAAGCAAAAACTAACCCCTCCTAACCTTGTATGAATACAACATCCCTGCTTTATTCTGTCTTTCAACTGCATTGACCTTCATTACTGGTTCTGCTTGTGGTGTCTATATATATTATAAACAGCTGTATCAAGGACTGAGTTTTACTTACAAAGTACTGGTATACTGTGGGTGTTCTATAAAGAGAAGATGGTGATGACAATTTAGCAAATTTAGTACATTTTGAAATTGGATACATTTTAGTGTTTGACAGATTCTTTTTTTTTTTCAATATTTCATTAGCATTTTCTTGCAATGAAAGTATATGGATTTTAAGGTCTTTTTATTATTCAGATTGTTTTTAGAAATAGTATTTTCCATTCAGCTTGCTGCTAATAGCATGTTTATATGTTCTCATCCAGTCCCCTCTGTCTCCTCAGTTGTTAAGCTTTGCAAGCTGAATTTTCTTAAATCACATAAAGTGCAATAATTTTATTATTGAACTCTGAGATGTTCTTGGGTGCTACAAAAAATAGTATTTAACTTCCAATCGCTATCAAGAAAGGGAGAACTTCACAGTAAGTTCTGCTCAGTTTGAATGGCTCGCACCAGATGCAGATAAGAGATTATAAGCAGTGTCATATGGTTGAATAGCTGTGTTTGTTTCAGACAGTAATTCCTGCTGAAAACTGGGTTTGGGGTTTGGGGAGACTGATGCAGAGATACTGAGGAAAGGCTACTTCTACATGAAGGACAGCAAGAAGTAAAGCCTGAGGACCACAAAATTGAACTGATTCACAAAGCATGTACAGGAAGCTAATGGAGCTGATGGAAATGGTTGATTCACACATTTTCTCTAGGCACTAAAATGTGCAGAAGCAAGATGTGTGTATCTGAAGTCAAGACAGCTGAAGCTAGAGCTGGTTTCAAAAGAGCAGCAAAGGGAAAAAAACAGGTGAAAATTCAGGCAGAAATAGAGTCAGGCTGCAACATGTGTGAGAATAGTTGTTTTGTTCTGCAGTAAGCTGCATTGAACATACGCGGTTTTGTTGAATGCATGTTGAATACACTTATTTTACCTAGCCAGTAATCTGTGTGTGTGTGTTGTGACTGTGAGATGTGTACACTCAAGAGTTACAAGTTTCACTAATTCCTAAGGCAAAATCAAGGTGTTGATTTAACATTTGTTTCTATTGGTACAGGTATACCAACTGAATTTGTTTTCTGTTTTTGAATACTTTTCATGTATACGATCCAAGTTCACCTTTAAAGTATGCAAGGAATGGAAATTTCCACTGTCAGATTTTCCTTGCAGTGAAATATTTTGCCTCCCACACACTGTAGTAGTATTATATTCACAGTCCTACACAGGGTATGTCTGATCTGCTTCTTCATCTTGTCATGCTCAAGCAGGGGCTGAGGTGTAGCTTTAGATGTCACTGTACAAGTACATGTAGATTTGCATCATTTCTGTGGCTCTTTGAGCTGTCCATCTCGGAAGAATAACTGAAATACTGTGCCAATATCTCTACCAGAACAGAGCTGTGGAATGGTAGAGAACAGATGTAGTAAGATAAAGCCTTGCAGAATTACAATCCGTGTGCAACAGTCAGTAAAATGTAGGTTCTACTTATTTATCTTTATAATAAATGGAAAAAAAGTTCACACCCAGAGGGGAATCGCCACTAGGTAATCAGAAATTCCCAGCAATGACTCAAATAAGCCAAGACATTCAAAGTCTTGTGTTTTGCAGTTTTCTGTCATATTCCAAGGTAACATCATCTGTTTTAAACGTGGTCGAGAAAGTAGTTATTTCCATGCCAACCACGGTAACAAGTGGAGGTATATCTGCAGTGTCTTGGGAGCTTCTACTCTTGATTTTTAGCATTCGCATTCTGAAAGAGATTTTGCATTGACTTTTAAAGTGGAATAGTATTTTCTTTATTTCCTCCTAGTGTCCTACATTAAAGTTACCACAGCCTGGAGAGAACAGAAGGCAAAGAAGCGCAGACTGGTGAACGGTTAACTCCACTTTTGAATGTGATGTTTGCATTGTAAGGTTAGACACTGTGAATGTGCAGTGGAAGTTCTTGGAAAGCCTTGGCAATTGCTGACCTGCCTTGAATGGTAAAGGTTTAGAAAATGTGTAAGTCTATAGCTGACCTGCTATAAGAAAAGCTGAAAAGCCACTGCTCCTGCTGGGTGTCACTTACTGCTGGGTGCCCAGCAGCTGGGACAATAAGATGCATTATTTCAGTGGAGAAGAGAATTTGTAAGTTTCTAAGCCACTCTTATTGAAATGAAAACTGAGTTCCTTTTGTTTCTTTTTTTTTTTTTCTTGTAAAAATTGATGAAGATGTTTGGTTAATTTTTTTTTTTAAACTCAGTTTGAATCCTTATGACTTTGAACTCTCACAACTTTTTGTCTGCCACACTCAGCACTTATTTCTGTGAATCTTTAGAAATAATTCTTTCTGTAATTGTAATCAGCTGTATTGTTGGAAAACTTGTGTTAAACACTGCTTGCTACATGGCTGTGATTTATGGAGACTGCTACAATTCACGGCTTGATATTGGCTGAGGGTATCAGTAAGAAATTGCAAGGGTGTTATTTCACTGAGCTGCGTTTGACCATCTTCCAGCTACTCTCATTTTGAACTGATGTCAGAGAAGTACAAGGTTTTGTAGGCACGAGATAGTGTTAGAGCCTTGGCATAGTGACTAGATGCATGAACCCGGCTGGCTGGTGCATTTTGCCTGGGAAAAAGGTGCAAAATTCTGTCATAGCACATTTAACAAAAATTATGGACAAAACTGATGGAAACTCTGTGTATTTCTTTTGGGGCCGATCCTGATCAGCGTAACTATTCAGGGACAGCATGGGTTAGTCTAAAAGGACTGTTAGTGTAAAAGGAATGTGCCATTGCAGTATCAAATTTAATAGCTGCAGTTTAAATGCTTGAGTTGTCTCTGTATGTTTGGCACAGTTTTAGTCTTACTATTTCCAGCTGTTTAGTATTGAGCATTAATTTTTGAGATTGTTAGATGCTGTAAATTAGAATGTTGTCTTTCTTGTTTGAATCAGTTACAAAGGAAATTAAGTATCTCTACTGAAATGGTTATTCAGTAAGTTAATGTAATTTAACAATACATTATGCAAAAGAAGCCAAAAATCAAACTAGAAGATTATTTAACAATTAGTGAATCTTTCATGAATAGATATTGGGAAAGACTGGAGAAGGATAAGTGCTTCCCTCTCAGTTTTCTAGCAGAATGATTTTATGATGATTTAAAATACAAGATCAAATAACTTCTTAACATTAATTTGATGAGTTTGAAAGAATGAAAAATCCAAGGAAGTTATAAAACAGTTGATAACATCCAGAAAAAGCTATGCACAAAAGGTCAGAGAAATTTTGCATGATTCAGCGTATGAATAATACATTATTTTTCAGAGAATATTTTATGAAGTGATTGTCCTTTGTTATGTTTATGTGTGAGAACTGGGTTCTGTCACCGGCAAGAAGAATTCATTTTCCTGTAGCTTTTTCTTAAATGCTAATTTATTGCTATGAAAGATGCCAAAGTGACAGATCTGAAGAATGAAGCCCTCTATTTATCTTCTGAATGGATGGAGCATGAGTAGCAGCGAAGCCTTTCTCATGCTCTTTTGCCAGTGTGCCACAATCTTTTTACCATGTCCCAAGCATATTTTTACCAGTGAGAGGTACTTATTCATTCCATAGTTTCCCTAATGGACTACCAAGGGTATCAATTAGTGACAAGTGAACAGTAGCTTTACAGCTTGGATACCTGCCCAGTAGGAACAGAAACTACCAACCCTTTCACATAGGCCATAGGACAACCATCAGAGCAGAGAATTAGTGTCACTGCAGATAGGAGCTGTTTGCAGTTGAGCAAAGGGAGGACAGAAGGATCCTATTTTTACCACCAAACATCTTAATGTTTGGAAAAAGATTCCAGTTTAGCTCACTTGTCTTTACACCATGGAATAATTTTTTTACCTCTGACACTAAAGTTGCGGTACTACAGATGCTGCAGTAGAGGCACAAGTAAATAATAGATGAAGTATTTTTTGTCTATGTGTTATCTCGGAGCCCTTTTGTCTACTCCATATGAGCTTCACACGAGTGGTATTTATTCGCAGTGTTGCGCTTTGTTTGGTTATGGGTACTGAATTTAATTCCGTGGTCCTGCAAACATTCAAACAGAAACAAGAAAAAAATGTAGCAGAAAATAGCATGATAAATTGGAATCTTCTATAAAACATGTGTAAGATAAAAGCAATACTTGTTTAGATTAGTCTTCTTGAGCATTCAGGTAACATAGCTTTCTGCGTTCTTAACAATTGTTCCTGTGGCTAACACCGTATCACACCAGTTATTCTCCAGCAGATTTGTTCCTGTGAGTCTTGTCTAGGCTCGCCCAGACTTGCACATTGAGTTTGAAACTCTCCTAATTCCCTCCTACTTCCAGCTCCCCCTCGTTAGCCTTGTGCTCCAAACGTGGGCACGATTCTCTCCCCTCTCACTGGTTCCGGCTTACACAAAAACCAGTGCAGAACCGGGAAGAGAAACTTGCAGAGCCTGTATTTCAGAGCCTTTTGCAGAGTGACTCTGTGGGCATGCTCCAGAAAGTGAAGTTTAATTAACAAGGGGGTGAATTTGTAACGTATTAATTAAATCAGATTAAACTAGGCCACTTTACTTAGGAGTGAAAATGTCCACATGGGGGTTTAATATGTTTTAACTAATGTATTTTAAACTCACACTTGAAGTCAATTTGGCCCAGCGTTCGCAATTTTCCCTGCACAGATATGCCCACAGAATTTTAAATAAGAAAAAGATTCGATGCAATTTCTAATAAAGATTCCCTCCCCGGAAATAGAGCTGCAAGCTTTATCTGTCAGTGAATAAAAATAGTAGGAGGGGTGGAAGCCAGATACTGAACAGAGGTGCGATGGTGCTTCTTTCTCATGCTCCCAGCAGTTTCCATTACAGAGAAGGATTTTGGGAACCAGGTTCCTGTTCCAAAGCAGGCTGAGCTCCCAGATCTCACTGCTCATGCACTCTAAATATCAGTAAGGGAGCATTTGGGATGGTACACTCTCATACTTATGCACTGTGTATTTTTCTTTTTCTTTGTCCTACCTCACAAGTAAGAGTCTAAACCATCCCACTGTAGACTCATTCTGACTGTGCTGACCTCTGACTTGATGAATATTTAAATACTTCATGAAATGTTAAATATCTCTGAGGAAAGAGACCACTTAAAAGAGACCACTCCAGCGTATTTAGTGATGCAAAAATTAATGCAAGATGTTGTCTAATAATGCTTTGTGTCAAAGAAAATTACAGATCCGAGCAGGTGAGGTAGTGTTTCTTAAAATAAAAATACTTAGATTCAATTTGCTCAGAAGTGATAATAAAAAATTTGGCTCTTTTATTGAAATGAGAAAACAATTTTTGTGCAGCCTTAAGTTTTGGTGAAGAAAGTTAATCAATTGTGAATGAAAATAGCATTACTTATAAGACACAAGTTGTAATTCTATCAGAATTAATTTTTTGTCTTTTAAAAGTAAGAGAGAGAGGGGACAATTTACTTTTTTTTTAACTTGTAAACTTGTAAATCTGGAATAATTGTTACATCATAATACAGTATCTGAATGAGGGTGACATTGGGGATGTTGAATAATAAAACTGATTTCTTATTTAATAGAAGTAACTAATAAAAGAGTTTCATATGGTTTCTCTGTAGTAAGTATGCTTATAATCCCTTTAAAAAGATCACAAAATATCGCTAAATTGTGTGAAGCTATTAGATATAATTTTTTTTAAATGTGCTTTTTCTAGTTACCAAATTACACTTTTTTTACATAGTCACAAGTAGTCATTTTTCTCTCTTTTACAATGTTAGAAATTTTGAAATTCAAATTCTGCTGTCTTCGCTGACTCTTTCACTGTTCTCAGAAGACAATGCAGACTATAAGGATCTATTCATAGTAGTTCCCAGCCAGTATCTTTATCTTTAGACTATTTAGAGGTAAGCTGTCTTGTTTTTCACAAATATCTTCTAGATGCAAAGAATAAAGTTAATAAAAATTGCTATGTATACAAATATGTTAAAAGTTTTTGCTATATGAAATCAGAATTTCCAGCCATACGCTCTGGAGTCATTGAGCAAATTGTTTGTAGTCCTGGCATTAGTTTGGGCATTGCTTTATGATCAGCTTAAGTTGTGCTCAGACTGGATGGCCATTGAAGGGTTTAGTTCTGCCTTCCCTTCTCCTGCTCCCATTACTCTTTTACCTTCTTCTTGGGATCAGTACTGGTGCTCGTGGGGCTGCGCGAGTGGCAGTGCTGAAACTAGAGGGATGTTAGATTTACACAGCAGGGTGGTGGGGGAGAGGTGGTGGTGGATCCCGTCTTTTGGCAGTAACATGGTGTTAGATTCTTACGTTCTTGCATTGACGTAAACCAATTAAGAAACTGTACTTTCGACTATTTAAATAATTTGTAATTTCAGCTGGGAGAAGTGTGTGGGTTGTAGTTCCTGCCCCAAATTCAAGTGGGAGAGTTGTCCTGATAAGTTCAGTACACGTGAAGATGCTTCAGTCAAAGCGGTAGCAAATAAAAGTTCGTCTGATCATCCTGTGATCCTTTTGGTCCTCCTGCTATTCATTTCAATGTGCCTCTCAAATTATTTCTTGCTCACAGAAAGCACGTGCTGTGTTAGCAGTGAGTAACTTTTTTTTTTTTTTTAATGTGCGTGTTGGACATGCTACCACCTGGTGAGCAGGTTTTGAACTACCCTGTTGCTTCTAGTTCTTTCTGAATTGTTTCCACATTGGGAGATACTGTGTGGAGAGAGCAGATGGACAGGATTTTCTGGAAAAGCTCAGGAGCAGCTATGGTGAAGTGCAGGCTCAGACTATAAAGGACTATCATCGAGCCAGATCATGGGCTCTAACTACCCTGCGTTCTGTTACTGATGATTCTGTGGCTTGGCTTGACCAGCTGTGCATACCAGACTAGCAGTAATTATAATGGAAAACACTGAGATGATAGCACTTCTTTGAGCTGTCAAGTTAGACACAATCCTCCTTTCTCCTCCTCCAAATCCAATTAATTCCATCTGCAGTTTCTTCTAATTCCCAGTGGTATTTATGAAATAAAATCTTAAGTTTCTAATCTAAGAACTAATTGTAAATTAATAGCACTAGTACCTAACAAAGAGAAGGATTAATGCAGGCCCACACGTTCACTTTTCCTTTTTGATTACATTTCTGTATTGGATGGATCTCTCAGGACTGATACCAAGCTGTAACATAGTCAGAAAAGTGTTTACATGGTGATGAGAGAGGTGTGGGTTTTTTTCATACTAACAGCTTTTTTTTTTTTTTTTTTAAATTCTGTGTTGTTATCCTGTGAACAGTCTTTTCATGGTTTTGATGAATTGCTGTATTTATTACTGGGGGAATAGGAATGATTTAGAATACCTATAGATGGTTTTGCAAGAAAATCAATGAGGTTTGTGTTTTCTGTTGTTGGTTTGCTTTTGTGTTTAAGTGCTGTCAGAATTACTTGTAAAATGGAAGGCCTAAAATTTACCATCCTTTTCCTATTGAAACAATATTCCTGAGCTGTATTTTGAATGTCCTGAATTTATTTCCTACTATCATTTCTTTTGTCCTTTATATAACTGAAGATATTTCTCTTACTAGCTTTCTAAATGTTAAAGTGCATTTGCTTGCGATGCATGAATTTCCATTTGTCTCGGAAAGGTAATGTTTTCAACTTGAAGAGTGCTGATAGTCTGATGATGATTAGTGTCTTTTCTCGTTAATCAGACTGTGCTGCTTTTCTCTTTGTGTATCTCTGCTTTTCATTAGTGTAAATGTTTAGTACTCTATGCAGGCTCTGTATGATGCTGGAGGAAGTATCTGCAACTTGGCTCTTGTTTCCTTTTAAATCTTTTGCTCTGCTATTACTTTGGTCTTGTAGGGACTGTCCTTTATCATTTCCTGTATTATCCATATGTGTTCGTCCATCCTTGATATTAATAACAGATTAAACCTTCGCTGTCGGCCATGAGATCTTCTAAACACTTCCACTGGGCTTAAGATCCTACCAAAGAAGAAAGAGAACTTCTAGGAGAGGGAGAAGGTTATTTAGAGAGATGGAAAGACAACAAACCAAGATTGCTCCTTTGTGTCCGTCTCTGTGAGGTGTCTAGTTCGGTATCTCTCTTCACACAACTGACTTTTCAAGACAAGGCTGCTTTATCATTTTGGAATCAAGCATTTTGTTGGCATGCAGTGTAACAGTGCGGACGCACTATTGCAGCAAAAAATAATAATCTTATATGAAATTATTTAGGCTTAAGAAAAGTAAATATTTCCTTGAACCAGAGTGTTTAGGATTCAGTTCAATTTCTAACCCTTCTCTGTCATGCTAGTTTGAGAGCAGTGCAAATAACAGGTCTCGTGTCAAAAAATTAAGCTTAATGACAAAATTTGTTAAATTTTCTTAGCATCTGTACTGTGTGTTTTCTCAAAGGAGTTGTAGAAGTAGGTGTAAACACTGAAAGACATTCAGTTATCCAGTGGCTCAGTTCTGACTCTGTTGGTTCATTTTTCATCACTGCTTCAGAGCAAAGAGGTGTCAACCTGCCCAAACTGGTGTCTGGTGGGTTTTGTGTCTGTGAAGTGGAGCTCCTGAGTGCTGGGGCGTGAAGTGGTTGGCATGGCCTCTTCCAGGGTTGGATGGCTGAGCTATGCCCAGAAGGTAGGAGGATGAGACTTTGAATTTATCATTTCCAGTTAATTCCCAGCTACCAGACTGGCTTTTGGAGTCTCTATGCCCTGGATTTTTAAATAGTAACATCATGAAGGCCTATTAGGATAGTTAGAAGGAGCCAGACAGCATCCTTTGAGGCTTCTTAAGCTGGAAGTGAAGAGATTGGCTTTATTAAATAAAGTTAACTGCCTTATTCAGGTGGTGCTGGCTGTTCTAAAAGAGGCTCACAGAAAGGGTGATGAAGCCTTTCCTGGCTGGAGGGTGTGCAACTTTGTCTGCAACTAGTGACTCAGCCAAATGTCAAACCAGATTCGTTTCTAGCCGATGAGCAAACCTTTCCTTCCTGAGCATGGTGGTGGACAAATCAGTCAATGACTCTCTTCAGACACATCAAACTGAAGCCCGTATCCTTGGGTCTGCCCAAGGGTCAGACCTAGATTTGAGATAAAAAGGCATTAGTATCGTTGAATAATTCTGCCAACGAATAACGGACAAACATGTAACTACCTTTCTCTGACTTGTTTAAAGAATTTGATAATTTGAGATACTGATGACTCTTCTTAATGGCAGTAGCAAGAGCTTTATTTTTCTTGCAGCAGGAAAGGAGAGACTGTTCATTAATATGAGATGTTTCATTTTTACCACTAACTAACCAGACCAACAACTACTGCAGCTGTTAGGATTCAGATCACCTCCTCTCCCTGGAAAGAGTTTTCGCATGATGTTGTGGCTAGGAGAGCAAGCAATTAAAATCAAAGTTCTGAGAAAGGAGAAAGCTATGCTGCTATTGCTGATTTTTAAGTACATAACAGAGAAATGCTCCCTTAAAAAAAAGATGAGAAGCCCTGACACTGAATTGGTATTCACTCCATACATCCCATTTAATTGTAGTAGATGGAAAGAATGTTGCTGCTTATTTCTAACAAGCTTGGCACACCAGCAGTATGCATTAGAAGTGAACATTTTGCTGAGGTACACTAAACTGTGTTAGTTATTTGAACTGACTTGTGTTGTAACTCATATAATTCTTAAATATATCTAGTCAGGATATTTTTTGGAATACAAAGCAAGCAATAAATGCCTTTTTTTAATAAAGATGAGACAATAACACTAATAACAGTATAATTGATAGTACTAAACATATATACTAGGCTGCTGTCAGCAATTTTCATTTGCTTTGCTGCAAGTGAATATACAAAAGCATTTGTCTAATTTAAGGTGTGTATTACTTTCAATCTACTGTGTGAAATTCTATTTCACTACAGGTCAATGTCCTTTTCTGTATATTTGTTCTTTGATTCCAGTTGTCAATATCTTATGCTGGATTATTGTTAGTGACTTGAACATGCAAGTGTAAATGTCTGGCATGTGGCCCAGCATGCTGTTGATTGAAGATGATCAAAACATTACACAAGATGTCTTTGAACAGAAAATGTGATTACATTTCCAAAGGAGAAATTCTATTTCTTGACCAACTAGGCCGTTAATGTTGATGCTTGGATCCTGGTATGTCTTCTTTCTGTGATTGGTGAACCCTTACGATCCTTATACACATTCACAATGACACCCAAAATGACTGTCTCAACATGGAAATGACCCTCTCTTTCACCTCTTCTCTGCTTGCTGTTCCTATGTCAGGACACAAGGATTTTGGAATTGAGTTTATTGCAGTTGTGTGATTTTGTTTGTGGCTGTTTTAAGCTTTTCATCCCTCTTTGCTAACAGAAGCTGCTGTGCCGTTCAGGGTCTTTTTGACCCATTTCTTCTTCCTACATCTTGCTAACAAGGAGGCTGGACTTCCACCCCTGTCATTTGTCCCTTCATTGCAGTTGGCATCTTCCAGGAGTGAGCCCTACGACAGCTGTTGAGAGATTTTATTTTGCTACAGTAATGATATTTTATTCCCAGACTTTTTTCCTGCTTGTAGGAATTAGATATGCTCCCATTGCAAAGAGACATGCTGATTTTAGGGACTGTGTTCTGCTTTTTTTGAGGAGCCGTACGTCTCACTTCACCAGTTAATAAAAAGGAAGAATTTCATTTCGATAATTAAAAGAAGCTGAGTTGCTGATTGAAGTTGCCATTTCTGTAAGAGCTCCATTCACATGCTTCATCTTCAGAAGGCATAATTCTAGGGGTATGCCCTGTTTGTAGGGAGTAGGAAGGAAATTGCATCATTCAGGAGAGACATAATTGTGCAAAAGGTGCAAATTATAGCTGTCTTTAAAGCTGCAAATAATTGCTTTGATTTGTTGACTTAAAATTGTAGGAGGGGATGAAAAAAGCACTGCTGGTGTTTCTTCATGCAGCCTCCACTGGAAGCTCTCGGTGGCATGTTGTGTGTATGTGTAAATTGACACCGTTCCACTGCTTTTATTACAGACAAGCAAACTCAAACCAGCTGAGCTCTGCCCCTATATGTTTTGTGTACAATATTACTTTGTCTCATGCTAAGAAAACAACTGTTTTCCTACTTGGCTTTGCACAACAGTGAAAGATTTATAGCTTCGTTTCAACTGAATGAAGATCACTTCTTGTGCTCTTTCCAGAAAGGAACCCAAACAGAGTTCAAATTGCTGTGTGCCAAAGGAGTTACATAAGTGAGCCGCACTCTTGAAATGAAGAACATCCATTAGAACTTGTTTATGAAAACCGCTATTACACATATTTGTATAATTAATAGAAAGTGAAGGCTATATTGAAACAGCAACCTGTATCCAGGGCTAAGGTATTAAGCCACACCAGTGCTCTTAGCTGTCTGTTAGTAAAATAGGGGTTACGTGTAGGTATTCCACAACTTCTCTGGGCAACCTATGCCAGCTTTCAATCCTCGAACTGGAAATAATTTTACCTAGGTTTAAATGAATTTTTCTTTATTTCTGTATTTCAATTTACACCCATCATCTCTTGTGCTTTCAGGGAACTGCGAAGCAGAGTCTGTCTCTGTCTTCTCTGCTTCCTCCCAGCCCATCAGGTATTTATATACATGGATAAGATTTCCCTTGAGCCTTCCCAGGCATCGAGATGAGCCTGTGATTCTTCTGTAGCTCCCCAGATCCTCCTTCTTGTCCTTCCTGAAGACAGGAGTGACATTTGCCTTCTTCCAGTCCTCTCCAGCCTTGCCTAAGCACCATGACCTTTCAGAGATAATCAAGACCCTCCTTACAATCACATTGGCCACTTCCCTCAGCATTTGTGAGTGCATTCCATCAGGTTCCATGGACTCATGTATCTCCTTTGTTTAAAAGTTCCCTAACCTGACACTCCTCCACTGAGAGTAAACCTTCCTTGCTTCAGGCTTTGTCACAACTCTGGGGGCTTGTGAAGGGTGGTCTTAACAGTAATGATAAGGGCAAAGAAGGCACCAAATATCTCTGCCTTTTCTATCTCCTTTGTTACCAGGTTTACTGCCCCACTCAGCTTGAGAGCCTATATATATTTTTTTTTCTAAATATGTTGATGATTGGCATACACATGTATCTGGTTTTATTTGCTGTTTTTCTCTGCACGTGGCAATGCTAGTAACTAAACTTACTGGGGTGTCGTAAGTAAATTTCTGGTAGAGACAAAATGTGAATTCTTTGTTTTCTATCCTTGTTTCATGTACATGTACCATGGTAAAAGCTGCTCTTCTTGGAAAGTTATTTTTCATCTTAGACTTGCTAGTTGAACCAATGTCGTTATTTTGCCTTGTACAGCTCTGGCATTGTGGTGAGTGTTTTCTGGGAGATGTTCAGGGAGGTCTTACATCCTACACTAGGAGGTATTCGCTAAGGTTAGGAGGGCACAGTTGAACAATTTTATTTGGTTAGCTTAGTCTTCTACGTGGGTAGTATGTATTTTACATTGCATTTCTACATAGGTAGTATGTATTTTACATGGGTAGTATGTATTTTTGTGCAGTAGTTGATATGATATAATGTTAGAATACCACTGCTGCCAGCTCCACCAAACAGTAAATTTGGCTCTTGCCATAGGAGGTTTCATAAAAAGTCATAAAAACATATAAAAATTCTGTTTTCACAGATGCAAAGGAAAGTGACCTTTCTCTGCTTGGTACCCTATAACTTAAGAGGGCAAACACTGAGGTAGCTGGGAGACCATGAAGTCCAGCATTTCTTTTTCCACTCGTGGTTTCACACAATCTCTGTTGTTAACTGCAGTCCCTACCTTAGAGAATGTAACAGTGATTATTTCACTTTCAGTTTTTTGGGGCCAAGTGCATCCTGTGTGGGTAATATAAAACATTGGTATGAACTTTTGGACTAAACTCTGCTCTCAGATTCAAGAACAAAAATCAAGAGTCCTCATTCCGTGGATACTGGTGGATTTGAAGAATGTAGATTCAGATCTTAGTGATGGTATTAAGTTATGACTAAGGGACTGGAGCACCTCCCTTATGAGGAAAGGCTGAGAGAGCTGGGACTCTTTAGCCTGGAGAAGAGAAGGCTGAGGGGAGACCTTATTAATGCTTAAAAGTATCTAAAGGGTGGGTTGAAGGAGGATTGATCTAGACTCTTCTCAGTGGTTCCCAGTGACAGGATGAGGGGCAATGGGCACAAGTTGCAACATAGGAAGTTCCGTTCAAATACATGGAAAAACTTCTTTACGGTGAGGGTGACAAAGCACTGGAACAGGCTGCCCAGGGAGGTGGTGGAGTCCCCTTCTCTGGAGACTTTCAAGACCCGCCTGGATGCAGTCCTGAGTAACGTGCTCTGGGCAATCCTGCTTTGGCAGGGGAGTTGGACTAGATGATCTCTAGAGGCCCCTTCCAACTCTGAAGATTCCGTGATTCCGTATGTGTTAGGTGGGGTAAAATGCAGATTGTTTAAGACAAAGGAAGGACAGTTAATATTTGCAGTGTTCTGCTGTATGTTTTTTTTTTTTTTTAAATTTTTATTTACTGTAACCTATTCTTGATAAATAGAGTGTGGCGTCCTGAAAGACAGAACATATATCTGCAACTGTACTGATGTCCATAAGAGTCTAGATAGGACTGTACCATTTGGGCAACTGGCTTTGCATCTAGATAGTCAACTGAAGTCCTCATAGGAGCTCTTTATGATTTATCTAGAAGACGGCAGAAACAACTTCCATAGCTTTATTGGCCAATTATTTACATGAAAGTTTTCTTAGTCGTATCATCATAAAAAATTACACTCAGGTGGTATCTCGAGAATGTGGTATTTCTGCCATGAGATGACAAGAAATTACCAATTTAGCAACAACCTGTGCATGTGTCTGGGTCTATAAACTGAGTATTTTATTGCCTCTTTAGAGCTGTCCCTTACAATAGAGCAATTGCTGTTGAGAATTGTTAAGTTCAACCAAGGATTTCGCACCCTACTGAAGCAAGAACCATTATTATTATTATTTTGGATAAAACAAAGCTGAGTGTAGGTGTTTTAAAGGTGCCTAGAGGATGCATAGAGGCATCCAGCTCTCATTTAAGGAGCTGGTACACAACTTCAAGGTGCTTATAAGAATGCAACTCTCAGGATATGTCCCTGAGGCACAGTACAGCATATGCAGAGATGCACTCCAGAGGCCCTGAACAAGCTTGTTCAAGTACTAAAAGCAATACTGCTGTGTTAGCACAAAAGTCTGCCCAAGGTAATTAACCCTGCAGAGGAACTAGGTAAAGTAAGTGTGGTAGCGGGCTATACTTATACTGCAGAGCAGGGTTAGTGGAAAAGAACAGGCTATGCGGTAGTTTTTGTTGAATTACATTAATGCATGCTATAGAGTTATGCAGTAATAATGGAAAAAGAAAATCATATTGCTGTGAATTTTATGAAAAGTCACAGGTTATGTCTGGTCAAGGACCATAAGATACCTATCTTTCATCTATTCCACGAGGCATGGATTCACTCATGAAGGGAGGCTGATAAAGCATTTTTAGTCCTTCTCTGAGCACTGCACTGTTCTGTGTGTGAGATTTAAGTCATATGGCATTATTGGTCATTGCACCTCCTCTGTCCCTTTCTTCTCATCTTCTCTTCCATACTGTGGCTGTAACTAGACCCAGATATACTCTTAACTGCTTACTTTAAGGCATATTTGCTGTGTATCCAAGCAGAGTGACTCATGGTTGATAACCAGTGGCTTAACACCTCTTCAACTCTGCTGTCAGATAAGAATTAAATAGTGACGGGGGAAGTTTTGGGTCTGTATATGCTAGTGGCCAAATCACGTTCACACAAAACTGGTGAAGTGTGATTGAAGTAATTGACAATTGTTGGTCTTTTTGTGTGTTCCTTGCAGAGATGCAAATAGAACTGCACAGTCCAGGTGTTGAAATGTGGGAAGCAGCGGCAGCAACAAAAAAATTGCATTGTTGGAAATCACTGGCACTCTGCTTGCGGTTAAGTGCCGCCCTGAAGTAGAGCCTCAGAGCTGCATTTCATGGCTTTCGCATCAGCTCCTGTCTTCTGTTGGAAGAGCCAGGGACCCTCCGGCAGGAAGGGATGGAGCTGGAGGGTGGCTGGGCAGGAGCATGGGGGCTGCAGGACAGATTGCCATCAGCTGATGCACAGCTGCGCCGGGAAGCCGGCGGACATCTGTTTGTGGAGGTTATGAAAGCTGCGGGGAGAAGGCAGAAGGGAAAGGCTCTAATAGGAAAAAAAGAACATCAGAATGAAATCAAAAGTCTGATTCATGACTGAAGTATTTCAGGATCCTGAAATTGCTGAATTCTTTGATATTGCCGGCAAATGTCAGCACGTCACTGAAGTAATAAGTCTAGATAGAAGGGTCAAAACCAGAACTAGAGATGTAAGAGAGTTGTATAATCTGCTTTTCAGTGAATAGGAAACCTGCAAAAAGATAACTATCACAAAAATAAATTCTAAAATTTTTTCCTGGGGTTTACAGATAGAGTATAATGCATTTGAATTAGTAAGTCTTTAAAAATAAATCACTGCTGCATTGAGTTGATGCCATTATAGTGACAGATGACCTGGATTGTTTTGCTGGGAAGGAAGCACCTTTCCCTTGAGAAAAAGTCACAGCTGCTTATCTTGGCTGTGCAAAAACAAACACTTACATGTTTATTTATTTATGTTTCTTACATGGAGAGTTCAGAGGGGAAACATAATTCCTTTTATTTACAGCAACAGTGAAATAGTTCAGGTTTCTTTTTGCTTTGAGGATGTGTTATGGATACTAAAAATACCTGTGCCAAGTTTGCAGTTATCATTGACAGGCCTCCTCATAACAAAGAGTGTAGTGAGATGCAGATGATAACCTTCTGCGATTCACTACTAGCAAAATAGCAATAACAAAGTGATTATAATTTTTGAACTTTCCTTCAAAAGGCATGGTCGTTTCTCCAAACCCAATTAATGGAAAACCAGTAATGTCTGGCTAATTTCTCTAGTGGCTAATTTTAAATTTCTTGTTCCTGTGCTTCAATCAATGGCATTCAGAAAGACTCTCATGAAAGCGGCACTTGTTTAGAGATCATAGGAAGTAGACAGAGAGAGCGCCTACATCTGCCTGTTCTTGGTCATTTCTTCATGGGCAGGGCTGCCTTCCATCAATGCTAGAAGGTGTTTTCCTTCTTACACAGGAAAGAGCAATTGAGGAAATCACTACAGAAGTGGAATTTACAACTCTCTCCCTCCTTCAATTTAAATTTAGATACATAAAACTGCGTCTTTTGAGAAATTACTTGAAACACCTTTTGTTACTGAAAGTATATCTTGTACATAGGCTTGAGAAATTTTATTTTCAGAACAGTGTATCTCTAAATCTCCATGTTCTGTCACTTTAATGTAACTTCTTGATGACGTTTTATCAAGCATGTATTAATCAAAGCAGAAGTGAAACATGTCAGCAACTTCAAAAGGAAAATATTTTTGACTGTGCACATGCAGTGATGCCATGAGAAATACAACAGTTTGCTGAAAGCACGCAAGTTGTCACGTTGGCACGGTTTTAAACAAGCAAGGCTAAATGAGGCACAATATGACATTTTGGAGTTCATGTTGGGAGTAAACATGCCACAACAATCAACGGTCTTGTCAAAGAGCTACAAAAATAATTAATTCCCTCTCCAGAGCAACTTCTAGGGAAAGAATAGTTAGTATATTAGCTGTCTGGGAAAAAATTAATATGCAGATATGAAAGGGGAGAATGTTTGGGTTACACGAAAAAGAGACATCAAAAGGAGATGTAGTTTGTGGAATCTATTTTTTTGAACAGCTTACCATAATTTCCATTTAAATCTCTTTTATAATCAAGTGTATTCCACCAGCAGGATATATAGATGCAACCAGTTTGAATATAAAATACATTCTTGACTACCTGGCAAATTCTTCCAGTATTTTCTTTGATCTGTTTGATTTATTATAAAACTGTAGTAAATATACATATGTGTATATCAAATATTGCTATCTATAACAGCAGTTTCTTTAAGATGGTAGTCTTCTATGTAGTTGTTGAAAGATCTTTAAAATAGGATGTTGTATTTCTGTATATTTGCATAGTAAATGCAGTGATTTTAATTTCCTCCTTGAGTAATCATCTGAAACCAGGAACAAGACCTACTTACAGGAACTTTCCCATCAGAAGTGTTTGAACAGGAAGCAGAATGCTGTCAGATACCGTCAAGGACTTTTCTGTAAATTGCAATGACTTTGGCAGGCAGGATTGTAGGAAGACTGCCTTTCTTGGCCAAGGGCAGATGCTGAGGGTCTGAGACCTTCCTGTAGCACTCTACCATCACATTATTTTGTTCAAGGGTTTAGTGTGAATCATCAAAAGGCTTCTGTTTCATACAAAAACCAGCTCCTTAATTTAAGGAATTAAAGAGAATCTGAAAATAAATCTGTAAACCTCATTCAGAGAAGTTTTTAGCAAAACTTTACATTATAACAGTAAGGACTACAATGTTGGGCATTGACATATGGAGACTTCTTTCTTTTACAAAGCTTTTGGGGATCCCTTAGGCAATAGGCCACCTAATTTAAGGACCGACTTTGAGATGAATCTGGACTGCAAATATATACCATGCTCATAAGCAGGTGCTATGTTTAGTAAGAAGACTTTGCCACTTTTTTGACTTTTTAGTTGTATAATTGCGCTCTCTTTGTCCAGAAAAATGTAATGGCAGTCTGCTTTCCTTGTTATGCTGAGGACATGCCATGTGTCTGTCCGGTCATTTCTCAGCAACTGTTAAGCCTTTTGCTTGGTTTCAGCCAAATTTGATGGAAGATCAAATGGCTGATGGTTTGTGTGAGTTTGCCAGAAAGGCACCCAAAGAGAAGAGGGAGAGAATAGGTAAAAGCTTACCCAGATAAAAGCATATGATTAAGCAAGGTCACAAATTCACTGCTTCTGGGATATCAGTATGCAATATTGTCTTACAAAGTTGTACCTACAGAACCCCAGACTTCAGCTGTTCTGTACTTGTTTTCTCCCACATTTCACTGTTGCTTTTCTATCGAACTGTTTATTGCCAGCTTTTCCTTTTGTCTCTTTTGCATTGAAAAACTTCATCTCAGAACTGTCTTCTGAAATATCTGCGTGGTGTTCTCCTTAATTGCTGACGAAGGCCTTGGTAAAATTCAGGCTATAATAGGAGATGTTGTGACCTCGTTTCTGAGATTTCAAGAGAGTTTTTTTTTGGCAGTGTGGTGGTGTATCTTTTGTAACAGATATTATCAAGGGGGAATGCAAAGTATGTATGTGGTACTGTTTGGGCTGGGGGAAGGGAGATGCATATTAACGTGATTACTTGCAGGATGAAAGATGGTGAGGTATTTAAACTGGTTCTGGCTTTAGACCAAAGAGAAAAATTAATGGGCTGTAATGTTGTTGGCTTTGTTTGATGAAGTGCTCAGTGAACGTTCTTCAACTGAAGAATAAACATTCTTGATACAGTTGTTGGGAGGAAAGAAAAAACATTGCAGCACATTGTAACTTGGAGGTGTTACGCTTTCATTTAATCAGCATGTTAATCATTAGCTTTGGTTTTGTCTTCTAAG
Source organism: Rhinoptilus africanus (assembly GCA_013400135.1). Classification (NCBI taxonomy): domain Eukaryota; kingdom Metazoa; phylum Chordata; class Aves; order Charadriiformes; family Glareolidae; genus Rhinoptilus; species Rhinoptilus africanus. The sequence goes on along the minus strand of VXBO01010694.1, from coordinate 20,231 downwards.
TTCTGAAGTGAGGCAATGCTCTTCACAAAAGTATGTTTAAGAATGTGAGGTGGTCAAATCAGAGGCTTAATTACCAAGCAGGTTTTGTTTCAGTAACTATATGGTGTATTGCAAAGGGCTAGAAAGCATGGAGTTTTGCCTGACTTTTCGAAATTTAGATCTAGGTACCGTCTTTCATTGCAATGCCTGCAACTTTCTGTTGCCTTTACATCAACAGGATCCCTCTGCACACAAAGGTCATTATGGGTAGCTGTTATGGCCACAAAGATAGGTGGGTATGTGACTAAAGAGACATAATGAGGATAGGCACATTGAAAATATCAGTGGATGAATAAATAGTTGAATAAACTTTTTATTAAGAAGTTTGTGGTGAATGCAAAGCATATAGCACAAGTAAATATTTTTTTTTTAGCCACTGCTACAGCACTCTTCTGGGTATATTAGCGGTAATCATCCTAATTGAGTAGCACTTTGCAGGGAAGGGTATGATGGTGTGTGGGGTGTTTGTTTGCCCTTTGACATATTATTCTTGTGTGCTTGTAATGTGAATTTTTTGTAAGTTAGAAATATAGGTTGTGATTGAAATGTGCGATAAAATATCTGGGGGATGCTTACGTAATCGGCATTTTAACTGTAGAATGAGGGGAAGAAACTTTGAAGAAGAGGCTCATTTCTTATCTAAATGTGGGAAGAGGTCTTGCTGGATCAAATATTGAATCATACAAACTGTTGGCTTTTCTTGGTAGTTTGAAGCTTCAGCTATTGCTATGGAGGATTATTAAATTCTTTTTCTGTTTTTATAACTTTGTTATGTTTTGAAGAGAGTTAGTGTTGATGGTGTTGGTAGATATCTCTTGACTACAGTACCCTGTATTATCTTTCCAATATTGAATTATTTTTATTAGTTTTTATTATTATTTGGTTCAGGTAGCACAAAAATTGTTAATTAAGTTGGACTAGTCTGTCATGTGCATTCATTTATCTGACTTTGTGAATCAAACTTAAGAAAAAGAGAAGTTAATTTGTACTATAAAGTTATTTGTACTAAAATTTGTACTTGGCTACTGTAGATGTGATAGAATAGTACTGATAATGTGCAACTTTTGCCAATTACAAAATAGGGTGAGGATGTACAGACTTTTCTCTTTGTAAATATCTCATTTTTTTGTGAGTATTGAAAGTTAGCTTTTAGTATGTTACAAAAAGGGTACACAGTTAGCACTGTCAATTAAATTTAAGAAAGGATCAGAACTGACCAATTTAATAATGGCTGGAAATGAATATCAAATCTCCTACCCCCTGCCCAAAGCTTTTGAAATACCTGTGAAGAGAGTGTTGGCAAAGACGCGTTGTATCTGCAACATGTAGCTTTTTGAGGTGAACGCTGCCTGTTAGGTTAGCATCAAAGTATTTTTTATTTAGACACTGTTTAAAATGCTACCTGGGAGACTGATGTGTATTTAAAAGGACCAGTGAAAGCCACTTGGGTGGTAGGTTTTATGAACATGAAATATTCTGTGTTGAGTAAGGAGAGTTCCCTTGTGTTGCATAGCTGGCCTGTTGTGCTGCAGATTTTAGACACTCAGTGAAACCACGATTCTTCCTGCAAGGGCAAAGGAAGCCTAGAAATGTGACATGGAGTCACATCATTGGTATGAGAAACCCCAATAATGCTCATATGTCTTGGAACAGCAGTAAACTTGGAGATGATTTTGTTTAATATGAATTCTCAGAGTACTGCTGTTCTGGATATATGAAACTTCTGTCCTAAAAGCCTGAAAGCATAAGTTGGTTTTTGATGACCCCCTAGTCCCTGGTATCAAAAGTGGCCTTCCTTACAGTATGCTACGCTGAGCTTTAAGAACTGGAGTCCTAAGGCCAGGATGCTTTCAGCTACCCAGCCAGTGTTGTTTCTTGTATATTATAACCAGATAATAATAATTGAACTGAATAAAAGCCCATCTAGGCTTTTCTTTGCTTAAAAATCCAAACAATTTATGCATAATACTTGCCTTTTAATGGCAAAGTACAGTCTTCTTTTCGTGAAGGAGGAAGACTAATATCCATGAGATTTGTTAAGATGACTGGGAGTGAAATCACAGATCTGTCAAACCAAAGTATTGAATTTTTTAGTTGACATTTTTGTAATTTTGCATGTGTCTAGGTCCTGTGTGAAATTCTCAGAGTAGCCTGAGTCTATGTAAAGTTTAAAATGGTAATGACAAGTTTGTATTTTGTTTTTTTTTGTTTTTTTGTTTTTTTTAAACTAATGTGTTGGTAAAAAAAAAACCCTGGATAATGCCATTTTTATGAAAAAACATGTAAGATGGACACTGTAGAGAGCAGTTTCTATTAAAAGTAGTACTTTAGTTTTGTTATATACCACTGGTGGTAAGTGACCTACTTTACATTGATGCGGTGTGGTGGTGGCTGTAGCAAGGATCCTTCCCACACTGCGGGGCAGTGCCATGGCAGCTCCCATGAGCTGCCTGGTGGTCCTGGCTTTCCACCTCTTCCTCTCAACACCCAGAAGGTAGTGGGCATGAGGCCAGGTGTCCAAGGTTGTGGAGACCAAGGTTTGTGGCGGTGGATGTGCTTTGCCATGTGGCAGAATGAAGGGCTCTGGTTTTGACTGGGGAGTGATGGGGAGGAGGGTGTAGCTGGGTGACTGCTGTATCCCCTATACACAGGCTGAGATAAGGGAGGACATGGAGGTAAAGTCCCAGCTGGGGCTTTGAAATACTGATACCAGTTGTTGGTGCCAACTGCTCTTGAGCCTGCTGAGATGAGTTGTTTTTTCCTTCCAGTGGTTCGTTTGTGTGGTAACATATAACTCTTCACTTTTTTTTAACCTGTGTGGCTATTTATTACCTGTGACGCGAACCAGGATAGCATAATAATGTGAAAATGTGTAAAATTTACCCTGAGCATGTGAAAGCAAGAATGCATATGACACCAAAACACCGAGGATTGCCAAAATACAGGAATCTGCACTATTTTATGGCTTGTATTTGAGTCAGTTACCTTAGCAGCAGAAGGGCTTCTGCAAAAAATAGGCTGGAACTGTGAAATCTCTTGTGTGCATTATGGATACTAGTTTCCATTTCAGGGCTACACAAATCTTTACTAATTTTAAAGGAGAATCCTAGTGTTTTTTTCCCATATGGGAAACAGATCCAGTGTGTGGTGGAGGTGATGAGTCGAGCGCAGGCAATGTCGCTCTGAGAGTCCGCTCATGGAAGAATCCCTTTGCATGACTGTACTGTTCTGCCTCTCACTTATCCGCTGTTTCTTTTTCATCTGTATTGTGCTTGCTTGTGGAGATGCGACCTAATGTAAGTAGGATCTAATCCATTAATGACTTAAAAGTAAAGTCAAAACTTAGACTAGCATTGGGAACAGACCCGGGAAGCTGTGGAAAGTTAATGTTGACCTCATTCTGCTTGTAGTCACCTAAACAAGAGATAAAGCGTGCTTGACACTTTTATCAGTGCGAGTACATCCTTGTTTTGGAGAAAGTCAAAAAGACACTCATTGAACTGAAAAAAACCAACCAAACAAAACCACATTACAGGACAATGCTATGTATTATACTTTATATAGCAGGTGCCACAAGAAACTACCAGGCTCTCATTGTGGGCTAGACAACACCAGTGGCAAAGTAGTAAGGGTGTAGCCTCCCTGCTAGCTGGTTGGCAGGTTCACCCTTCCAAATAGATTCACTTTGTGTTCTAACTGTGATGGCTTTTAGGCCAGTTTCTTGGACATTCAACCTGCACCTAAATAGTTATGTCCCTCAGTCATGGGTATTTAAAAAGAATAATTTACTCATAGTACTAACAGTAACAGCAGTTGAGGGCAGGGTATACAAGTTGTCACAGACCTCTCCTGGGTTATTGTCTTGATAAAGGCACATGCGTTTTTGAATGAATTTGGAAGATAAAAGGGCATAATATATATTCTCAAAGAGGAAGGCTTGGCTCAGTGAGGAACAATTTTTTTTTTTTTTTAATCTATTAAAGACAATACTGATCTCTGTGTTATCTTGAAAGCTATTGAAGAAAAACTACAAAAAAAAAGTCTCGCCTCCGGTATCTGTTCACACTTATTTCCACAAACTCTCCTTTTGAGAATCATAGCTGAATGCTGGAAGAGGAGGCTTTTTTAATTCAGCTGGGGGGTTACATCACTGAAGTTCACAGGAGCTTTGAGCACTATTTAGTGGGATGTATCTTCATCTTGTGCTTTGGAAAGCCCCTGCAGAGATTTCTGGAAATGCTGAAAAAGTAAAAGTATTTTGGAGCCTGTGCTTTGGTGGAACTTGGGAAGAAACTCAGGGAGCAAGTAAGCTGGTGCCCAGTTCAAAAGTCAAACCCTCTGGAGCTGTGTGACTTCCACCTTTAGCTCTTCTAAGGGATTGCTGTCATAGCAGTTCTGAAAGGAAGCCACTGAATAGTTTCTAATTCCTTGCAGAGTTGTATTTAATAGATTATCTTCTCCACAAATGTTAATTTAGTGCTTGTCCATCACTTTGAACAGGAGAGCGGTAAAATAAATTTAAACATTATCAGGAAGTGCTTGGAAGAGCTACACTAATGCCAGAATCTAATGCTGCATTTGTTATATATTGCATTATAGAGCATTGTATTGTATTGCAGTATATCCTTGCTGTTTTGAGGCAGTGAGTATTTGTATCGATGATGACTCTTGTGGCCAAGTTTTGCTCTTTGGATCTTTTGGCTTAGAAATAATAGTGGTTGGGTGCATCATAAGTTATTGTTCCCTAGCATAAAGTCATATATCTTGTGGAAAATGAGCATTTTTCAGCATGACAACAGTATTTAATCTTAGAACGTTGGCTTCAGAAGCACAGAAAGACCCTATGCAGCAGAATTTTGGCGCGGTTTGGTGCAAGGAGCAATCCCTCCTGTGTTCTGCCTCTTACTCTCCACTTGGCTGCAGACTCTCACAACAGCAAGCACCTGAGTTGTGGAGATGGTTCTTTGGCAAGGAAAGCTGCCTGCTCTCACCCATATAATTGTCAAGTCCCACGGCTGGGCCTACGCTGCTTTCCTCCACATCCCTTCAGACCTTTCCTGGATGTGGAGTTCAAGGTGCCCAGGCACTCTGCTCTGTCACCCACCCTGCCATCTCTTAGACTCTGTATCCTGCGTTTCAGGTCGCAACAGACAAAGGCTCAGAGATAGGAACCTGCTCAGGTGCAGGAAGATGTCAGGTGTTTCCACTCCCTCCTTAACTTAAAAAATCCCCTCTCATCCCACCCTTACTACAGCTGCACAGGGAAGAGGAGGGGGTAGTCTGTTTTCCAAGTCTGTTTCATTTAGATGGTAAGGCAATGTAACCTTGTGTCTGTGCACTGGAATGAGTTGTGGTGAGGGATCCTGTGGAGTCTGTGCCTGGAGGATTTTAAGAAGAGTTGTTTGTCAGAAACAGTCTGGGTCGTCGTATTGCAGCTCTGAAGCAAGGCATGAACCAGGTAACGTCTTGAGCTTTCTTCAAAGCCCATGTTTTAGGATGCTGTATTTTTGTATTGAAGCAAAGCCAGCGACTGCTTATCAAAGTCAGATTTGCACTATAATCCTTTTGAAAAGAAACAATGCTTTGATAAGAATTAAAAAATGTATCTAGAGAATATTTTTAATGATCTGTCTCCCTTGCAGGATTTAATTTTTCAAATGTCTATTTTACATTTTACTGCAATACAAGTAACTTGACATAAAAGGGGAAATTTGACCATTTGTTTGTTTTTTCCTTCTTTCCTTTTCTTACTTGTGTATTTTTTTTTCTCCTTTTGCTTGAGACCGTTCAAAAACTAACTCATAGCATACAGTAAGGGAAGTAAAAGAATGAACAAAATGAGTAATGTGGAAGAAAACTTTGAATTCAAGAGATGTTTGAGAGAAGTTTGTGGCTGAGAAACTGAGCCTGTTGCTAGGAGGATTTGTGCTAACTGGGCATCCTTCTCCATACCCCTTTCAAAAGCGTACCTTTGCTGACTCTCTGGGAGGCCATAAATGCACCTAACAGCAATCATCCTAACTGGCTTCTCACTCGCACACTTGCAACAGCCTTTCCTCCTATTAGCCCAGGTCCAGGTATTGATTTGCAGATACAGATTTTACGCCAACTCTTCTTTTTCTGCTGTGAGTTTCTTCCCCTTCCAAAGCACTGGGATAGTCTGATATTAGAGTATGATGAATGTGTCTTACTGTTTTTGGTTGAGTAGAACAGCTTGTGTTTTCTTCATTTTAAAAACTGTGTTTCTGCTACTCTGGTAGTACTAGAACAGTATTTTTTCCCTGTCTTTCAAGTTTGTTTTAGGAGTTGAAATCATGTATAAAACCAGATAGCAAAATAAATAGGCAAAACCCCCTAAATTCTTTTCATGGCTAAATGAGAATGGAATTATTTCCAAGAGGTAATATTATTTCTCAAGCCTGCTTTAATTAGTGTACTTCAGTTTGTTTGATTTTTTAATTATTATTGTAATCTATTTCAAGTAGACCTTTTTTGATTTATTGTTTTTAAAGTATACTTGCAAAATAGGGTATTGCGATCGTGGTTTAACCCGAGCTGTCAACCAGGCACCACACAGCCACTCTCTCTCTTCCCCCCATGGTAGGACAGGGGAGAGAATCATAAGAGTAAAAGTGAGAAAACTCATGGGTTGAGATATAGACAGTTTAATAGGTAAAGCAAAAGCTGCTCACGCAAGCAAAGCAAAACAAGGAATTAATTCACTGCTTCCCATCGGCAGGCAGGTGTTCAGCCATCTCCAGGAAAGCAGGGCTCCATCACACGTAACGGTTTCTTGGGAAGACAAATGCCATAACTCTAAACGTCCCCCTCTTCCTTTTTCTTCCCCCAGCTTTCTATGCTAAGCATGACATCATATGTGATGGAATATCCCTTTGGCCACTTTGGGTCAGCTGTCCCGGCTGTGTCCTCTCCCAGCTTCTTGGGTGCCCCTCGCCTTCTTATTGGCAGGCCAGTATAAGAAGCTGAAAATTCCTTGACTGCTCAGCAACAACTGAAATATTAGCGTGTTACCAATGTTATTCTCATCCTAAATCCAAAACATAGCACTATATCAGCTGCTAGTAAGAAAATTAACTCTTTCCCAGATGAAACCAGGACAGGTATACACAAATGCAGTCTTCCATCTTATCTGTAAGAAAGCACCGTAAATCAAAAGATGTCTAGTTCACTGAGTTTTGCTTAGAGGATATAAAAGCACAGTTAATGTATTATTATGAACAATATCTTATTTTCAATTTGCTACCTAAAGACATACAGAAAGAATATGTATGATGGGTATTGTATTTTTTTTAGAAAAGCAGTATATAAGCATGTATCTGATGTATGCACAGAACTTTGAAATTTTTTTTTTTTAATGTTAAGTTGCAACAATACATTGGATTGTGGTAAAACAAAAACATTATTTTGGGAAAAAGTGTCTCTCATTAGTTGTTTTTAGTAGCCTTAATCCTAAGATTAAATATTATAAGTATATTACAAATACTGTAAGTATAAAATGAGAAACAGTAGGTAGGTATGACAGTAGTGGAAGTAGAAGAATAGTAACAAGGAGGCTAGAAGTTGAATAGTGTATGTCTTGGATGGATAGCAGGCTGTCCAAACAAGTGTTAGAGAAGTAGAGCTTAGACAGTAAACCGAACTTTTACATTGTAGGAATCAGTATCATCTGCAATGTGTTTGTAGCCAATGGAGAGGAATAGTCCCTTCTAGGACATGACTCTTCCCATCTATATTGGATACCTGGAACTGCCTCTCTGTTAATTATTAATGGAGTCTAGATGACTAGCCTCAGATGTAGACACATACACTGTAGATGTCTGTGTTTGATTAGGTGAATCTAGTTAGATGAACCCCCTGCCTGAGGGGACAGATCCTCACAACAAAGTAGCTGGAAGTTTTAGGCAGAGTGGAAATTTGCTTGCAAATGCAAGTTGTGAACAGAGAGCTGGGGGGGTAAGGGGCCAAAGATGGAGCGTTGTTGGATTGCCACAAGAAAGTGGAAGCTGCCTGGGGAGAAACTGGATAGTGCATCAACAGTGTGGTTAGAGGGTGAGGCAGGGGAAAAAACAAACCAGCCGAGGAGATGGTTCCAAAAGCAAAATCAGATGTTACAAACTCTAGATGATTGCAAGATTGGGAATTAAGCATGGTTTAATTGCTCATCGTTGATTATGACCCAAAACCTTTGGGAAAATGTCCTCCCATTCTAGGCTGCACTCTCATTAGATCTCTCATAAACAGATTAGAAAAATACTCCCACAGCTAGAACATAATGGATAATTTCAGTCACAACATTTGATTCTTTGGTTTCTGATAGAGGGTGTGAAACATAGAGGGAAATAGAGAAATTCTGTGGATATAATCAAGCAATTACAACTGGAGAAACCAGTTAAAAATTTCTAGACTTCAGCCATAGAAATGGAATTGAAACTATAGTGACCCATCAAACAATCCAATGCTAAAAGAGAAATTTTACTAGTGTTAAACATTTATTATAAATAGCGTGTGATGTTTGTGGAGGTACTAAGAACCTAAAAATAGATGAGTTTCATTTGATTTTAAATTTCAAATGCGTTGCAAAATTGCAGGGCGACATGGTATGGCTTTTCAGTATCCCATGAGCTGAGACTCTGTGACTACTCTGCATATTGGAAGAAGAATCAAATAATGAAAGAAACCCACCCAAATCCAACCAGATTCACTTCTCTGTGACCTGACTCTAGGAATATGAGACAAATTGTCATAAATTGATGGCCCTTGTTTCTCTTCTTATCAGACTTGCAGTCAACAGAAGAAGGGTTTATCAGAAAAAAACCAACACTGAAATTAATTGAAGTACTTCAAAAAGCAGTAAGATGCTGTATGAAATCCATGATAAGGCTTCTGTAATTCTCTGTATAGGAAGCAATCATAATCCTGAAGAGTTTTTTTGTACTTTTACTCTATAGTCACTTATATTTGGTATTCAAGAAAAAAATAAGTCCTTGGAAAACTTTTGCCAGAAGTGTGACAAAAGATAAAACACTGATTAGTTTTTTGATTTATAAATTATTATTATTTATTTATTTATTGAAAATGTCTATATAAATATAGTGGGTTTTTTTTAAAATCTGAATTCTTTGATACAGAAAGGAAACAAGTATGTTGTTCTACATACATAGGCCTTTGATGCTGTCTTGCTGACAGAGACTGTAATTTTCCCCTATATGGAACATGGTATAGATTTTCCAAATTGGGCAACATGTCCTGTATTACACTCTTCAAGTTTACTTTGCAACCAGAATAATATTGTGCAGCAGCATTCCTTGGTAAAGAGCAAGGGTAGGTGGTAAGATCCAATGATTATTGCTTAGGAAGGAGCATCAGGACTGATTAGTATCTCATTCAGGTTCAGTAACTGATGGGCTTCCCAGGGCCGCTTGTGCTGGATTGCTATCGACTTAAACTCCTTCCCCTGTTATTGGGGAAGGTCAGTAATAGCTTGTTGCTGGAAGTACCTTTCTTGTTTTTCCTCCAGATGTAGAAAATTGAGCAGAGAATCTCAGTTTTAAACTACCTTGCCAATATTTGTCTTATTTACATGTGAACTCTGAAGTGTTTGCACTACAAAAATATGAATTGAAACCCCATGCCTTACCCCAGTCAGCTAATAGTTGATTCTAGGAATGTGTGCTTGAGTTAGTGTCTTTTTGGGCATTTTTGATTTGATGTATCTTCGTCTGTTGTGAGAAGTTTATGGAACACACTAGCATTTTATGTAATTAAGATTAGTCAGCTTTAAAATATCACCCCTCCTGATCACAGTAGTATTTCCACTTTGTGTTGTCAACAGGTATAAAAAGAATTCTTAAACATTTAAATATTTTAAAAAATATTTCCATCTAACGGCAAGTCTCCAAAGTTCAGTGTCATGCTTGAAACAAAAATTACCAAGTGAACTTAAATATTTTCTAGCTTTTACTATATTTTTCACATGTGAAACATAAACTTCATCAGTGTCCACGAACAGAGGACTCAAGTTTTCTGAGGTTGGGAGAACTCATCCATTTTGCTGTACTTTAATAATCTATATGCATGTGGAAATACTGAAAATGCTAAAGGATGTTTGGATGTACTCTTTCTCAACTGTATTTTTCTGTGTCAACAATGCATTAGTGAAAATCCGGGTGAGATTTCAGGTTTCTTTTACCTGTATAGTTATTTACTCTGCTCTCAATGGTTGTGAAGATTGTTGTTAACTAAATATCCATTTCTGTCTGTAAAGTAATAATTTTCGAATGGGTCATAGCATCTCCCAGCATCTTCAATGCTCAAGGCTTTAATGAGAGAAGAGCTAGATGCAGAGATGTTGGGTAGGATAAGTGATGGCCTGATGACAGTGCAAGAGGAAACTTGAATGGTCCTTGCAGTGATGTGGTGTTACATAGGAGTCTCTGATCTGCTTGGAAGTTCTCAAAAAGCTGGGCGGTATCCATTGGCTGGTGTGAGTCATCCCCTTCCAAGGGGTTCCATGGAGGGGTGATGGGTTATGGCTTTTCTTCACCTTGTCTTGCATAGGCTATTTCCAAAGGTCATTGATGAATTTTCTTTTATATACACTGTCTCAGCTCGTACAGAATGTGATGGGTCACCCTTTGGAGGTGCCTGTCTTTATCCATTGATGGGTAGAGGCAGCTTTGTGACTGCCTTGTGATTATCTCTTAAATGAGATAGTTGATTCAAATTCCTCCTTGACTGTGACAAATTGATTGCAGTCTGTGAGCTCCTTTTTGGAGAAAAGCCTGATTTGTATCACCTTACAACTAACCTATCTGTTCCTGTTTCAGTCCATTGATAAAACTTATTGTACCATTAGTGATGCTTAGGTTACTGTTCGGGAGATATACCTGGGCCTTGAAAACCCTATTGGAAGGGAAAACCCTATTGGACATAGCTCAGCTGTTACCAGAAAATTGTTCAGTTGTTCAACGAAACTTGACCCAGTGTCAGATTTTTGATTAGAGATCACAAAGAAAGAAACAAAGTGGAAAAATTAATAAATAAATCCCATATAATTGTGTACTTCACTGGGTGAAGAAAATTCTGTTAACTTTAATTTTCTCAGCACTTGTATTTTTTTTATGCCTTTGCCAAGCTTGACGGTGAAATTGGTAGGGAGTTTCAGAAATCCATGCAATGTTTTTGGGTAGAGAATAGCTATGTTCTTGAGGCCATATTGCAGACCAAAGGGGAAACAGTCTCCATACCCAAACACGTGCATTGGTGGCATTTAACTCAGACAGACAGGTGTATGTTTTTACTGCGTGTTTGTGTAATTTGTTCAGGTTTGTTCATTTTAGGTAGTGCCCCATTGGTAATTTTACTGTGGTTCACATAGCAAGAGGCAGCATGCCAACTTCCAGGCTGGCCAGGACATCGTCTTTTTGACTGGAGGAGTCTGCGGACTGTCCCTCAAGTGGATCAATTCACCACAGGTCCCATCAGCAAAACCCGTTAAGCTTTCACTGGAGAAAGCGCAAGCAATGCATATGCTTTAAGGTAGTCCCTATTCAAACACACAGCTATTGGTAATTGTTTTAGATATCAGCATTGGTGATCTGTTGGCAAAACCTTACTTTATATAGCTGTTGGGTGTAGGCTATGGTGATGTAAATTGTTGTTTCTTTTCATTGACCTTAAAAAGTGTTAGTGATTTATTCCATATAGTGATGTCTGGACAGTACCCATTATGTGATGCCTCCTCTGGAGAGAATAGAGCCCACGCTTTGGCTCAGCAACAAACTGACAGGTACAATTCACTGTGGGGCCAGAGCATCACTGTATATGCAATTTGGCTTCACATTTTTTAAAAAGAATAATCAGTTATTGCCAAAGTAAAAATCTAAAAGTAAAAAACCCAAACCCAAAAAACCCTCACCAAACCCAAAGATGCTCTGTATATTAATTTACTGTCTTCTGTGTAGCTGCTGCCCGGTGAATAACTACTCAATAACCATTTTCCATGTTCTGACTCCCATTCTGTGATTGTCTGAAGATCAGCTTTTGACAATTTTACTTATTACAGTTTTCTCTCTTTCCTTTTCTCTTTTCTTTTTGTGCTCAGCCAACAGTCGTGTGCTGACAATGACACACTTTCTTCTAGCTACTGCTTCAGTGCTGCTGTTTATTAAAGATGATGATCGTGCCCTCCTCCGTGTTTCCTTCCCTGCAAATCTTTCTGATTGCAATCGTGAGGGAGTAATTTTCCCTGCTATGCAGTTACTGTAGTTGTGATTTCTAACCTAATCAATATCTCAAGAGATTTTTAAAGTTCAGCAGGCTTTGGATGGTAGGCCCACAGAATGCTGAATCATTTTCCCTGAACCGCAATAAAATGTTGCTTTTTGTTGCTTCTTTCACTGTTTGGTATCTTTTTTTTCCTTTATCACTTAATATTTACAAAACTCTGTGTATGTGTATGTATTTTATTTTCTTAACCTGACTGCCCCTCCCTCCTTTATTTTCTTTCCCACTTTATTTTCATTTTTTGTTGCAGAGTTCTACAGTGATACTCTTTGTGTGCTGCTGGTAACGTTGCCTTTCCCTGGTGATGGTTTTTGCAGGTTTGCTATTGTCCACCTGCAGAAGTCAGGCTCTTTACTCAGAGCTGTGAACTGTGGTTAAAAAAACCCAATTCAAAATGGTAGTAAAAGCCTTTACAGAGCAGTGAACGGTCACCTTCCTCAGGATATGTGGTCACTAAAAAGTCCAGATTGAGCAGTTTTGCAAATCCATGCATGATTTTTCTGAGAACCTTTGAATAAAATGCATCTGGTTTCTATGTTATCTTTTAAATGGGAAGTTCTTTACATCTGATTTAATGCGCTTGAATTATAAAGGGCATTTTATATTCCTGAGGGTCAGCTAAAGTGGAGTCAGTGGGGAACCCTCCAATTGCATAGGAGTATATTTGGTCTGGTTTTGTTTGTTTTAAATATATTTTAGCTAAATCAAACACAAAATGTAGCACTTGGGCACCATATGGATTCATGATGTTTATGAGAAGCATTAGGAGGGATATGAGATCCATAAATCAGGGAGTGGCTCCCATTGATCTGTAAGTATATTCTCTTTCCCAGCAACAGAGATAGATAGTCATGTTCAAGTTTCTTGACATTTCAGGGCAGATTGTAGACAAAAAGCATGAGAGATTTGCCTGTACTTTGCTTGCATTTTGTGTTATGTGTTTCCAAAAGACCATCTTGTCCTCTGCAGGATAGAGATAGCAATACGGAGTTTCTCTTCTAACTTTGTTGACCCATTTTCCATCTATTTCTGCTACTGTGTGAGTTTCCTCAGCCTTTCTTTTTTTTTTTTTTTCCCTGAGATACAACTGTGTACTTTGTCATAGTACTAGCCTTTTCCCCCATCCATATTTCCTTGCATGCACTCAATTCAGGTGGTTCTGCTTCTCAGGGAAAGGTTAGTTTTCTCATCTGTGTGAAATCTGTCTTTTAAAAACAGACAAAGCCCAAATTGAACTGATCAACTCAAATGAAAGGAAACGGAAAACATGAAACTGCTTTAATGCAAAACTTGTAACAAAGGCTAATATGGTCATGTTTGGCAAGACTGTGCATCTCTGAGTTGCATCCTTTAGCTGAGTCCATGCTCTCAGAATAACTGGAAAAATAAAGAGTAATTGGTGGAACTTGAAGTTACAACATTGACCAAAGATGGGAAATAATTTTGCTGTTGCTGTTCTGGCTGCATATACAGGTTTTACATTAGAAAGTGGTGCTTTGTTTTAATTTCTGCTGCATGACTATTTTCTGTCTCAGCAGAGGTCAATAAATACAAAGTTATGAAAACTTTGTCTTTTCATTAAAAGAGGCCTGTGATCCCCTTTCAAAACAGTAATACTGAAGAAGTCTTTCAGTTAAATAGCTAATTGTTTTAACTGCTCACCATCTTAACCTTTGAATTATTGCTTATTTCTAACATTTTGCCCTTTGGTGGCACCTTGGATGTGTGTCACAGGGAACAGATAAGGTGCTGTGCAGATATCTGATGGTTTAGGCTGTCAGACTTTGGTACCAAGAGGTCTTTCCTCAGGCAACTATCTATAAAGGGGAAGTGGGAAGTCTTAACAGTCCTTCCCATCTTTAAGCCAAGCTCAACTGTTAGTGGGATGCAAAGCTGTGGGAAGCCACGCTGCGTTCCCATTGAAGTGTTTCTTGGAGCTATTCAGGACTGTCTTGCGGTCACATAGAGCAGACAGTCCACTTTCATCTGCTGAGCCAGTTGTTCGCTTTCTTTCTGTTCCAGTGACAGCCCCTGCTGCTCATGTGCATCAGGACCAGCTGCTTCTTAGCCTGGGTCACCTTTGCTTCCTTCAAAGGCAATTGTGGCTTGAGTGCTTTTGGACTGGTGGGGATCTCAGTGGAGTATTCTGTCGTAGATGTGTGTGTATAGTGCAGCAGCGCTGTAAGTAAGGAATGTGCTATGAACAAGGACAGGGTAGGTTATTCAGTATCAGGGTAATAGTGGCATGTGAGAATACTTAGTTATAGTAGCCTGGGAAAACAGGAAAAATGGCCATTACTTTGCAGAGGACCTTGTAAATTTTTCCTGTGTGCTCTATTCTGTGCTCAGTCCAAGTTTTTATCAGCCCACCTCTGTGCACTGACAAGATTTCCACTGAGAGCTACTGAGCTGGCGCGTGAATGGATGCGTACTCTGTAGCACGTTTACTGAACTTGTGTTTCATTAGATAAAATCTGTTTTGTTCAACTTCACTCTACCTACATGGATAAATTCTTACTGCTCACCTCATGAAGTCACAAGACAGCTGGGGTGTTGGCCCCTCCTAACTTCTGCACTTTGTGCTCAGCCTGGTTGTTGCATGCCCATCTTTGATGGAACTCAGGGAAGACCCTGCTGATAGCTACTTAAATTTCATATTTTGATATATATGTCCTTTTCCAGTGTGCTGGGGTACAGTGCTAGCAGGGGCACTTTCTCCACTTGGTTCAACGGGGAAGTAAGAATCAGATTTTACCAAAGGTCTACAGTTCTGCTGGGTGTGGACACCTTTATCCACAACATAAGAGCCACCCCAGTTCAGAGATATCTGTACAGAGCCTTACAAATGTGAATGGAAGCTACTATAGGGCTGTATGATAATTCCAGACTGAAGGGACCTCAGGAGGTCCTGCTCAAAGTAGATTCATCTGTGATCAATCAAGTTTTGAAAACATCCAAGGATGGAGCCTGTTTAACTTCTTTGCATAGTCTTTTCCATTACTTGACTGTCCTTATGGTGGAAGAGTTTCCTCATATATCCAGTCTGAACCTCTCTTTTTCAATTTATGCATGTTGTCTATTGTGTTCCCAAAAGGCACCACTGTGAAGAGCCTGGTTTTCTGCTCTTGATACTCCTTGCAGGAGTTCTCCAACTCCTTGCAAATGTTGGAAGGCTGCTGTTAGGTCACTTCAAAACCATCTCTTCTCCAGGCTGAACAAGCCCTGTTCCCTTAGCCTATTCTCATGGGGCAGGTGCTCAACCACCTGACCATCTTGGTAGCTCTTGTTGCTCTCACTCCAGTTTATTGATCTTTCTGGTATTGGAAGCCCAATGCTGGAAGCAGTATTGTAGATGTGGTCTAATGAGTGCTAGGCAGAAGGGGATAATCGCATCCCTCAATCTGCTAGCTGTGTTCCTGTTAACACAGCCCCAGGCATCCTCCTGTGTAAGGAGAAGCTGTGTTGCCCCACTCAGGGTGTAAGCAGAGGGCTAAGGCTCTCTAACAGAACAAGGGTGTTTTAAACTGCAGCTTGCATTGTCATGCAAGTAGCAGGAGGCAGATGGCTGAGCCTTCTTCTCTAGTAGCAATCAGTATGCCACCGTGGTATGTCTCTTTCTGCCTCCATCTGTTGTCAGGCTGGTGGTGGAGTAACCTATGGTGGGACATATGCAAGGCTATCATTGTATGCAGCACCACATAGAGAGACTTGTACACATGCTTAGCTGTACTGCTGTCCCTTTTTGCAAGCATTATTGTTGGAAACAGAACCCTTTCCTGGCATGTCAGAGTCCTTGTTCATTTGTTGCTTCTTCCCAACACTTTCAGCCAAGAAGCAATAGGCAGAGCTTTAAGGGTAGAGATTTGAGAAGAGGCCAAAGACAGAAGAAAGGGACAAGAACTGAAAGGCACTGAGAGAGTTTAAGTTGTGTTTCCCTGGCCAGCTGCAGTGCTGGCCACTGGAAAGATTTTGCCTTGATCCCACTACTGGTTGTACTTTGATTATGAGCATTTGCAGCTGTGTTTTCCTCATTTACCTCACTTGGCAATTGCTGGCTTTGGGGAGAAAAAACCCTGTGATTTGTATATGAGAGACCTCAATAGTGGGAAATTTACCATTAAGGCATAACAGTAATAAGAAACTAAAAGCCATAACAAAATTTGACTCTTTAAATATTAAATTTATGTATCTGTCTTTCTCATTTAGACCGTTAATAGAAAGGTAGAGTTTTGAACTCTATTTGCAGTTTTTATCCTGGCATCAGAGAACAAAGGTGTCAGCACCTCGGAAAGTCCAGGAGCTGTGAATTGGAGGGTAGGTACCTATAGCTGTCTCGGAAAAGCACATTGTTATTATCATAATCTCTACCATTTTATCTGTTTATATCAGTAAATTGTGTAGTCTGATAGCTCTTAAGTGCATTGTATCATTATCATGCATGTCAAATCAAACCATAAACATTTGTATAAGCAGTGGAAACTGTGAGAATGAGTCACTATTCTGTCCTTCAAATGAAGCTCTGAATTATTTGGGGTTTTCAAAAATTGCAGTGGACAATTAAATAGGGATTACGTAGAAGGGAATTATTGATTTATTCTTAAATTTAAGTTAAGAAGAAAGAGAAATTTGTCTACCATTCCCATAAGAGTATGCCAGTCAATGAGGGTGAAAAAAGTAGAACATTACCTTCCCTAGTTCTTGGAAAAGTTAGCTTCTAATGAAAAAAAATAAAACCCAACAAGAAAAAGGGATTAATTTGTAAATCTTGTTGTAAAGTATCTCAATGTTAATGGTATAGAGATTTCTAATCCAAGTTTGTGGCTGTGTGTGCATATTTATCTCCACTTTAGCATGGCTTTTGACAGTCTCCCATAACATCATCATAGAGAAAGCAATGAAGTATGGGCTAGATAAATGGATGTTGAGGTGGACCAAAAACTGGCTGAATTGCCAGGCTCAAAGCAGTGTGATCAGCGGCACAAAGTCCTGCTGGTGGCCAGTCACTAGTTGTGTACCCCAAGAGATGTTATTGGGTCTAGTATTACTTAATGCTCTCATTAAGGACCTGGGTGATGGGACACAGTGCACCTTGAGCAAGTTTGCAGAAGGCAGAAAACTGGGAAGAGCGGCCAGTACATCGGAAAGTAGTGCTGCCACCCAGAGGGACACCTTGAAAGGCTGGAGAACTGGGCTGACAGGAACCTCATGAAGTGCAACAAAGTGAAATGTTGAGTACTGCCCAGGGGGAGGAACAACCTGTCGGCCATCAGCCTCCTGGGCTGTGCTATGAAGAGCACTGCCAGCAAGTCCACGATCATGATCTTTTCCCTCTGCTCAGCCCTGGTGGGACACATCTGGAGTGGAATATTAGGACATACTGGAGGGAAGCGAAGGGCCACAAAGATGAACGTGAAGATGACTTGTCTGCGTGAGGGTGGTTGAACACAGGCACAGGTTGCCCAGAGTGGTTGTGCTATGTCCATCCTTGGAGATATTCAGAAGAGGACTAGGCACAGTCCCAAGCAACCTATTCTAGTTGACTGTGCTTTGACAATTTTTAGAGGTCCCTTCCACCCTCAACTTTTCTGTGGTTCTGTGTTTTAGGAACACAGAGGCAAGAGGGTTTAGGAAAGCCACAGGGAAGAACTTGTGCTGTTAAAATGTTGGAGCAGAAGTTGAAGTTTCTTCCCAGAGAACAGAGAGGAGGGGGGTCCAGTGGTATCACAACTGTAGCTTGTACTCCTTTGCTTCATCTGTACTAGCAAATTAAAGATTGGTATGAAACTCAGTTGACTATACTGTTAAATTGCTAAAATGGTGCCAGGCACATTTGCTTTAGCCTGTGCTAGTTACTCTCTCACAGGCAGTTCCTAGGCATGGCTCCGTCTGTGGCCAAGCCAACTTCTGCTCTCTCCAGGCAGTTTTGATGTGGTGGCCCTGTTTTGGAGAGTAGAAAAGTTGAGCAGTATTGCTACGGGCTGCTCCATGCCAGTTAGCCTCAGTACCAGCGAGTGTTGCTAGATGCTTTTTAATTTACTAGCACAGATGTAGCCTTAAAGTCTGGGTGCCTGGATCCATAGCTGGCAATCAGAAGAAATGTATTTTCTGCCAAAGCTCTAGCTCCCATGCTCATGAATCAGCTGTATTTTCAGGGCAGGACCTCACCAGTCTTTTATAACTCATAGGGAACCAGGGGAATAGACGCTGTATCTGAGCCAGAAGCCCCTGGAGAGTGAGCTCCAAGCGTCAACTTCATTTATAGAAAATGGAAGAACCTTGAAAAGATGTGAGAAGACGTTAAAAGACATATTAAAAGACTTGGACAAAAAAAAAAAAGAGCCTAAAAACATAAAAGCATTTGCATGGGAAATGTAAATATATATATATTTTAAATTCTGAACAGCAGCAGTAGCTATCCCATATTGTTCCATTTTATTTCTTAGAGAGCAGAAATTCTGTTTTTTGAACAGTTTTGCTGACAGCATTCCCTGTACCTGTTCTTCATAGTATATCCAACTTCCCATCAAAATAAAACATTTAGTCTTTTACTGGTGAGCAATGCACAACCTGTATGTTTTTAATAACTTGGATGAAGACAGATAATTCATCATGCCCTGGAGTTTTTTTTCAAAGACGTCATTTTATTTCACAAAAATTATGTATCATGAAAATTGTTTCTTTTCCAGATACTTGTTTTGGACTCCTTTCACCATTTGTATTTCAGTGAAACTATGGATGTTCATTAATGATAGAGTGTGGATAACTGTCATCCAGATATTTTAGTTTTCATTTGGGTAATGCACTTGCTGAACTTGGGCTGTGGTTTGCAGAGACTTTCCCTTTGCTTTTCTTGGCCACTGCTCTGCTCCAGTGGTGCCTCAGGCTTTCTCGAGTGAGATCTTCCTCACCTTGGTTTGAGTAGAAGTGATGGTGCTAAACACCTTGTAAATCATTTGTGGGTTTGATAAAAATGCCAGCAGACCTCCATAAGCCAAAGGCTCACATGTACTGGTTCAGGAGGACAGAGAGATGAAAGAGCATGGTAGAACTGAGCTCTTCTGCAGGCTTCAGCAATGTGTTTTAAGTTTTAAATGTGCTCTGAATTTTTGCAGTTTTAAGCAGATGCTTAAGAGATGCTTTAAGCACTTGGAAATAGGTTAGTTTGAATGCTGAAACGGTTTTTATTTTGTGTATTTGTTCTTGTGTTAGAGTTATTTGTGGAAGGAACTCTATGCTGCTATCTGTTAGAAGACTTCTTTCAGTGTAAACATCCATATGAAGCCCCCAGGAATAATCTCAATACAAGTAAGGAGGTATGAATATATATCCAAGAGACGTTTGCAGCACAGTTCAGTTTTGGCAGAAGGCATATGGCTCTTCAAGCTTTAAACTATTGTTTTATTTTCTGAAATACATAGAAAATACAGAGTTTTTGGAATCTAAAATATTTTTTAGTGTAAATTACAACAGTTCCATAGAGGAAGCCATGTGCTTTACCGGTGATTTGATGTGAATTGGCTGGCACTCAGGTGATTTTAGTTGCTGAATGGCTTCAGGCTTCTTCCTCACTAAGTTGCAAGAAATTAGGGGAAACATACTTTGTGTTTCTATGAACAGAAAGAGTTGGCTGTCTCACTGTGTGCAAAGACTATCGGTAAGTCTGTAGGGAGAAAAAAAAAATCTATCTCCCAGTAAGAAAGTTAGTGATTCTGTGGAAACGGAATTAAAGTTGCGTATAAATTAATTAAATGAATTTCTGGATTGCTTTTCCTTTCCTTTTTATAAAATGAGTTTGGGTTTTTTTTTGCTTTTTAAAAGTAGTTTTTTTAGTAATAATCTGTATGCAATTGCAATAATATTTGGAGAGGACTGTCGTGGTTTTGGCT